>NQII01000548.1:685985-782451 GCA_002778355.1 Clitarchus hookeri | reverse complement strand
AAATTACACTTACGCCCCTGCCACAGACCGCAGAGGTATTTAAAGATACTTCAGTGGCAATAGAAGCACTACAATAGTATTATATTCCTACTATGTCACGGAATTTATTATAAGTAGAGGTTTTATAAAACATTCCTTGAACTAAATCCAGGCTTCACCACCAGTGTAAGCAGCCTACAGTACAATAAGACATAGGCTTACTGACTGAAAGCCACGTGTAAATAAAATAATATTAAACATTTTTAATATGTTATCTTTAAGTAGCGTTAAAGTATTCTTATTTCTTACAAAATATTTAGCCGAAAAAATTGAAATGAAATTGGTTAAAATTATTTTATGAACATAACAAAAAAATTAACTAAAATGTATTATTTTACCAAAATTATAAAATAACGATCTTGGTCACAATTTNGAACATAACAAAAAAATTAACTAAAATGTATTATTTTACCAAAATTATAAAATAACGATCTTGGTCACAATTTTTGAATTGTTTTCGAGATGTAACATTACCTATTTTTTGACTTGGTTTAACTTGCAAAATAGCACCTGAAAAAACATATGCTTTTAATAAATACTTCCAGTGTTCCGGGTTTAGTTGGTTTTGTTCAAGCGGTTTAGAAAACNCGAAAAAACATATGCTTTTAATAAATACTTCCAGTGTTCCGGGTTTAGTTGGTTTTGTTCAAGCGGTTTAGAAAACATACGAAATTAACATAACATATTTATAAAACCACTATTTTGAATGTCAGCACCCAGCATTGCCTAAAACTAAAAAATGCAAAATCCTTGTGTACAATGTTAAATTAATTTCAGTTTATAATTTCAAAATATTGTATGGATACACACGCACATCTACACACAACCACTCATACAAATATAAACGAATAATAAGAAAGTGATCTCTTCGGAAAGTAAGATAAAGAGAATATTTGCAAATTACAGCTTTGCCCAACTTGTACAGCGTGAGACAAGCGAAGCGTCTGCCTACTTTGCCCAAGCGTATTTTCTTGTTTTTCGACCTGAACAACGCGGCAGCAGACAAGCCGGCTGTGCGGAGGGGTGTGAAAGGGACAAAGAAGAAGGGTGGGAGGAGAGAGAGTCGCCACGCAGCTCCGAGAGTGGGGTGGTAGCGAGCAAGAGAGACAGGGAACTAAAGCTCTGTAGTTCTGAAACCTGCCACCCGCCTTAGTGCAAGAACGGCACGAAATTCAAGCAACAGTGCTATCTCGGCCTAGGCAGGCGGGCGCCTTAACAAAGTCCTTCAACTTGAGTTGAGATGTTTTGGCTGGCACTTAACATCAAAGTTTTTAGCACTGGTGAGGGTAAAATGAGGTAAGGATGAAGCAGCGGCAGAATGCACAGGCGAGGAAAAACTGAAGTGCCCCGAGAAAACCTGCCAGCCTGGCACAACATCAATCATGTTTCCAACATGCAAAAATCCAAGTGAGCTTGCTGGACAAATGAGCCCAGTTCATTTTAGTGGCGGCCGAGTAGTCTGGCTACCACACCAATGCAGCCCCACAATGTCCTTCAACCTCAAGTTTACTACAGTACCATCAGGTGCAGTCACTATGGCTCGTCTGAACTGAGCAGCCACACTGACCATCCTCTTCTAGCCTTTACTGTTCCCAGCAACAATAAAAACATGGCCATATCATGACAAATTGAACGCACTGAACTGGCACTTGTCCTATTCTCTAGTGCAAAAGATAGCAAGCTCTTATTTAGTTATATCATGTGGTGCAGCTTCTTTTATCCTCAGATCTGCTGACCAAGGTTGAACAATTGCACAATGAATTCTTGCAGAGAGTAAAAGCTTGGGAACATTAGCCTATACATGTTCTTGAAACCTTATAAATAATTTACCTAAAGGTGAAGACTACTTCCTGGCAAAAAAAAAAAAAAAACAAGCTGAAACTTGCTGAGATTATAATGCTTCTTACAAGCTCAACTCCCGTGGGCCAGGGAAAAAGTAGGGAATTGCATAGCAGTTCAGATGTGTTCCTTCAATTTTGGTTGTCTTGCCACTGCTTTGACAAGTTGCTGTGATGCATACACAGTATGTATGTTAAGAACTGATGAGGGGATGGACAGCAACATACACACTGAGATTACAGCAGTATTTAAACCTCACTTCTTGCAGTTCCTCTGCAGGTTCATATGTACACTGTGTGTGAAGTCATTCATTCCTGCAAAACTGGTACACTGTGTGTACTACGATGCAAATCATGTGCTAGGAAATGAGGGAGTCAACATTAGGAAACCCATGCTGGACTGGGACACGCACCACTAAATCCTGGTAAAAGTTACACAAGCATCAACTTACAGGCAGGAACTTCTGTGGGCTTGTGGGGGCAAGGATGCGAGAGAGCAGCTTCAGGGACAGCAAGGACATCTGCTGGTTCAGCTCTAGCTCTGCGTCCTGCCCCTCCTGTTGCCCGATGGTGTCGACCACGGCTGCGAGGGGTGGCAGCAGAGAGGCCAATTGCTGGGACTGGCTGGAGTAGACGACCACCTGGTGCTGCAGTCTCTTGTTCAGCAGCTCCATAGCCTTGCGACGCACCATCGCCAGTCTGTTGTCCAGCAAGTTGCGCACCACCCCCAGGAACATTTCACTTGGCAGCAGGCTGTTCACCTACCACCAACACACATACACACATGCAAACAAATACATTTACAGCATCTACCCAAGCAGTACAAGTTGCTGTGAACACTGACTATGAACACTTTCAGTCTAATGCATATCCCTAAAATCCATTACTTTCTGAATAATTTATTGATCATCAAGAACAGCTAGGGACTGATACTTCAATGGAAAAAACCATAGTAAGAATAGTATTGAGTGATATAGGCTATTCACGGTAAAGTGAGCCCTTTTGAGACCCTAGATACTTTTTCCTTTAAGTCAATTCTTATCCTTTAACCACCTTTTTAAATACATATTGCCATATAAGTAATAAACACAGTGTGTATACTCCACCGCACTCGGAAATTAACGTCCAAGGCTGCAATAAAATATATTTATTGATTCTTAATGAGAGGGCTTTTAAAAGTGCTGACTTTACCATGAATAGCCTATATCAAGAGTGCTTGAGTGATTCAAGAAAACGTACACTATAGAAAGCCAGAGTTTGCACATTCATTTTTAGAAGCCTTATGTGCATCAGAGAA
This sequence comes from Clitarchus hookeri, assembly GCA_002778355.1. Classification (NCBI taxonomy): domain Eukaryota; kingdom Metazoa; phylum Arthropoda; class Insecta; order Phasmatodea; family Phasmatidae; genus Clitarchus; species Clitarchus hookeri. The sequence continues at coordinate 779,277 of NQII01000548.1, read as the reverse complement.
AATAAAATTATACTGAAATATACAAAATGTAAATTAATTAAAAGTAATGAATAATCATACTATTATTGGCATGTCCANCTAAAATTATACTGAAATATACAAAATGTAAATTAATTAAAAGTAATGAATAATCATACTATTATTGGCATGTCCAGCAACGAGACACTACAGAAAGGAACGAGAAGGGAAGGGGTAGCAAAAAGAATAGGCCGTTGTCATCTGAATGGTTCCTTTACTGATCCCAAGGCACCCTATCAGCCAAGACAGTGCGTCAACAGTATCTAACCTCATCAACTGAAGACACTAAGTTTCTCCTCCACAGTTGTCCGAATGTGAGAGCTAAAACCACACTGTCTGCTGGTCAGCACTCTGACATCTGAACACAGACTGGTTCTCAACACTGATGCATAAACATCAGTACTGGATTACAATGAGTGCTACTTTACACTAGCTAACTTGCCTCTCAGTACTGCATGCCTCACAAGAGTGACTAACTCCTGACATCCCTGTCTGTCTAATCTTATATTTTTTCAATCAGGGTAACCAAGGAGGTGAGCAGGAAGGCATCCATGCACACAAAAAAACTCCTGGCATGTCTCTCACTCCCACGGACAGAGCATCCAACCTTTGCACCACTGCCGCTCACCTGAACTGCCACAGAGGCATCGACACATGGTCACCAGCTGCTGCTGTACATACCCCATCAGCTCACTGCTCTGCATGCCACTGGCCGGCATTTGGATAAGGTCACCCCTAACTACCACACACCACAACTTACGTGAGCTGATGAGGCAGAAGGGATTGTTGTCCATCAAAGGATCCTATGTAACCAACCTGGTCATAAAAACATGACGTCAATGTTTCTGCTTAAGTAAAGTGATGTAAAAATTTTTTTATCACACCATACTTCATTACAGTAAACAAGCCACATACTGNGTTTCTGCTTAAGTAAAGTGATGTAAAAATTTTTTTATCACACCATACTTCATTACAGTAAACAAGCCACATACTGGAAAAAAAATATATTTCGAAAAATTAACAGAATGTGCTTTATAACCAAAAAACTCATTAAGGTTAACACAAGAATTTGATTTGGATAGATTTGTAATGTGGTAAACTGCTTCCACCTAAAAATTGCATTTAATAACTTTTTTTTTTCTTCCACCTCTGTTATACACACTACTGCACCTCTGAAAATGCACTAGGACAATTACATAATTTTTGCTGCAAATCAATGGAAAGAGACAAAATATTTATTTGCATACCACGATAAAAAAAACCTGCTAAATTACACATACAAATAATCTGTGGGGATATAGTTTTCCTCCAGACCAAAATGAACATGTGGGAATTGTCAAATTTTCTAGGTGATCATATATTTGGGTAAGTATGATATATGTGTTGCAAATATTAAATTAGCTGTAACCAAATTACTTAAAAATTTGTAAATGGTCAGTATTCTACTGCAAAACAACACGGCGCCATCAACACCTCACCTTATTTAACATCTCGTAGCTTTGATTCAGCATGATCTTCCCATATTTCAGATTTAGGGCAGTAACATTTCTTTCTGCTTCACGAGCCATGCATCGGATCAACTTCAACACTGCTTCAATACCTGATGTATATAATGGCTCCATTTCATGAATCTCATCATCACCGAGAGAAGCAATCTAAAAAAATTTAATGAAAAATCTAATTAAATTACCAATAAAACTTACTAACTTAATGCACTTACTAATTTCAACATGCATACTTGGTGGACTGACCATTCATTATACTACCTTATTAATAAGAGCAGTTGAAGACAACACAGTACACAGAAACAAGCTCAGAGCATATCTGAAGTGACGCAACTGTTTTGGGCTATGCTGCTCAAAATCAAACAATGCCACACCTGAAGGACGTAAAATCTTCACATCTGAAAATAAAATTCACAACTTTATATCATGTAACTTTAATACCTGGTAATAACTGAGTCACAATTAGACACTTCTAAAATTAAACTTTGAAAAAATTTTCTGCTTATAACTACCACACATACTCTAATATCAGGTAACATTGAAATCAGACGGACCCCCCCCCCCCCCCCCCCNATCCTACATTCCAAATAATTTTTTTTTTTTATCATAAGAGCGTTTAATAATTGAGATTAATAATTCAAATTCATGAGTATGCAAATTTTTTACCTAATACGTAGTTGTTCCAGACAAAATTAGCTGTGTATATTTTCTTTAATAGTGGCCATAATTGTTTCCTGTATATGTGCTCAAAATAAACACCTTTTAAAAATACCTTTCTTACAGAAATCATATACTACAAAAGAACATATGCAATTCAATTTCAGCAGCAACTAGGGTCAAATTTCTCTGCATGAGGGAAAAGAAGCGCATTGTCATCACATCTATATAAAGAACCCCTCTATTACAAATACACAACAATTCAGTCCCTTCAATTCTGTTAAACAGAGATTTTACTATATCTAAAAAAAAAAAAAAAAAAAAATATTAAAACATACAGAAGTTACACTTGCATTGTCAATCCCTACATTTTTATAATTATAAATCACATACTCTAACGTAATATTTCAAAGCATTTTTAAAGCCCACACTCTATAGCCCAAAAAATTATTATACATTACTCTAAGAGCATAATTTAAAACATAAATGTTGTAATTACCATTAGGGTTCTAAATTTTAATTTTTAATGCCAAGTACTATTTTTTTTCATAATCATCCAAAAAATCACCAACATACAAAATACATCCTGCAACAACCATCAACTGACAAAATTACTTTGCAAATGAGGGTGTTTATTGTTTACATGCTGTGTAAGTGGGTCACAATGTCTGTCAAAATGTACTGAAGTTATATAAAATGTAGATTAGTAAAGTTGCGAGTGAAGTTACCTTGCCCAAACTACAGCTGCCCAGTGCTCGGAGGGAATTCACAAAACTGTAGATCCTTTAAGGACTTGTTTGAATCTGCAATGCATCGTAACAAGAATTTTACAAAAGCACAGAAGCTTTAGTACTTCAAAGGATCATTTCAGGGTGATGCAGCAGCCTTGTAGTCCATGTCTATCAGTAATGCAAATTATCATAAAGCTAGGGGTATACAGTACTTACTGCTTGGTATAAAAACAAGCGTGAAAATTGTTAGATGCTACCTTAAAGCATCTGTTTTCCCAACCAGTCACTCAGCAGGAGTCTGTTGTGAGGTTGCGCCATGTAATAGATAATGTTATTGACTGTAATAAGTTACTTAAATTCCTTGGACAGCCAGCTGAACACTGGAACTCAGTACTTTTGTTTCTTGTGACAAAGCTTAGACATCCATAACTACTGATGAACTACTAAATTTGAAAAACATGTATTATTTCTGAAACACATCACTTGTATATTGGTTGCAGCAAATTTTTCCAAACCAAAGACCTCTATTTGAATCANGTATTATTTCTGAAACACATCACTTGTATATTGGTTGCAGCAAATTTTTCCAAACCAAAGACCTCTATTTGAATCAGTAAATTTCAAGTTAATAAAGGCTCTCAGCATTATATGGGATCACATGAGATAATGGTTACATCAAATGTGCAGGATTTCATGCATTATACAAATGTACTGAGTTTCTAACAGCTTCAGCACAGAANATAATGGTTACATCAAATGTGCAGGATTTCATGCATTATACAAATGTACTGAGTTTCTAACAGCTTCAGCACAGAAGTGATATGCATTTGTCAAAAGTAAGTGGTTGTGTTTCAACTGTTAAGGTGTTGACCACATGTCTAGACAATGCACCATCTCCTCAAAAAGATATGTCAAGAGTCTCACCATACTTTACCGCATGGAGAGAGAATTGTGAGTGGAACCTCTGAGCCCAAACAAGTAGAGGTTGCATATCATTCAGTGCAATCTGTGTCATCAAGAGTATTGTTATCTATAACAAACAGTAATCAATGCTCAGGATTGGCGAGGAACTTTCATTCCATTCTGAAGTCTACTTGACTTGGGGTCTGAAATAACTTTTGTAACAGAAAGTTATATAAAGGTGAGGTTCAAAAAAACAATGGATGAATGTTACTGTGTCAGGTTCAGCTTCCAAATATGTTTCATTCAAGTGAACCTTCAGCACACCAAGACTCACCGTAAAGGCACTAGTAATGCCCAAGTTGACTGGGTGTCTGTCAAAAGAAGCCACTTGTCCTGAAAAGTCATGGTCACGTTAAGGGGTTGAGAATGGCAGATGCAACGTACAATGTTCCAGAGATATCAACTCAAGGTAATTTTGCTCAGATTGTTGCATAGGAGTGATGGTTCTCCACTAGCTATTGAAACTGACCTTAGTGATATTTCTTCATGGTCATTATTACGAAATTGCTCACATTGTACACAATTTCTACAAGTAAGGGGAGCATGGCCACCAAAGAAGAGGCCTTATGTAAGAATCACTTCAACATTAAACACAGGAGAGATGTTGGGGGCAAAAATGTGGCACAGCTACCCTTTCAAGACAACTTCTTATAATTGGGGAAAACACTTGCCACAGCAGTATCACACTTGTGCAAGATAATGACAGCTGAAGCACCAGAAGTGCGTGAAATTCATGGATGAGTACACTGTATTAAGGTACAAGGAACCCATTCCACCATAGGAATTACATAAACCACCTGAAGAAAGATGCTATATTCCTCACATATCTGTGTTAAAGGAAAGCAGTATTGCCACAAAAATGAGTGTGGTATACGATGTCTCATCGAAAACATCTCCAATAATAAAATAATGAAGGGTCCAAAATTGTGAAAGGATATTTGATCCCTTCTGATATAACTTAGGAAATATCTAACTGCTTTGGTAGCANGAAGGGTCCAAAATTGTGAAAGGATATTTGATCCCTTCTGATATAACTTAGGAAATATCTAACTGCTTTGGTAGCAGATTTGGCTAAAATGTATTGTCAACTGATATAGGTGTATAAGTCTGACACTGACGTCTAAAAGATTGTGTGGACACCATCCTCAATGGAGAGAGCTGTGCCCCAAACCATGCAATCTGTTGTCTGAAACAACTGTATGAACAAGCTCGCTTTTCCTTAGCAACTCCTGTTGTGATAAACAATTTCTATGTTAACATCTCTTGTCTGGGGCAAACAGCATTTCAGTAGCCTTAGAATTGAAAGCAGAACTAGTCAGTTTTGTTAACCTGAGGAGAGTTTCAGTTACTACAGTGGTCATCAATCACCCCAGAAATACTTGAACTCATAACATTGGACATGCAGGTTTCAGCCTTGCCATTAAATTTCAGTGAAGATAGNCCACCCCAGAAATACTTGAACTCATAACATTGGACATGCAGGTTTCAGCCTTGCCATTAAATTTCAGTGAAGATAGAACAGCCAAGAGTTGAAACTTGAATGGCATCCAACTGTGGATAAATTTGCATTTGCATGTTCATCATTGAAGCCCAAGGCCCCCCATCCTTAAGAGAGGAGTCTTGTTGGAGATTTCAAAAGTGTTTGACCCTTCAGGGTGGCCCTCTACTGTCATCTTTCATACCAAGATTTTGCTCAAGTCAACATAAGAACTCTCTCTTGATTAGGATAATTCCCTCTTCCTAATAACAGTTCAACAGAATCAATAATGTATCATATTTCCAAATACTTGTTGGTGTGAGCTATTTGTATTATGCAATGGATCTGAAATGGCTTATGCTGCAGTTGTCTATCTATAGTCCCATTCTCCTAATGGTGCAGTGTTTGTAGAGCAAGTGTCTGGTAAAGCAAAAGTTGCACGACAAACAAACTTCCATCCCACGACTGGAACTTTGTGGAGCATTGTTTCTTGCAAAATTGATACTCAATATAGCAGCCACTCTCACTGAATGTAAAACACACCGTAGCATGCTGTCACTGCCAAGTTGATCTTCCAGCAGTACAAGTATACCCATCACGCCACTTTCTACAATATGGAGTGGAATATGCTGGACCATTTCAAATGAGAAACTTTAAGGGCTGTAACAGATGCAGATTCAAAGGANACAATATGGAGTGGAATATGCTGGACCATTTCAAATGAGAAACTTTAAGGGCTGTAACAGATGCAGATTCAAAGGAGAAATAGCTTTGTTTGTGTTGTTCTCAACCAAGACTGTGCACATGGAGCTAGTGAGTAAATTGTCAAGAGCAGCCTTTTATGAGCCACGGGCAATCTCCCCANAACCAAGACTGTGCACATGGAGCTAGTGAGTAAATTGTCAAGAGCAGCCTTTTATGAGCCACGGGCAATCTCCCCATTATCCCATTCCACCTATACCTCTGATGTGCTCCTCTCCTCGCTAAACCACGCTACCACCAGATCCTGCAACGTCACCTCCGTCATTTACTTACAAGCCCGAAAAACCTGCCACCACCTGGTGACAGGCAAACTGCGCTACATGCGTGCCATCTTGGGTTTGGTTGCATTCTGATCCTGTGGATGGCTCTTGGGCAGGAGTACCAAACACACATTCTGTTAGTAGAGCATAAGTAGAAAGCTCTCTCTCCTCCACTACTCTCCCCCTTCACTCGCCCTTGGCTGGATGGGTGTAAATACGTGTCGCATAGGCCACTCGGGGCAATTCTTTTCTGCTGAGTTTCCATGCTGTTCAGCTGCCTACTTATGTCTGTCTGCTAGCTTCGTCTCCAAGACTGTCCACCTTGATCTGCTCACCAGACCGTCTCTCTCAGGACGTCGTCCTGCTAAAGACAGGGAGTCCATGTCACAATGATGCCACACCCGCACCAGTCACCTAGATGTTGCTGTTCTGGGTAACCCTCGCCCGACTATTCCGTACATAACATATTGTTTTTGCAATTAGATTACCTTCACTTCAGGTGTCCTGGGTGCAGGTTGAATATATGTTGTTTATCAATGAAACCATATATTCAGAAACTCTGGTCTTTCACATCTTAATGGGGTAGTATCCACTCCATCTTTAAATTTTCTTACAAATCTTCGTAATCAAAATGTATGACCAGAAATAAAAAATCAAAGCTAGACATGACATAAATGACTACTTAACGAATTTTTGGAAATTTGTAGGGTTTCAATTATACCTGTATTTTTCCATGTGGGATTGAAATTATTAAATAATTACGTAATGTTTGATTACGGTTACAGATGTGAAACTAATCATGTAAGAAAAATACTTGGAATTTCGAAATAACTGTTAAAATGTTCCCTATGCCTTGACTAGCTTGGTTTTTTAATATTGACTCCAAAAATTAAGTTATGGAGGAANGCACCAGTCACCTAGATGTTGCTGTTCTGGGTAACCCTCGCCCGACTATTCCGTACATAACATATTGTTTTTGCAACTAGATTACCTTCACTTCAGGTGTCCTGGGTGCAGGTTGAATATATGTTGTTTATCAATGAAACCATATATTCAGAAACTCTGGTCTTTCACATCTTAAGGGGGTAGTATCCACTCCATCTTTAAATTTTCTTACAAATCTTCGTAATCAAAATGTATGACCAGAAATAAAAAATCAAAGCTAGACATGACATAAATGATTACTTAACGAATTTTTGGAAATTTGTAGGGTTTCAATTATACCTGTATTTTCCCATGTGGGATTGAAATTATTAAATAATTACGTAATGTTTGATTACGGTTACAGATGTGAAACTAATCATGTAAGAAAAATACTTGGAATTTCAAAATTACTGTTAAAATGTTCCCTATGCCTTGACTAGCTTGGTTTTAATTATAACTGAGGTTTTTAATTCAATACCTCCTTAATACGTAAATCCAAGATGGCAAGGGTACTTCCCCCTTAACTCACACTTGTTCCTTCCCAGCAATCTGCTGCCCTCTCAGGCATGGCCTGCATCCCAAAGCCCGTCAGGCACACACTTAGTGCACATTGGGAACCACTCTCTACCTCAGTCTGGGCATCCAGCTACCAGCGATACTGCTGCTTCTGTAGGCACTGCTGGGGCTACCAGTGATACTGCCACATCTCTGGGAATCACTGAGACAGGGAGCAGGGCTCACAACCATTAGGTGTAGGGACGCCCTCCTTTGAAAAGTGGAATGATCCTCGGGCATCAGCATCAAAGAGTGGCTCAAGCTCTCTGGAAGGCTCGCTCTTGCCCTACACACACAGTTTAGGTCATCTTGCTACATCACACGACTGAGCCTACATTTGAGTATACATATTGCCACATGCCCCACCAAACAGCAGGGAGGGCAAAGGCTGGGAAGACAGCCGCTGCTCACATTAAATGATCTGTGAAGCAGGGAGCTGACTGCTAAAGGATATATTCTCACTTGCAAGAGGAGACTGCTCACCTGTGATTTAGCAGCACCACTACTTCTACTTGGCACGCTCCACCAAGGTCGAGCAGCTTGAGTTCCACTCCAGTCTAAGGGCCAGGCTATTTTGCAGTGCCCAGAGCTACTTCTCCACTGCCACCAACCCTGCCAAAATGTTATCCTGAACAAATCAAATAGGAGCGCAAGAGTTCTGGACCACTTGGGAGCAAGACAGGCATAAGTCTAATTTGTTTAAAATGTAAATGGGATGTGGAGAGGTGAACCTAACTTGGTGATATATTATAACCTTATAAATAGGTCTTCCCCTCCCTCTCCTCCCTGAAAGTCATATTGTGATTGGCTGTCAGCTTCCCCTACCTCTCAGGATCCCGGCTGTAATTGACTAAGTGGGGCATATCATTTTAGTTGTAGTGCCAAAGTGACATTTGTGGGACTTCAAAATTTTTGAGAGAGGATGGTTGGAAAGGGGCATTAGGGGTGAGGGTTGGGGTGTGAGCTGTATCGGTGGATAGTCCTTGATTTGATTCCCATCTTGGATAATTAATGCATAATTAGTAAGTACAGAAGTCACTAAGACGTCTAATTAAATGTCCGACCTCTACGCGTGCTCGTAGCATCCTCAGCCGCCTTTTTCCCTCTACTAGTGGAAATTAAGAATATAATCCTACTCACAATTACATACATTGCACATCCTTCCTTTATGAAGGTCAGGAACACACTGAGCCCCTCCTCTCTCCCAGAGGGTGACCTTTAAAAAAATGTTTGTAACTTTAGGTTTTGCACTAAAGTTCAACCCCAGGTGAGTGCAAAGTAATTTAATTGTTTACCAAGGGTAATGTACAAAGAAAACCTAATTAAACATCGACACAGGTCAGGGGTTGGACACACACCAAGCTTCAATCATTAATATGTTGTGATTATATTCGCCACCCAATAAATGTATGTGAAGAATATCTGTCAGTGTTGGGATATATGCAGCAATTTGTGGTGAAAATGTACACTGCAATACTTGCTTTTAGGGGGAACAAGGCCCTATTAACTCTTGACAGGAAATAAACTTTATTACCTCCCCAAAAGTGTTTCTTATACACTTTGCAATGCACATAATCCTACTTGTAATACAAATATTTACCACTTCACATTTGGCATGACCCACATATAATGTATTATCTATGGTATGAGAACTGTAGTCTGGATATACCCTTGTTGGAAAGTGAAATGTATACAGAAAACCCACATATCATATGAGACTGTTTAGTCTAATCCAACCTACTGTACAAATCTGTCATGCAGCAAACTCTGAGTAGCAGTTATTGTCTGTGGGCATATGTATATTTATAATTTAGATCGTGTTGTGTACATATACGGATTGTTTTAAAATTGTTGGGCATAACTTGAAGAGGTGGTAGGGCATACTGAGACAAACATTTTGATATAAGGAACATGTGTCCACGTCCCTCTACTGAGCTACAGGCGTCAAACAATGCATGCTCCGTTTGAATTTGGTACGCTGCCTGGGCCACTCACGTATAGCCTGAGCAGAGCTGAGCCTGTCTTCTCTAAGACACTACTGTTTCAACGTGATTCACAGGAACACCTCGCCTAGTTGTTGAGGTGCACTAAAGAGGATTTTACTGTGAGAATTCTTGCCACCTGCCTTGACATTCAACACACTCATGGTATTTTTGACAGTGTGTGTAACAACATGGCTGGCCGCATTAACATCTGCTTGCAAGTCGGTGGTCGTCACTTCAAACAGCTCCTGTTAAGGTGAGCCATACTTCACATCTCTTTGTTTGTTTATGTAATGTAGTCAGCTATTCGCCATCATACACGGGAATTGGGGATTGTTGTTTGTTGTCCACCTGCATGACGACAATGACAATAATAATGATGATGATGAGGAAAAAAATTAATATTTCTCCTGACGCATCTCTCGGAGGCCTTGCTTCATTGTCTTTATTATCCGGCACAGAATGGTTCTCACTCACTCATAGGTGTTTAATTGCTGGTGCAGAACGATTGTCTTTTGCTTGTAGATGTTTAACTAACTATCCGCGCATCCAAGCTCGCTCACTGCAACATCTCAGATCAAGGCATGTGATGTGGCAGGAGATGTGGCAACAGTGAACTATGCAGCAGGAGATGCAGCAGCAAGGACGAAGAGCCAGGGTGGTGTGGATGCAGTGGCGAGCAGAGATATCGGTTGGCAGTAGGTGGCCCTCCTGCAGAGCTCCTGCTCCACCGGGGAAGACTCACACAAAACCTCCTCCAGCTGCCTCTCTTGCTGCAGGAGGCTCGGAGAGATTCCCCCTCTTATTGAGAAGCCCGGCGGTGAGCAGGGCACTGCTCCGGGAGTGTCCCCGAGATGACGTCAGGGGTGTGGGTAGTGCTCCGGCCAGACCACACACTTGGTAAACTGAGTGCTAGGATCTCAGGCCTTGTGGTAGGACATGCTCGGTGCGATCTGGTAAATCAGATCAAGGCTACGCTCGGTGCGGCCTGATGAACAGGTCGAAGCTACGGATTTGGTCAATTTCGGTAAGCGCTGGTCATGTCTGCGTTAAGAGGGCGTGATCCCTCTTCCCCGCCTACTGGGAGGCCGGGAAGCGGAATGGCCTAACGGCTAAGAGCGCCCCGTTAACAAATAAAAGCACGACTTCGGTTGTGTCTCATATATATATATATATATATATGTATATGTATATATACACNAATGGCCTAACGGCTAAGAGCGCCCCGTTAACAAATAAAAGCACGACTTCGGTTGTGTCTCATATATATATATATATGTATATGTATATATATATACACACACACACACACATACACCTCTCTTGCTGTTATGGCTACATGTCAGTGAGGGGTAAAACTCAACACCATCAANACACACACACACACACATACACCTCTCTTGCTGTTATGGCTACATGTCAGTGAGGGGTAAAACTCAACACCATCAATCCATTCATCCTATGATGAAATGAGTTTGAAGGCAGACATTATGGTGAAGATAATTCTATACGCATACTACTGTGACAATAAGATACACCAAGGGCGAGCGAAAGGATTTTCTATGTTTTTATAGTAACCGTACATGTTGAAATGAAAGTCATGTGGATGTTTAATAGTTCTGAAGGAAAGGGTTAATTAGTTCTGAAAGAAAAGGATACTCTTATAACTTGTGAAACCAAAAATTAAAAAACCACCCCCTTTCATTCCAAAGGCAAAAAAAATTCACTCGCTCCATAACATATTTACTAATCCTTCATAAAAAAAAAAGGGAGCCGAGGTGATGTGGTGGTTATACTACTCGCCTCCCACGTAGGCGAACTGGGTTCGATTCCCGATGGGGACACTCCTGGATTTTTGCATGTGGGAATTGTGCCAGATGATGCCGCTGATCAACGGGTTTTCTCGCGGATCTCCTGTTTTCCTCGCCCTTTCGTTTCATTTTGGCGCTGCTCCATACTCACCTCGTTTCACCCTCATCGGCTCTCAGGATCTCAATCTTAAGAGCAGCCCAAATCTCTTCACTCACTTACTCACTCACTCACTCACTCACNCATCGGCTCTCAGGATCTCAATCTTAAGAGCAGCCCAAATCTCTTCACTCACTTACTCACTCACTCACTCACTCACTCACAAAACGACGTAACCAAGTAATGTGCCTGACAGTATTGTTTGCCACAATACCAATNACTCACTCACTCACTCACTCACAAAACGACGTAACCAAGTAATGTGCCTGACAGTATTGTTTGCCACAATACCAATGTGTTCTGTTGCTCAGCGTAGCTTCATTCTGTACGGGTTCGTCTTTCAAAGCTGTAAGCTTGTTACTTGAAATTCAGCTATCTGTGGTCCTCGGGTGCCCCGTCCAGCATACTAAAAATCTTTTACCCCATGCCCATAATCTANTGAAATTCAGCTATCTGTGGTCCTCGGGTGCCCCGTCCAGCATACTAAAAATCTTTTACCCCATGCCCATAATCTAAGAGGTATTTGTGAGAGGGGAGGTAGGGAATTCGTATGACATAATCCATGTTCGTAAAAGGACCCTAAAATAGGCTATCGTGCAAAATATCATATATATAATACACATGGTGGAACGTATCTCTCACTGATACATATAATTTTATATATCTGGAGCAACCAATTTATCAAATAACGTTTGTCAAATACATTTTTATATTTAGATATGCAAAAATAATCAGNAATATCTGGAGCAACCAATTTATCAAATAACGTTTGTCAAATACATTTTTATATTTAGATATGCAAAAATAATCAGTAATTTTAGATTTGACTTTATGATAATCATATTTTTAGCATTCGTATAAACTGTACTCAGTAGTTAATTATTATTTATGTTGACAGGTCACATTTTGATTGCCCTGTGAAATTTGGTATCATAAAAAGATGGTAGAATTTTAGAGCCATTTGTGCATTCCACTCAATGTAAAGTATTATACAGTAGCTGCTTTAACATTTTGTTTAATCTCTCAATGGCAGAAGCCTTTTTCTCTCTGTAAGTGATGTAATGATTAATTCCATGTTTCGACTTTTTTTTTTTNATCTCTCAATGGCAGAAGCCTTTTTCTCTCTGTAAGTGATGTAATGATTAATTCCATGTTTCGACTTTTTTTTTTTTTAATTCTGTTCTCGCATTTTTTGTAAATTCTGAGGTACTTGTTCTTTAAACCACATCTGAGGTTGTTGTTCTTTAAACACACAAGACATAGGATCAACATTCAAAGCAGACTTGCTTTTAACGGGTACAGCCCATGCATACTTGGAGTACTACACACCAATTACAGTTAAAATGAATTTATGGTCTTTGTTTTTCGTAGCAAGAGAAGCTATCTCACACAGATCCGNTGAAATTCAGCTATCTGTGGTCCTCGGGTGCCCCGTCCAGCATACTAAAAATCTTTTACCCCATGCCCATAATCTACGAGGTATTTGTGAGAGGGGAGGTAGGGAATTCGTATGACATAATCCATGTTCGTAAAAGGACCCTAAAATAGGCTATCGTGCAAAATATCATATATATAATACACATGGTGGAACGTATCTCTCACTGATACATATAATTTTAAATATCTGGAGCAACCAATTTATCAAATAACGTTTGTCAAATACATTTTTATATTTAGATATGCAAAAATAATCAGTAATTTTAGATTTGACTTTATGATAATCATATTTTTAGCATTCGTATAAACTGTACTCAGTAGTTAATTATTATTTATGTTGACAGGTCACATTTTGATTGCCCTGTGAAATTTGGTATCATAAAAAGACGGTAGAATTTTAGAGCCATTTGTGCATTCCACTCAATGTAAAGTATTATACAGTAGCTGCTTTAACATTTTGTTTAATCTCTCAATGGCAGAAGCCTTTTTCTCTCTGTAAGTGATGTAATGATTAATTCCATGTTTCGACTTTTTTTTTTTATTCTGTTCTCGCATTTTTTGTAAATTCTGAGGTACTTGTTCTTTAAAACACATCTGAAGTTGTTGTTCCTTAAACACACAAGACATAGGATCAACATTCAAAGCAGACTTGCTTTTAACGGGTATAGCCCATGCATACTTGAAGTACAACACACCAATTACAGTTAAAATGAATTTATGGTCTTTGTTTTTCGTAGCAAGAGAAGCTATCTCACACAGATCCGCNACACACCAATTACAGTTAAAATGAATTTATGGTCTTTGTTTTTCGTAGCAAGAGAAGCTATCTCACACAGATCCGCTTGGAAAAGATAGTTAATTCCCAACATAATAACTTTTCGCCTTGGATAATTGAGCTGCATACTTACATGTAGTTCTCCAGCCAACCTTGTGAATTTCATAACTTAGAAAATTTACCCTGCTTCTTTTAATTCTTTGAGTATGGAAATAATCTTGGTGTGATGGGAAGTATTACTAACAGTCTAGGATGCAAGAAGCTATTTTAATTGAACAATCCGTTCATTTGCATTATCCCAATAAATAGGACAAATGTCTGTGTTAGTCCTGAGCTTATGAACGCCTCTGCTAAAATCCAGAAGCAGTTCACTTACTTATGGAAATTTCGTATGATTTAAATCTTTTATCCTATGGCTCTGAGGATTATTGTCTAGGAAATGCACTTTAGTTAACGTCACCAAATACCAGTAATTTTGCAAGTCAGATTCGGAATATGTTATGGTATTTCTTAAATAACAATTTGAATAAACCTTCACTCACGTCTGTTATGTGAGCACCTATTTGAAGTCTGATTTCAGGTAGAAACTTAATTCTGTAATCATCTAAAAACAATTTATTTGTATGTCTGTACACACCATCAATGTTGTTGCATGAAGTAGAATGGCCATTCAGACAAAGATATTTGCATGTTAGTTCATTCAAGTTTAGTCTCTTCTTTACAGGTTTTCGTTCTCTCCCTTCCTTTTACACATTTAGAATCTGCAAATCTATCTTCTGATTTTCCATTCATAACGTAATAGGTTTTAAGATTTCCTCATTAATAGTATCTTGTCCCAACCTTGCTCACTTAGCCAATAAATAATTTTGTTTAACTGCAGACACAATTTTGTGTTACTGACTCGCAATATCTGCCATAGTAAATGTTATTTGTTCATGTATACAGTGCAATATTTATACAGTAAAAAAATTTACTGACATTTCCCACTAGGTGTGGTATGGTGATTCAAAGATTTTCGGACTTTAACAACCTTACTTGAGATAGAATCCAATTTTGTGATAATTCGCAATGGAGTATTATTAAGCAAAACAGTTAACCTAGTTTATATGTCAACNAGATAGAATCCAATTTTGTGATAATTCGCAATGGAGTATTATTAAGCAAAACAGTTAACCTAGTTTATATGTCAACTTACTGTACCATTACTTTACTATTTGTGGAAACATCTACCATTTGTCTACCAATTTCTTCTTTTAAAGCTTTGTGTAATGAATGAAACATATCATTGAGTACCAAATCAGTTAACGTATTTATAATGTGCGTAATATTGGTCTATAATTGTTCTAAATGTAAGTGTAACTTATCATCATTNAATCAGTTAACGTATTTATAATGTGCGTAATATTGGTCTATAATTGTTCTAAATGTAAGTGTAACTTATCATCATTACTTTTCAGTGCAGTAGAATAATTGTTTAAAATTTTGTAAATTTTCGCCGTGTTTAGTTACGACACCAATCCTGTTGTTAACTGCATCAATTCTCATTTGTTGATCCAAAGTTTGGTTTTTCACCACATTATTTATTGTTTTATGTAATACTTATTCGCTGCATCATTTCCCATTACCAGGTCACCAAGTTTACACATGATATGGCCATCTAAACTGCAGGTACCATCACGTGATCTGGTTAGACAGTCGCCATGATGTGTGTTGCCTGATCTTGCTACGTCCAAACTTTGAAATACTGAAACTCGTTCTCCATCAGGTAGAATAAAATGATTAAATCCAAAATGGTAAAAACCTATGTATAAAGGAAATTTAAAAAAATTACTACGAAAACCATACTTTTTGTGAAACAATAAAAAAACATATCATTAAATGATGTCAATGACATATGTTACAAACATGTTCATCATAGAAGTGCCGTAATTTCACGTCATCACTCTTGAATAGAATTATCATGTTTACATCGCGCAAATTGTGTTTCAGAATCCTAGCGTAACTTTGCGGAAAGTAGAAATAAATAACTTTAAAATGTCTGCCCATATTGAAGAAGTTTTGCATTTCCCTTGTGGTTCACTCCTCAGATTGCTGAAAATGAACACTGAATTTGGTAATGTGTTGCTTAGAGATACAATGTCATCCTTGTTTGTGAACAGAAAAAAATTCATTCCTTCAATTTAAGACAGAATACGTGCTAATGGCTTATACTTTTCCTGGTGCAAAGTTTTTGAAAACAAGTATGCATTTTTCAAGTCTAAGTCTGTTCGTATGTTCAAGAAAAGATAAAAAAAACACAAGTTTTTCCACATCCTGAAGGGCCTGTGATAACGCAACACACACTTTCAGGTAATAATGGNAGATAAAAAAAACACAAGTTTTTCCACATCCTGAAGGGCCTGTGATAACGCAACACACACTTTCAGGTAATAATGGGCCATTTCTTGTGACATGTTCCTCCCATTCAGTTTCTGTAATACTTACGAGAAGAGTAAATTGTTGTTTCACAAATTTCATTCTACTATCTGAACATATATAAGCGAGACTATAGATTTACTCTGCTACTAGTGTGTAGGTATGTCTTGTAAGAGAAAAGTTACATGCGGTAAACTCACACGTGGAAAAGGAATCATCAATTTTCTCGTAAACAAATTACTGGTGGAACTACACATTCAAAGTTATCAATACTTTGGACCTGGAACCATGCCCAAACACCATTTGAAACATGGGGACATAGGCATTAACACTATTGACAAAGTGTAAAGGGAACAAGACATAAATTACGCAACGAACTTAGATTTAGAGAGCAGATATCATGACGACTACATCCTCACACAGAAAGCCAAAGAGATTTCTAAAGAACCAAACATTAAATTAGGCGAGAAATCACTGCGTCAGTATTTAAACACATAATGTGTACCAAGGTGCATAAAGGAATGGGTGTGAAGAAACATCAAAAAATGCTAGACGGATTGGTTCAGTTTCTTTTTCCAGCATTTGTTAGATTTGGGATTTTTGATATAAGGTGTGGCAGCATTGATGAGAAAGTCTCCAACACAAAAAAATGGACAAGGACTATATCTGAAACTGTAAAACAGAGGAGGAAGCAAAAAAAAAACACTAAGAAACATGCTTCTTTCAAAAATGCATCTTAAGGTCTCTGCCCTGAGCTTTGTCTGACCGCAACATCTGTGTGTATGCCAAGAAACTTAAAAAACCTCATTTCTGTAGAGTATTAATGAGAGATGCTTTACCCAAAACACCACACATACATGAATATATGATAGTTAATCTGGATAGCAAATATGGACCAGGTACACATTGGGTCACAATAAGAAAATACTCATCATACAAGTTACTTTGACAGCTTGGGTAACCCACATCTACCACTGAAAGTATGTAACTATTTACAAGGAACATTTATAACGTATAATTATGAAACTCACCATTTGCCAAACACAGTTAACTGAAGTCATATGTGTTTACGCTTCCTCGCAAACATATAAAAACAGTTTCAAACATGTAGGATTGTTAAAATGTCAATCACTTTGCTACTTACTAGTCATTCGTCCAAACTGAAAGCTACACATTTTATGCATTTAGAAATTGATGGAAACTGGGATTTGGCATTAGTGAATTTTGTTTCTTACAAAACTTTTAAAATAAAATAATATATTCCAAACTTAATAAAGTAATTGCAAAATTATAATGATTAAAAAAACCAATAAACCACAAATAAATATAAATAAGGGCATAATAAAATGGACTAACACTAGTTTTAATAATTTATAAAAAATATTGGTCTTGTAAATCAAATATTAATACTATTTCTTAAAACTTTAAAGGAAGAAACAAATCTATCAACAATTCCCGAAACTATTATTTTAAACTTTAAACTATCCTTTGTATTTAAATAAATATTATAGCAAATATAACCCTAAATGTAATTTTCCTTTTAATAAAACACCCAATATCTATAGGAACAAAAATGTTGTTCCTAACATAGATAAAGACACATTCACTTATGTTTGGGAAAGTACTAAACACACCACAACATTTTCCATTGGTTGTTATAAGTTCAAAGATCTTAAGAAACACCTCAAATTTTTGCAATTTGAATACACTGAAAAGCCTGATGCTGAGCAATACAGTAATCGACTGCGGTACTCCTTTTCGAGCATCAACAAAATTCTTGATTTCAAAATTAAGAAACATCCTGTAAACACAATACATGAATCTATGTTTCCCGTAGACATCTTACCTGTTAATGTATGTTGTATGAAGATGAATATAGCAGGGGAAGTATACTTGAATGGTAAAAAGACTAATGCAGTACACAAATTTTCGTACCCTGTTTTTCCCAGTTACAAAATAATCACACAGCTGAAGACACTAATCTATGCACCAGTTATTAAAATTCACGTGGATGAAATAGTTGTGCACATTGTTGACCAACATGAAAAACTGGTAAACTTCCATAATGAAAAAGTTAGAGTGTGTCTACATTTTAAAAAAGTGGAGTGAACATCTATAAAAGACAGTGTAACCAACGTAAAGAGTTTAAGCATGGGTATTGTTTACTACAACACTCAACCTACAAGGAAACCTACTCGATCACATATAAAAGACATGGGCACACACGTGAGCGTATCAGTACGTCAAAGAATACCGTAGCACTAACATTAAGTAACAAACAGTTCTTAAGCAGTTTAGGTATAGAGTAGACAAGTATGGGTGAAGTACTTAATGTGGACCAGCCTACAAGTTATGAGGACACCATAATGAAATTGTAATTTCACATTTACAAGCTTATGGTTCGAGAATGTACACGTTCCCTTCAGAGATAAGAATACACATTCAAAATCATGATATCTACACTCATCAAAATTCTTCCCAAGATTCCAAGGGTTGCTCACGAAAACGGCAAATGGGAGTGATCCCATAACACCTGGAATTGTGTATAATGGTTTACTTCACTTGATCAATAGAATCACCTACCTTCTCAACAGTGTGGAAATTCAGCAATCTCTAGACATACATATTACTGCCCTCAAAAATCCTCTCTCAGTAACTACACATAATTCAAATGCATGCAAAATAAACGGTTGGAATCAAAGCGATAATTAAAACTTACAAATCAGAGCAGGTTGTAAAGACAAGGTCGAGATCCCTCTTTCAATGCTACTGGATTTTACTGAAGACTATAAATATATTATAGGTAACACCAAACAAAAGTTAAGTTCAGTTGAGAGATCTGGGAGACTCTTAACGAGGTCTTGAGAGCCAAACCAGAGTTGGTTATTCTTCTCTCGGCAGCTCGTATCTTAATGCTATTTACAGTACTGCAAACAACGAAGAAAGTATTACTTTTTAACAAAGTAGCATAAAGTGATTGATACCACATTCACAAGTAAACACTCGCAAACACATTAAATATGTCGAAAAAGGTAAAGATTTAGATATTGCTTACAGATTGTGGAGCTTGGAAACTTTCTCGATGATAACCCACTCTGAAAAGGTTGTTTGGAATCTAAAGTCAAGTTTCTTAAGTGAGAAACCTTGTTTCGTTGTTGTATGTTTTCAAACTAATTATCAAAACACTGGGAAGGAAGAAAATTGATATTCGATCATTTTAATTCACAGTCAATTCAGCCACTCTGCTGGATGAGTTTTATAGACATCTTCATGATCTTGAATTCAAACAAGGAAAATCTCATCTACTTCCTCAAAAACCTTAACTCACAAAGGCCTGCTCAAGTTCACCTGGACTTACTCTAAATCATATTCCATACTTATGAATGTGGAACTAGTCTTTCACAATGGCAAAATTGAAACAGCTGTTCACATTAAACCCATCAACCACCTTCAATATCTACATTTTGACAGCTACCATTTATTCCATTCACAGAAATATCTACAGTGTATTCTTGCCAACAGAGTTAAATGCATTTGCTCCACTTAANACAGAAATATCTACAGTGTATTCTTGCCAACAGAGTTAAATGCATTTGCTCCACTTAAAATGACTGTGATATAGTAGCCAAAGCATTCCTTGATAGATGCTACACCAGATCCCTGGTTTACAAACAGATTCAGCATGCCCTTTCAAACACAAATACTCAAACAAAGATCAGTAACTCGGATATTCCTCTGCTTGTACCTTACCATTACGGCATGGAGAAACTCAGAATCATTCTCAATTGTGAATACAAAATTCTGGCCTCATCACCACTCACTCAAAACTTGTTCTCCAAACCACTCAGATTGGTCTAACGACCCCCAACCTTCGAAACAAACTGGTGCACCCCAAATTGTCACCCAATGCCACAGTCAGTAATGTCACCACCCACATGGGTCTCATCCTTGCAATAGTCCATGTTGTAGCTCTTGTACTATGCACCAATCTCCCACCTCCATCAATAGCAGACTCACCAATCAGACTTATCCTATCCAGGGCAGCTACAACTGTGCGACAGAAAATCNCCCACCTCCATCAATAGCAGACTCACCAATCAGACTTATCCTATCCAGGGCAGCTACAACTGTGCGACAGAAAATCTCATCAACTAGCTACACCGCGTTCACTACAACGCAGAGTACATTGGCCTTACTCTCAGACAAAGAATGAATGGCCATAGAGTGGACACCAAACAAGCCATAGCTGGGATAAATGTAAATTTACAGCAGCCAGTTGCAGCACATGCAGCATCCCACAACCACAACTTTGACTCCTGTTACACAACCAGAGTTGTGAGGGCCCTACCACCTTCTAATAACAAAGCAGAACTGCGATGCTGGGAACTGACTAACCAATACATCACCAAATCCAGACAGACACCTGGCTTAAAAATAAGATAACCCCTCCGCCACATTTCAAATTTCCCGCCTCACCCTAGTTCGCCTCCTGGGTGCTAGTTTCACTGTTTGCCAACCACTGCTCAACAACTGCAGTGTGCCACCATTCGCCGCCTGATGAAGCTGACCTAGCCAGTAAAATGACCCACCTTATATCCGCATGGAAAATGTGTTTGTCCNCCATTCGCCGCCTGATGAAGCTGACCTAGCCAGTAAAATGACCCACCTTATATCCGCATGGAAAATGTGTTTGTCCGACTTTTGTGTGTGTGTCAATACATGAGTACTGCTCATTGAGTACTTGTGCTTCTGTCTCCTTTTAACGTAATTAGTAGCTTAGCGGCCCATTCAATCCAAAAAATATAACACTGTATCTAAAAATTGAAGCATACCCATTTAACGGTATGAACACAAACTTTGCAAATGGTTTATTTCTCATAGCTTACAATATGTTTAATAATTTCCAAGAAAGTTATTTTGCAAAAGAAGCATCACNACAAATGGTTTATTTCTCATAGCTTACAATATGTTTAATAATTTCCAAGAAAGTTATTTTGCAA
Organism: Clitarchus hookeri; assembly: GCA_002778355.1. NCBI lineage: Eukaryota > Metazoa > Arthropoda > Insecta > Phasmatodea > Phasmatidae > Clitarchus > Clitarchus hookeri. The sequence goes on along the minus strand of NQII01000548.1, from coordinate 757,848 downwards.
AAGAAGCATCACTAAGGAAAATTCTAAACAAAAGCTTTGCTATTCGTGTTTGACGTCAGTAAGCAAAATAATTCTATTAATAATTGTATTATTGGCTCACATATTGAAATTTCCACAAACCAAAACACACCGCCTGTAAGCTTACGCTCCAATTATACACTATCGCATAGTGACTTACAATATGTGTGATAAACGAGAGAAGATACTAACATAATTCAAAGTACATACATGTTCGTTGCATGGGAAAAATGTTAATTAATGTCAAAGGCTTCCAATCTCAGTTTGGTTTTGCAATCAAGGAATTATACATACCTGATATGTACTGTAACATCAAGAAATTTGTTTTTAAACATCTCTTCAAATGGGAAGTACTAACACACAAATATAAATGCACAAATATGTGAGTGACGAGAAGTTACCATGGACTAAGATGGAAAAATGGATACATAAATTATGCTCTCATAGTGGATATTTTGTAACGAGTACTTGCACGGTGAGGACATTTTCTTCTCTGGTATAGATCAGGAACACATTTTACGTGGCATGTGGTCTGGAAATGTGATTAATATGCTAGTCGTAAATAACTGCCTATCATATAAACCATTACGTCGCATGTATGTTTTTTTTCCACAAAACTCATTTCAGAAAGTGAAAATGCTAAACTCTTACATAAATGGTTGTTAATACAGACTAAGATTTAAAAAATATCCACGATTGTGAACAGTTAGGGTACAAATAAATTGTGATTCACAATATTAATTCAGTACAATTCAGGATGCAACAGAGATGTTTAATCCTGAAGGAGAGTATGCATGTGTTCTCATTGGATATAGAAAAATGTGGTTTCGCATTAATGAAACGTCACCACTGCAAATTCAAATTGTGTGACTGGCAGGAACATTAGAGTTTCTTAATGGTTAATCCCGATTATACATACAAAAAGGTTACTCCATGTTACGGGAGTATATGCGTGGTGATTAATTTGCAGCCAATATGATACTGCCATGCACATTAAATGAACTGGTAAACAATGTTGTAGAATAAGAAATCAGTGAAAGTCTTTATGGACAAATCAAATATACGTTACTGCGAGATTATAATGGTTTACCCATGGCATGGATGAAAACATGCAATAAAATCCAAGATATTACAATTATTCAAAAAGAAAACCATAAACTAGTTGCCCCTCGCGTTATGTAAAAATGCATAACCACAGACAGTAGGTCGAAAGGTTTTTAATTTCAGCAACTAAAAAAATTCAAGATGGTTAACACTTCAAGACGATCACCATGCTATATACGCAAATTTTGGTGCACCAGACACTCAGTTAATTATAAAAGCATGGCATGTATATTTGATCCACAGACCGTATACGAAGTCGTATATGTCTGCTACAGAAGAGTTAGTTTTACACTTTATGGCCAGTTTTTTCCAAAAACATGACTGGAACCAAATGGAACACTGGCATTATACGTATAATTCTCATTTAGGGTGGCGTTTCGGACAAGGAGTGTTGTGTAATTTTGCCACATGTGTCATGTACCATCTACATTCAGACAATGAACTTCCATGCACATTGGAGGAGTTAATTGCACCCAGTTAATGGATTTCTGGATTTGCATAGGTNATTCAGACAATGAACTTCCATGCACATTGGAGGAGTTAATTGCACCCAGTTAATGGATTTCTGGATTTGCATAGGTAAAGAAAAAATCACCTACAAACTGTATTGCCCGGACACCGGAAACAAATTTGTTTGGAAGGATGTAAGTGATGGCAAAATCCACACCATTATCTACAAACAGGGAAGCCTTTTGTTTCCCTCCGTTTGCAACTTGAGTGCCTGTGATATTGCCAATCCCCAACCTGAAGATTGAGCATGTGAGTAGCAATTATCATTATCACCACCACACATTTCCAAGTGATGACGCCACCTGCATTTAGTTCTTCTTCTGTGTCCAACACGCAGTTCAACCANTCACCACCACACATTTCCAAGTGATGACGCCACCTGCATTTAGTTCTTCTTCTGTGTCCAACACGCAGTTCAACCATAGCATAGATTATTCATATGTGGAACCAGCCCTGCATAGAGTTGCTTACTATTTGCTTTGTTCATGGTGTTCATGTAAAGAGATGTGTTACGGTAATGTTCATGTATACATACTGCATGACAAAGGTTTCATTACCCAACATAAAACTCGCAAAATCCTAGAGCAAATGGTGAGTGAGTGTGATAGTTCAAATCGTCTGGTGCATTTGTGTAGACCTCATCAAGGATTTTATACAAATGTCAAACTCATGAAAAAGAATGTTAAAAATCAACATTTAGTGACAAAATTACATTAGTTAAGTTGCAGACTAGTTCATACCATCTGTGGTAAAACAACATCTTTGAAATATGAGGAATAGTGTATTGGGTCTATGCATATATTGGAGATTGATTGATGATGGATGGTGCACGCACTTAATTATCACTGGGTGTATTGAACCTTTTCGGCACTTCACTCGATTGAGAAACTAATCTCTGTTCGGTGGTGGGTCATTGGATACAAAGAAATAGGTTTCCTCCATCAAATAATCTTTCCCAAACCACGTTTCACAGAAANCGGTGGTGGGTCATTGGATACAAAGAAATAGGTTTCCTCCATCAAATAATCTTTCCCAAACCACGTTTCACAGAAACACCTTCGCAAAAACGTTTTATAAAACTATCGCCATGGTACTTGTGCTTACGCTCCTCCAAAACAATTACATCATANCACCTTCGCAAAAACGTTTTATAAAACTATCGCCATGGTACTTGTGCTTACGCTCCTCCAAAACAATTACATCATAAAAACGGTCATCTAAATCTTGGAATGTGAATATGCCTAGATCTGGGTAAAAGATATGTACCAACATGTAAGATTAGTTACAGCAAACTTCTTGCCATATACTTTTATAGAGAGAAGTGTAAAACATGTATGAATATGCTATGGATAATTCATCAGCTGTAGTTAATGTCATGTGTTTATGTGTTGAAAAAAAGTAATTTGTTTCTTAGATTTCATGACTCCAAAGTGTCTACAAAAAATGGTAACATAATTTTTTTTTTAATATGACTTTGCTTGTCAGTATTAATCTGACTTTCAAATTGACAAATTACAGCTGTCTCACCAATGTGTTTGGAAATTTACTTGAAAGTTATGTTTGTTTATTCTCAGTCAACCAGGCTTTGGTTATATTTGGCTAAAGAAAATAATATTATTTGTTATGTTTCTTTTTTATGTTTAATTCAACAAAAAGTTTAAGGAAATTCTAGCTAGACTGGTTAGTCAGTTGCAAACAACTAAAGTATATCATTGGTGTATTGGGAGATGACAAAATAGTTAAAGNTAGCTAGACTGGTTAGTCAGTTGCAAACAACTAAAGTATATCATTGGTGTATTGGGAGATGACAAAATAGTTAAAGGTACCATTAAAAAATGTTTGTTAAATATGTTAGACAATGTGCAAATATATATTGTGTCACACTTTTTCATGAATCTAGTTTTATATATGTAAACATATGTTGTAATGCTTTTTTTTTCCATGAATCCAGTTTCATGTAAATAAATATGTATTGTAATGCCTTTTTTCATGAATCCAGTTTCATGTATGTAAATATGTATTGTGATGTTTTATTTTAATGAATCCAGTTTTATGTATGTGAATTTGTAGTGTGAGACTTTTTTTTTGTCAAAGAATGAAATGAGTTTNATTTTAATGAATCCAGTTTTATGTATGTGAATTTGTAGTGTGAGACTTTTTTTTTGTCAAAGAATGAAATGAGTTTTATGTCATGCAGTATATTATGATGTAAAAAAAACATTGATATGAAAACCTGGATGTACAGTAAAATTCAAATGAGAAAATAATCTTTGCACAGCTTTGAGGGAGGGAAGTGTAGGGTAGGGCTCTCCCAAACGCCTGTCGCTGGAGGGAGGGAAACCACGTGACACTGCTGGTGCTATACACACCAAACTGATAACATCACTCTCTGGTACCACACTGTTAAATACAGCGCTGTGTGACTTACATTTTTTCCACAGGTAATACGAGTACGCATGTTCAGAGCAGCTCTCGCCTAACTGTTTTCTGCCGATGTCACTACACAACTGAACAACCTCACCCCTTCGTGTAGCGGCAATGGACTCGTCCAACTCGCCCGAGGGTTTTGGACTTCTACGCATTATTTTCTCATTTGGATTTTACTATACATTTATTAACATGCCCAGAACAATTTTTAAACACATATAGCCTACTGGGAGAGGTTTCCTAAATTTCAGTGTTTATTCAATATATGTATATATTTATCTAAATGAAATTTACCTAGTTACAAGTTTCTGTAGATATGGAAAAAGAAGTTACATTTCTGAGCAAGCTCTGTGTCAGCTTCCCTTGGAGGGCTCCCTCAACACATATTTGTCCCTTTAATTTGGGGATGTGGATAATAACACCTCCAAACCTATCATAATTATTTGTCTGTCTGGCATGGGAAGCCCTTGACTCTCAAGGGAATTTTTGCCAGTTCTCCAACCCCTATCATAAATTTTGTAATGGGAAGCAGATGNGGAAGCCCTTGACTCTCAAGGGAATTTTTGCCAGTTCTCCAACCCCTATCATAAATTTTGTAATGGGAAGCAGATGAAATATTCTGCACCTCTACATGCAGATGAGGAATTAGAGTTCTATTCATACTAATTTACAGACCATGGGAAAGCATTCTACAGTAAAATTTGTATTGTATTCATCGAAGTCTGTCTGCATATCGAAGGAAATGGCTCTGCACATAGTTGAAAAAATGTGAGGGAAANGGAAGCCCTTGACTCTCAAGGGAATTTTTGCCAGTTCTCCAACCCCTATCATAAATTTTGTAATGGGAAGCAGATGGAATATTCTGCACCTCTACATGCAGATGAGGAATTAGAGTTCTATTCATACTAATTTACAGACCATGGGGAAGCATTCTACAGTAAAATTCGTATTGTATTCATCGAAGTCTGTCTGCATATCGAAGGAAATGGCTCTGCACATAGTTGAAAAAATGTGAGGGAAAGNGTATTGTATTCATCGAAGTCTGTCTGCATATCGAAGGAAATGGCTCTGCACATAGTTGAAAAAATGTGAGGGAAAGAAAAATACAATCACTCCAAGCAATCACCCACTAACTTTTATGTTTTGAATGACGAACGACACATTATTCAAGCGAACACAGAATAACCTTTAACCCCACATCAAAACTGTAAAAAGACCACAAACAAAGGTGGCAGCCGTCATTCATTCATCAGTCTGCATATGAGCAACATCAGACCTGCAGTGAATAACCAACAGAGCATCCACGTCCAACAGAATTCAGTGAAAGAATTATCATCTTGGAAAAACATAAGTTTAAAATTATGTCTTTAAAAAGTCTCTCAAGGAAGGGGTGTCCGGTAGATCAGTGTTTAGCGAGCAAAATATTTAATATGGGACTGTTACGGTTTGATTCCCTGCTGGGTATAGAGTACATAATTTCACATATTACATTAAAAGCAAATGTTAAAATTAAATACGTGATCTTGGAGTGGATACATGAGTTAAACTAACAAACTTATTCACCATGTTTTTGTAAATTCTCATGTTAACAAGTACCATCACATTTTTTTATCTATAATTTTTTTTCCAAATTTGGCGCATTTCTCTCTCTGTCTTCTTTTGGTGAATGCTAACTAGGTGAGGGCTGACAGCATGACTTCCCACACATCAGTAAAACATGTGCGTTTGTCACTGCAGGGTGGCCAGTCAACTAGCAGTACAAAATTCAAAGTTTTTTTCCACGTTTTTCCATGTTTTCAATCTTACAACATTTTATAAACCTAAATTTAAAATCTGATTTTTAGGACACCAGAAAACCATCACATGTTTCTCGCCATAAAAAATTGAAATATTTCATAACTGTGGGTAATCAATTTTACAATTTAAAAAAACCCACTATAAAAAAAAACCCTCACCTGAATCACACTACCACCATAAACAATGTAATACAACAAAAAGCAGAATAGTACAAAAAAATAAGTACTGTACTTGCCACATAGAATTATTTTTCCACCTGATATCGAGAAAATGAGTTTCAAACGAACACTTGGCTTAGAAGCGGCTCTCTCTCTCCGAGCACTGAAACTGCCTTGTCAGTTAGTACTAGATGCTACCACAGTGAGCATAGGTGTTGAGGACAAGATTACTGACATTGGCACTAAGTCGCAGCATAGGCACAACAGGATCTAGGTTCTACATTGTCCAGCAAAAGGCAGGAAACTGAAACATTTATTTTGGAGAGAGGACAAAGAGAAACTTTGCTACCTATCAAGCCATGTAACTGTTTTGGGCACCACGGGGCATTTATTCTTACCCCCCAAAGTCAATATCATGGTGATCTTGGCGGGACCAAAAAGGGCTTTCCTCAGGGGCTTCTCGGTCTTGAGAAAGCTGGCTAATGGCAGGTATTTCTTCAATGGCCCCATGTTGAGCGCCAAGAAAAGAAAGTTCTTGACGTCTCACCATTCGAGTGTGGCTAATGATGAGCTGGCATCTGTAACTTCCCCCCCCCCCCNGGTCTGGTTTGGATTCAGGCTGGTGTATAGCTAGGTGCCAAATCCAGGGGACGGACTACTCTGCCGGTGGCTGTAGGCCATGTGGTAGAGACCGCCTTTTCGGGTGATGTTGGCGGCAGTGGTGAAATGGCTCATGGGGTATGCCACAGCAGAACACATTGGAGACTGTGCTTTACGCTTGCTCCCTCTGCTGTGCTGCTTCCACTCGTTTGTACACCTTGGCAGCACCTCGATCTTCCCCTAACAGCTCCCCAATCAAGGCTAGTACCTACTTGGCCACCTTATCTCGCCCAACCTGGTGACAAGGCACAGGAATCAGTACAGAAGAATGGGAGGCAGCGGGTGTTCCGAGGAGGCAGGCATGACCTGAAGGAAAAAGGAGTCAGAAGGTGGGTTATTCTGGTAGGCCTAGCTGTTGACTTCCAGGTAAGAGACTTGGCGGGTGGGAAGTCGCCGACATAGCCAAGCACCTGTCAGTAGATCTGTAGTTATCAACAGTAGGGTAGGGGCATCCGTTCCCATGCTACATAGTAAGGCTTGAAGTTTCCAGATCAGTGTATCACGTAAAGCCGAAGCTCCCTGCAAGTAGGTTAGCTGGGCGGGAAGTCACCGTCAGCCCTAAACACTCAAGAAAGGTTTTGACAGTCGAGAGAACATCCACTCCGAAGAGGTGGGGTGAAAGCTTGGCATGAATACACCGATGGGCAGCGATTCGTCTGGCAACTCGAGGGCAGCGTCGGAATGAATCCGGGTAGAGTGACGTCCTACAACTATGCTGCACGAGTCAACCAGTGGATGAAGTAGTCTGTATGCGGCCAGACAGTGTGACGTTCTGCAACATAGCTGTGCGAGTCAGCCTCGAACTCGGGGCTGCGAACCCCTTATTTACACTATCTACAGGGCCNGTGCTGCTTCCACTCGTTTGTACACCTTGGCAGCACCTCGATCTTCCCCTAACAGCTCCCCAATCAAGGCTAGTACCTACTTGGCCACCTTATCTCGCCCAACCTGGTGACAAGGCACAGGAATCAGTACAGAAGAATGGGAGGCAGCGGGTGTTCCGAGGAGGCAGGCATGACCTGAAGGAAAAAGGAGTCAGAAGGTGGGTTATTCTGGTAGGCCTAGCTGTTGACTTCCAGGTAAGAGACTTGGCGGGTGGGAAGTCGCCGACATAGCCAAGCACCTGTCAGTAGATCTGTAGTTATCAACAGTAGGGTAGGGGCATCCGTTCCCATGCTACATAGTAAGGCTTGAAGTTTCCAGATCAGTGTATCACGTAAAGCCGAAGCTCCCTGCAAGTAGGTTAGCTGGGCGGGAAGTCACCGTCAGCCCTAAACACTCAAGAAAGGTTTTGACAGTCGAGAGAACATCCACTCCGAAGAGGTGGGGTGAAAGCTTGGCATGAATACACCGATGGGCAGCGATTCGTCTGGCAACTCGAGGGCAGCGTCGGAATGAATCCGGGTAGAGTGACGTCCTACAACTATGCTGCACGAGTCAACCAGTGGATGAAGTAGTCTGTATGCGGCCAGACAGTGTGACGTTCTGCAACATAGCTGTGCGAGTCAGCCTCGAACTCGGGGCTGCGAACCCCTTATTTACACTATCTACAGGGCCAGCGTGGGGCCATGGGGTGTAGCGGTATGGCAGAGTTGAGAGAGAGAGAGAGAGACAGAGAGAGAGAAGGAGAGAGAAGGAGAGAGAAGGAGAGAGAGAGAGAGAGAGAGAGAGAGAGAGAGAGAGAGAAGCAACAAAATGTGATGGAGAAGGCCAAAGCTAGCGGCCACAGCTAGCAGCTGAAGTTAGCAGCCAAAGCGGGCAGCTCGCTTCACCCTTCGCTGCCAGGATTGGAAAGGTAAGCAGCCCTCCGCGGTGAGAGGGTTGCGGCTGACAGGAGGTGGGTGCTGCACTTCTGCACCTAGGACGATGCACTCTGTGACGTGTGGCAGTTACCTCTCTTCTGGAGGGGGCCGCGGCTGTGGCGGAGGCTAGAGTAGATTATGTTGTCGCCCGTGGTGCGTCAAGGACCCGCCCTCCCCCTTTTCCGTTAGCCGGAGACACAGGCGGGGAGGTCGAACATCCGGAGTGTGTGTGTATGTGCGTGCATGCATGTGTGGATGTGCGTGCGTGCATGCATGTGTGTGTGTGTGTATGTGTGCATGCGTGTGTGTGCAATCTACAGTTTGATGCAGTACAACAAGTATGTGGGTGAAGATTGTAAATACAAAATGGTAGATAAATTTATTAAGATGATGAAGAGGGTTGCAGACACATACAGCATAACTGTCCCTACGAAACTGCTGACAATAGCTGATATTACCAACTCGTGTCTCAAACAAGATGAGACATGTATAACCAACCACTCTAAAGTTTTTGTGGACGATCACAACTATTTAACCGGCGAGTTAAGAGGGCGCACACACAATAAATGTAATTTTTTGTACAGAATAAGGAAAAACCAACTTGTTGAAAGAGCAAGATCACAATGGCAGGAAAAACACCGAGGGTAGTTGCATTACGTTGACACGAGACGGTCGAAGGACAGGAGCACATCAGTGTCTCAATAGGTGTTGACTCTTAGTTCTGTGCCTGTGTATAATGTCGGGCGGGTAGGTTGCCAGCTTGGCACGAAGCCTAGCTGCACTAGTATCGGTTTACAAGTGCGGCGTGTTGGCGGAGCCGCTGGCTTACTTCCCATTGCCGGTCCACAGGTGCTCGGTGCTGGTCGGGTCTCCTGACCCGACTGGTTGGTAGCGACAGCGTCTGCTGGATAGCTGGACAGAGAGGAGTACTCGGCTGCAGCTGGCGGGTTTTCGGCCTGCTTGTGCTGATTGGAGGTGCAGACTCTGTGTAGTCAGCTGGCTCGACACCTAGTTCAAATGGTAGGCCTAGGCGGAAAAACTTAACGACTGGGAGTGCAGCTCCGGGGAGTTTCACCAGGGGTCCAAACAAGTGCATGGGGGAACCGTGAGGTGAAGCCTCAACAATTGGCGGGTCGCGTAAGCTGTTCCCGGGGGGTTAGGTACCTGAAGGCAGGGACAGGTTGTTTAAGCAGTGCTTGCTTGCCAGCTGGGATGGCAGCTGCCTTCCTGTCGTTCCAATTACTACTACCTCTCCTATGGGTGAAAGGCATTTACCGGGGATGAGGTGCTATGGTTCACTTCTGCAACGGGGTGGCAGGCAACGATTTCCCTAGCTAGAGTGAATTTCGGAAGGAGTAGATCCTTCCTTGCCAGGCCTGGCACTCCCTCTGGCAAATTTATACGCTTTGGAAGTAGTGGGTTAGCTAAAAAGGGGAATCTAGCCTTTTCATTGTGTCTCTTGCTAGTGGTCATTGCTCTACTGTACATGTGCACCAGATACCTTTACATGCCTGGTCCAAAGTATGAGTGGCCATTTAATGGGCTGTGTATTGGTGACGTACATTAAGTCATTTTAGGGGACAAGTCAAAGTCCTACACTAAGTTCAGCAAAGCCAGTATTAAATTCACGGTTCCCTGCCTCACCATTGTCGGTTGATGCTCACAGGAGATGACTAAGTACAATTCCCACAAGAGAAAGCAGACGGTGGTTACACTGGATTCTTGTTTTACTCTATCTAGGATAAACCACAGTTACCCGTACCAGTACTCTCCTCCTGTAACCAAGGCACTGATTAACTCTTGAAAGGTAAGCCAAGACAGGTGAAGGGGCCTGTCTGCTTGAAGAGCCTTACCTGAAGGGTGAGCTAGAAGAGCACAGAGAAACAACTAGGTAGCCCCGTGATAACAACTAAACCCTAACTGAAGCTGGGGGTGTCCTGAAGGGACTTAAGGAGAAGTATGGGGTGTGGGTTTAACGGCAAATGTCAAGTGTAAGGTAGGAACGACAACTCTTCTGGAGCTGCAGCGCGTGCTGAAGAAGTCTGGCATTGTTAGCTGAAGATCAACTGTTGGTCTCTCGTGAGGAGAGCGGAAGAGAGCAGACTGAGCAGAGAGCTGCAGCACATGAGGTGGTGGAACGAACTGCTGGAATCCAACTGCAGTTCTGTGGCGATGCAGGGACATATATTCACCTGCGCTGAGGGTGTTTCAGGTGTCTTCGGGCTTCGGGTAGCTTCAATGAGGGTGGCTCCTCCCTCGCAGGCGGAGCCCTACTCTGCTGCCATCTCTCAGGGCAGCTGGAAGCAAGCCTTCCTGTTGTGCGGGTTGCATCAGCTATGCAAGCTCAGGCACAGCTTCACTGGCATGGTTTACTGGTATTTTCCCATTTCACTGGGTTTTATTTAAGGCGGGTGCAATTTAATATATTCTTCCTTCAGGTGCATTACGGTCTCCAGGTATCTACATTCATATAGGAGACGTAATGTTGGCTTGTGTAGCTGCCATTCAAGGTTGTATCACCTGTAGGGCACATGGCGTGCACGTGATGATACGTAGTTGCAGCAAAAAAAAAGTAGTCTATATACGCGTTACGTGTCAATGTGCAGAAACATTCGGCTACCTGTGGGTTGAAGGGTGGGAAGAGTTAATAGCTAGTACTGGTGGCGGTTAACAATTTTTAGAGGAGTTGGCCCGGCCCTTACAAATCCCACCAAGAGAAATGCACTATGCAGCAACCAAAAGAAGTCCAATAAATTAATTTTTTTTAAATTTCCCTTAAATTTTTTACTTTTTCACCCAAATATTTTATGGTTCCTCAAAAACAAGTTATAGAAAGATGGTTCCTTTAAATGGAGTCAATAAAGAGAGGTTCTACTGTAATCCTGTCACTCGTGTGAGAAACTATAACCGCTAATATGGAACACTGAGCAATATAAAAAGTTGATATCAAACAGTAACTTGTAGCCAGTAAAATTTTCTTTAATCAAAAAGTATTTAATTCTCTTCAAACCAATTTAAAACTGTAAAATCAAAAGCAAAATAATTAATAACGAATTTTCATACAAGAAGTTTTCTTTACGCAGGTAAACACAAAGATGACTGACCATGTTAATAACAAATGTTTTGCTGCAACATGATAAAATCAAACTTGCATTTAAAGAATTGCCTTGGAGGTTACATATAACAGTTAGTATTTACTGATAATGTTGCAAAAACTTAATGTTCATTATTATATACTTTAGGAAACGATAAAATAAATTTTTTCACAAAATTATGTAGCAATTGTTATTTAAGTTAAAAAATTTTCTTTCATTTTTGAACAAGAAACATGTTGGGTTGGTTGCACTGCAAATTAAACCAGTTTGAAAATTGTGGTTGTATACCAACATAATATTAACGTACCAAAAATTTATTAATTTATCACTAAATTAGGAAGTACAATATTGTAGAATGTATGATTTTATTAACTGCAAAAGGTTTTGTATTTATTTTATGAATGATAAAAGTTTAACACATTTTGTAGTGCCGACAATGCTTCACCCGTTAAGTATGATTCCAAATTAAACACACATATGCTAGAAATATGATGAAAAAAATATGTAATTTGCATATAATCCATGCTGTGCCCCAATTTCATAGACTTTATTTTAAAACAATAATAACCATTAAAAAATGTATGCAATTTTTGTCTGAAAATTTATTTACTGGCTATGTTACACAAATCAACTGATCCGAGTCTGTATGTAGTACAGCAATTTGGATTTGTGGGCTCTGAAACTAACATTTTTATGTAGNAATAAATTTTTTCACAAAATTATGTAGCAATTGTTATTTAAGTTAAAAAATTTTCTTTCATTTTTGAACAAGAAACGTGTTGGGTTGGTTGCACTGCAAATTAAACCAGTTTGAAAATTGTGGTTGTATAGCAACATAATATTAACGTACCAAAAATGTATTAATTTATCACTAAATTAGGAAGTACAATATTGTAGAATGTATGATTTTATTAACTGCAAAAGGTTTTGTATTTATTTTATGAATGATAAAAGTTTAACACATTTTGTAGTGCCGACAATGCTTCACCCGTTAAGTATGATTCCAAATGAAACACACATATGCTAGAAATGTGATGAAAAAAATATGTAATTTGCATATAATCCATGCTGCGCCCCAATTTCATAGACTTTATTTTAAAACAATAATAACCATTAAAAAATGTATGCAATTTTTGTCTGAAAATTTATTTACTGGCTATGTTACAGAAATCAACTGATCCGAGTCTGTATGTAGTACAGCAATTTGGATTTGTGGGCTCTGAAACTAACATTTTTATGTAGNCAAATCAACTGATCCGAGTCTGTATGTAGTACAGCAATTTGGATTTGTGGGCTCTGAAACTAACATTTTTATGTAGTCCTAGCATCCAGATCTTCAATTGTAATTATTTAATTGCATATTTTCATTATTGAGATTAGATTTTTTGAATTCCTAAAAATATATTTGGTTCGGGGTTTAAATACTTGTAAAACTGAATCAGAATCAAAATATCATAAAAATTATACACTATTTCAAACATAAATTATAAGAATGCTACGAATTTAATAACTTTACAAGAAAGCATTTTCAAGAAACACATGACCTGACATAAAACCACTTTGCAAATAACATTACAAATGTTCAGTTTCAAATACCTTTGGATGCGGGAAGAGAACGAAGGTAGTCCATGATACGAATACAGCTCTCCATGATGATCGATGAAGGAAAGGCAAGCGTAAATTCCAGACAAAATTCAACTCTCTTAGAAACTAGCATGTTGCTTGGCTGAGACTTGTCTGGTTCACCTTTCAGCACATGTGATTCAAGCACAAGGCACAAGAAAATCCAAAGGGACTGGAGTGTATCCATAGTGCAAAGAAGTTTCTGGAAGACAGGCAGACGTCTGTGCACAGGCACATCCAACAGGGCATCAGCAAAGACACGCAAAACACCCACGACAGAGCACGACTGCTCTAAACTACTTGCTGCCCTTTTGTCATCTTCCTGTAAAATATTGACAGGAATGAATACAATTTATACTACTGTAATTTATTAAAATAATTTTACAAATTTCTCCACTAAAAACAGCAAAAACTGGAGAATAGTAAAAAAAATTCTAATCCTACATATTAATAGCTTTATAATAAAAAAAAAACTTGTATATTGGAAAAATTGTCATACCTGCCATACTTTGCTGGAAAAGAAAACATGAAAAGTGTGTACGTAATGTACTTGTAATTGTTTATTTATTTATTTTAGCTTACTGAGTAATATAAGCACACAACACAAACTACCAATTTGTAATGGTATCAGAATCAAACACAAATTTAAATTTTTAAATACATTCTCGCAGTTTTACAAATAAAAATAATGCATAGTTATAAGCTGGTGATACATGATCAAGTTTTTAGTAAACATGTTTCTAACATTTATATGTACAATATTAAACTCAATTACTGGAAAGCTACATAAAATAAGTTTTGATACACTGTAGAAAAAATACTTNTTATATGTACAATATTAAACTCAATTACTGGAAAGCTACATAAAATAAGTTTTGATACACTGTAGAAAAAATACTTTAAAAAAAACAGCTGTATTATTCCCCAACAATTTATACTTTACACAAAAGAAAACTGTCTAACAGGTTAATTTTCTAACAGGTTTGGAGACCGAGTGAACTTGGCTTGTTAACCAGAAAAATTGTGTAAGCAGAAATGTTATAATAGGGTTCCTGATGTGTAAATGAACTACACTAAAGCTATTCAGGGTAAAGTGACCCCGTTGGTTCCGTACCTTTCCACGTGTNTTTATATGTACAATATTAAACTCAATTACTGGAAAGCTACATAAAATAAGTTTTGATACACTGTAGAAAAAATACTTAAAAAAAAACAGCTGTATTATTCCCCAGCAATTTATACTTTACACAAAAGAAAACTGTCTAACAGGTTAATTTTCTAACAGGTTTGGAGACCAAGTGAACTTGGCTTGTTAACCAGAACAATTGTGTAAGCAGAAATGTTATAATAGGGTTCCCGATGTGTAAATGAACTACACTAAAGCTATTCACGGTAAAGTTGGTTCCGTACCTTTCCACGTGCCTATCAAGATAAACACCGCCATGTGACTTTCAGTGGTGTTTACATCCGTTGGCTCATGTCCACTACATACTCATTAATAAAGACCCCCAAAAAATGCCATCGGTGGTGTAAAAAAAACCTCAAAGCGGTATATACAAATGAAGAAAGCAGTGTTTAGGAATATGTCTTAGTTCACAAAAAAAAAATACAATTAGAAATACATGCCAAATTATGTATGTAATAAAAAGTGGCTAGCTATATATTATATAAACTGAAGAAAAAAAAACATGAAGTTATTCAATTAAATATCATTATACACTTGGATTGCAATATTTCACATACCTACTCATCTCAAGAAATTATTCTTATTCACAATCAAAAATATAAAATCCCTCTAATTTAATTTTTCTTCCACGATCAAATGTAGACAACGTTCTCTGCAGTCTGTCAATCTTTAGCGTACACTCACAAATACGATTGCATTGCAAAACTATTCTCTGCTAAAATTGTAAACAAGTGTATGGATCGAAGCCATAGTTATGCATGCAAGAAACAATGATACCAATGAAAGTGACAGATAGTTAGGCCATGTACGAATTGGCACTTTTAGTTTACTAAAAAGTCATATAACCAGAATTGATCTACTATAATATTCACGTAATTGGTATTTTAGTATTTAATTTTTTGTATGTAATGACACTTACTAAAATACTAAATTACCAAATTGTAACCATTACTGAACAAGTGACTAACGATGACATTCAAATAGAACGCTTCTAAATAATAAAATACTAACAAACTAAATGGTCAATATGAACGATTGCTTATACAGTTGTCCGCGCTTCCGCTTCAATACAATGGAGAATGGACCAACCTAGCATGGACCATGCATGCGGAAATTGTGGCCAGCCATACGAAAGGGTAAACCGAATTCCCAGGTAGACGTACTTTTGTGCTAAAATTAGTGAATTTCACGAATGTGTCGAAACGAAAGCAATACCATGAAATTTGCCTAAATTATTTACCCCTTTTTCTTTTCGTTTACGATCGCGATAGCGTAAACAAATATAATTTGCGACATAAAGACATACTTCTGCGCAAAAATTCATGAATTTCGCATTTGTGTCGAAACAAAGTAAAATTGCTGAATTTGTTTAAATTATTCACGTTTCGCATTATTTCGTGAATTTTGCATCTGACCATTTTTCGGGGTCCCTACTCATTAAATAAACAACAAAAAGTAATAAATATTGTACGTACATGTTAATTTCAATAAATAACAGTGGTTTATGAATATTGATGATATTCACAATTATTTTTCTGTTTAGACATCAATACCTTTAACTGTGGTCAACACTTCCAAGGGCATAAGAAAATATGTTTGATTTAGGTTTTCAACAGAATAGCAGAAGATTTAAACTGACGTGTGGCGGATTAGGAGTATTAGTGCGGCGCTGTCCTTTTTTTCTTGTATAGCACGCACTCCAGAAAGTTTTTCCTTTGTTTTGGGAAAAAAGGATACGCTATACGCGAGTAAATACAGTAGATATTTTTGTAACGACAGAGTTTTGCCATTGCTGTGTAGAAACGACAACCGAGTAGTTGTTAACCTAAAACTGGTTCCGAGTCAAACCTCAAGAACCGGTATAAATTGGAACCGAAGAACAAAACCGACCCATCCCTAATAATAAGTAAGGTTTTCATTGTTTGTTTTTAGTGTAGTTATTTGGACGCCATCGCATATTTCCTTTTCTCATCTCCTTGTTTGTGGGGTGTAGAATTTTTATCGCCACAACATGGCTGAGGCACAAACAGCACTTTTAAGTCTTCCTTTGACAGTGTCTCGCCTCAAGCGCTCGTACGATCTTGCTCAGGTTATCATGAGTGAGCCATCCACACAGAATTTGTTTGTTGCTAGCACCCAGTACTTGCCTAAAGTTTGCGAGAATTTTGATGTTGACTTTATTGCTGAACAATTGTTAGTTGATAAGTTGCCTGATGTAAATGCTGCTGAGTATGCGGGGCACATGAAAAGAAAAATATTTCTTCATAATGGAAATTGTAGACTCCATAGCAGGCGAGACTAAATGCCAGGTTCAAGTCACTACCAGCATAAAGGCACACAGTTCAAGGGTAGCTCTACCCAAAATCACCTTGCCTGATTAATTTGTTTACCACTCTGGTGTCGTATAACAATGATGTCTGTCCTGTTAAGAAACTAGCATATTTGAAAGGATGCAACGAGTGGGGAGCCTCTTGGCATGATCCAATCTTTACCCGTTGCTGCGGCTAATTTCAATGTTGCTTGGAAAATGCATTTCGAGCGTTATGAGAACAAGCAACTTCTCGTTAACGTACAAGTGGAAGTATTACTTCAGGCCTCTTCAGCTTCCTCTAAGAGACCCACCTCGTTGCGTCGACTGTTGAGTGTCATCACTGAAAATGTCTCTGCACCTAAGGCCATTGATGTACAAGTAGAAAAGTGGGACTTAGTATGGTTACCAATAATGTGCAAGTGTTTAAATGCTCAACTATAAAAACACCCTTGGTTGTGAGATACCCACCCTGAATTCATCTAGTTCCTCGAAAAGCACTGTCGTGCCCAGGAGACAGTGAGTGCAGCATCCACCAAGACCTTTGGGGCACACACTAAGATACCCAAACCCAAACCTGCAGTGCCCATATGGAGACAGCCTCTTAACTAGTCTGGCAACCACTCGTCGAAGTGCTTGGTGAGTTCTACATAAGTGGAGTGTTGTTTGTGTAAAGGTGCTCACAAGGTTTACAAGTGCTTGGAGATTGGTGGTCATAACCCTTAGCAGCGGTTATAAGTCGGCAGGGAACACAAATTATGTCTGAACTGCCTCTTGCCTTCACACTGCTCCAAAGGTTGTCCAGTGTCACTGTTGTGTCATAGGTGTAGTGCTTGCCACCACACATTGTTACATTTTGATTCCAAGGAGGATGAGGAGGGCAACTCCTTATCACAGACTGAAGCAGGTTCTTCTCAGTCTATTGACACGCAGCCCATCGCAACTCTGTCTGCTGTTACACCATTGCTATCAACACCATCTCCTTTGGTGTGCTTACCCACAGCCCAGTTACACATCATTGATGCAACTGGAACACCTTATGTTGCCAGAGAGAGCCCTTTTGGACACAAACAGCCTGGCTAACTTTATTTTTTGATACTGCTGACAAAGACTTGGTTTGGCTCTAAAGAAGAAGCATCTTCCCATCCAAGGATTGTCGAATGCAACTATCAACGTGGCCAAGTCATTCGTGTCCATTGCAGTATCCCCTTGTAGAACTCCTGAAAAACAATTTGTTTTCAATGTCTTTGTTCTCCCACACATAACGAGTAAGCTCCCAGGTGTTTAGTTGTCCAGTGAGGGCGTCACTCTGTTGCCCATATGAAGCTTGCTGATCCAGATTTTGATGTCCCTCGGCCTGTTGATGTACTCATAGGGGCAGGTCTTGTTCCTTGGTTCCTACTGGAGGTAAAATCAATGGATCTCCGATTGCACTAGATTCAATTTCAGTTTGGATCTTGATGGGCAGAGTAGCAGCTGAACCTCTCACTTTATCTTTAGCATCCAAATGTATTTCATGGTTGACGTTGAGCCTAGTGGAAGATGGTGAGCGGAGTGTGACTGAGGCAGGTGGCATTAGAGGAAAAGAGGCGGAACAGAGATACTGTATAGTGTTGTTTCCCAGCAGGTGGTTTACAAGCTGCTCTCTTTCTTTTTTTTTGCAGGATATGCCATTTACAATGGATAAGGGGGAGGGAGGGGTGTCTTGTCTCCTGGGACAGACATGCCGGGAATGATGGTCACACAGTGGCAGGAGGAAGGGAAGTGCTTGACAGCTGCTGGGCTGGCCTGACACTCAGGCAAGAGGAGACAGGCAAAGAAAGTGGTCACTCATGCCCCTTTCTCTCCCTCACATTCCTGGGCACATCTTCCTCTTCCCTTTCACATCCAGCGGAAACATCACTCACCACACCCTCACCTTGTTATTGGCCGGACTTGTTGCTATGCAGACGATGGACAGGTGAGATAACTAGGCTAGGCACGGGGGTTGCATATTGGAGCAGCCACTGGAAAAAGGGGGGTTTGGACAGCTACTACCTTTGTTCCTTCACATGTAGCGCAAGCAGCCTTCCCTTCAGGTGCTGCAAGTGGTGCATTCGTTTCAAATCACAACTGCTGCAGTTTTTAAATGATTTTCACCAGTTATTTTTTGTTTTTCATCTTGCTGCATGCAAATTACAAGTAGCAACACTACAACCCATGTATAGAGACCTAAAAAAGTAGGTGTTATTTTCCCCAAAAATAGGTGTTATTTATTTGAAAAATAGGTGTTATTTTGTCAAAAATAGCTGTTATTTTCTCACTGCAAAAATGCAGGTTTCTGCACGAGAATTGCTCCATTTTTTCATGTCCTCTTTATAAAGACATACATAATTGGATAAATATCACTTTATTCGCAAAACCTGAAATTGGCAGTGTTATTCCTATTGAAAAGCAGGATTTTTTTAAACAATTATTTTATTGCAAA
Source organism: Clitarchus hookeri (assembly GCA_002778355.1). NCBI lineage: Eukaryota > Metazoa > Arthropoda > Insecta > Phasmatodea > Phasmatidae > Clitarchus > Clitarchus hookeri. Next base: position 738,693 of record NQII01000548.1, on the reverse strand, counting down.
AACATACAGCCACGTTTTTAAAAAAAACCACTAGTTTCCTTTATCAACAGACAACATTGAAAACCATTTCACATTCTGTATTCTGCCCGACACCTGAAACAACGGTCACAATGCACTGACAAGGGCATACTGTTTCATGAAGAAACTAATGTAAACAATTTATACACAATTATAAAAGTATTGGTTAGAAAAAAAAATTAGAGAAATCTACTTATATGTTTTTAACTATCTGAACTTTGAACAACAGATTTTTTCATTAGGCCCGCTAACACAACTTTTATGTTTTCAAAACGTGTAATTTTTTACCGCACATATTTACAGAGCATATATATGATAAAAAATACAGTTAGTTGAAAGAATACAAGATTAAAATATGCGATAATTCAATTTACAAATATATTCTACATAAATAAATGCATAAAAACACATCTTTGACCTCCGCGCCGCTTTGTAAAAATTAATAATTGTTGAATAAAACGTGAAGATGCTATGAATGTCAACAAACTCAGCGAGCTAGTTGGCGTGAATTCCATAGATAACATGGTGCTTGGTAGACATGAACACAACAGCATTTCCTAGTGAGGAAATAAACTTTTGTAGGACCGTGCACTAGAATGTTAACTCAAAGTGACACGTCATCACTTGCGGTCATCTTATTTAAAGGCCGTAAACACACGTTACGGTAAGTAAAACATGTTTTCGTTTATGGTGATAAATCAAAGAAATCTACAGACCAACTCTGCATACATTCGTATTCGAGTATGCAATAACACACAAAATACGTTGTAAAAAGCAACTATGTGACATAAAACAATAATTAGCTAAGATACTACAGGATTTTGTACAATTCGCGAATTACGGCTAGAAATCTCAAAAATCTTAATTCTTAGTTTTTTTTTTTTTTGTAAAAATTTTCATTTATAGTGTTTGCTGAATTTTCACGTCTCTACAGCAGTGATGAAAATTTCATCTTAACTCGTGCGCTAATTTACATTCTGATTTCCTGTAAAATATTCTCTAGCCGCGTGTATTCTATGGTCGTCAAGGCCTTGTAATAATTCCCAATACCTTAACAGTAACACTTTTGTTTAGTGATTATTAAATTTTTGAACTATGTACGTGAAAAAGAATGATGGAACGGGTGTGCTCCACGAATTATTGACACTTAGGCATTCAAAATTTTTAACACGCAAAAATAACCAGTTGCTGCAACGTATACGGCGGATGTTTGGTAAACAGTGCAATGAGTACTCCTACCCTCAACCACAAAACGTGATATAAACATTAATTTTATTAACAAAGCAACAAAACAGATCATTGTGTAACACTCATTCCGCGAATATAGGTTTAGTTTCAAGCAAAGGACGGTGTAAATTTTTTAAATAGTTTATTTGAAGAAAAACTGGAAAAATTGCTTTATTCACACTAAAATGCTACAATTCACGTTATTTTTCGTTTTATCGCAAATGCTATTTTTTCAGGTCTCTACCCGTGTATTTTATTGCTGTGGACTCACAAATGTATTTTTAATCAGTTTTTATTGCAAAATTATTGCATTTTTCGTGGGAATTTTGTATTTTTTCAACAATTTCTATGATTATTTTATTTTTCCTGAGAATGGCCTCGCAAAATCACTGCCTCGTTAAACACAGTACTTGTAAATTTGGGTATCTTACCTATTGTGAAAAGAATCAGTACCCTGGCATTTATAATTGCAGGGGATTCTGAGGAAAAATTTTGGATCCTGTAAAATAAAACATGCCATCATACCGCAATTGTGCTATTTTGTGCGCTTTTGGAGGGAAAACCAACATCTTGCACACCTCTACTAGGGAATCTTGCCTTCCATGAGGGTTCGATGCTGGCAGCTGATCAAGTGGTGGTGGCTGATCGAGTGGTGGCTGCTGATCGGGTGGTGGCTGCATCAAAACTTCTGGCATCGTTGGCACTGGGGGACCTCCATACCCTTTAAGAACACTCAAGAGTGGCAAAAGCCAGGATCATGCATCACTCCCATTCAGCTTGTGTTGATCAATGACGACCGAATACCTCCTCTGCAGTAGCGTTTAGCACATGTGGAAGAGCTTCATCAAGGAAGGGAAGGTATTGTGCGAGTCCAGACAGTGCGCACTGCCAGTGAAGCCTTCAAGCGCCCAATTGTTAAGTTGTGACCATTACCAAAACAGCGCTACGTTTGTTGAAATTTCAGCATTTCAAGGTGGGCAGTACATTTGGTTTTGTGACATTGTAAATATGGATCTGTCCGAATTTTAGATCAGTAGTAACTTAATGGCAGAATTTTGTGTAGTACGTTTTACTGACCTCTAAATACTTGTGCAGGACTCATTTTAAATTTCCCGCACACCTGACTTGGTGCGCGTTGGATTGTCAATGCTGTCTCACGAGTAGGCGATCCTGAGTTACAGGCAAAAGAGACCAGTTCCATGTTGGACTGCATGGCAGTAGGTTGAGTCGTGTGCAGCTACCGCCAGTTGGTAGCTTTCTCACTGAAATTTTGATGTAGTCCTCTTATGATAATTTAATTATAGTTGTGTTAATTCGCCACAACAGCTGTTTTGTTGACATACAAGTACGGACCAGCAAAAATACCAAAACAAAACAATAAACCAGCTAACTTGAACATTGCGTCAGTCAAATGATTGTGTGAATGAGTTAGAAACCTGTGTTACAATCATGCCAAATGTTATTCTTACTTGCATACAACAAAAATAAAATGGATTGCAAGTGACAATAATTTTTAACTTTAGGACTAGCAAGACGTTAAAACATGGAACTACTTATCGTAGTTTGCTGCCAACTTAACTGTGAGTATTGCGGTCATTGATAATGTTAAAATATACGCAGTTACGAGCAAGGTTTTTTTATAGGTTGATTTCAAGAGTGCTCACTTTATTGTGAACCATCTACAAGCTTAAATATTGCATGCAAATCACCGAAAACATAAATTTGCCAAGCACTTTACCTTGATAAGAATAGGGACTACACTGTCAAGTATTTTGGTGATTATTTGGAAGCTGTATGTATCATCAAGTCGCAGAACAGAGTATCCAATGAATGTAAAGATGCTCATCATGTTGTGGAGAACCTGTTCCTGTGAAATTGAAAACATTTCAGAAAATCTTAATAATTCCTGCAGACTGGGTAAACGACATGGAATTTTATACTGTATATAACATGAAGAAAATAAAAAATAATGGAGGGATCAAATTACTTAACTGAGTAAAGTAAAACATGTAAAATTGACAAGACAACTATTATGTAAAGCTCACAAATGCCAATGAAAAAGAAGCCCAAACACCACTAAACAAAACCAAGATTGCTGATGAATGTCAGGTCAAAAACTAGTAAGCTTTGGGTTTTTTTTTGTTTTGTATATTTTGTTGGAAATCATTTTTGGTAAATTTTTTTGTATTTTTGGTTCTTTTGTATATTTTGTTTAAGACTGTAATCCATTCTTTATAGCTATCATGTCAAGTGTTTCTAGTCTAATGAGATCACTTTCCTGTCTAAGTGTATGTGCATGTGTGTGCATCCACCTAAAAACCTTTGAACTCATGAACCGAATTTCACCAAACTTGGTACACATACCTACATTAATTAGTATGGACATCTGACGTTTATATTTTGCGACCACGCCAGGTGTTTACGGTACTTTAAATATTGTGGCAATTTTAAAATTTAGAGGACTACGTCATATCTCAGAAACCATTTAACCAATATAAACAAATGTTGTATGTTGACAATGCAACACACAAGTATTGAATTTTTAGTTGGGTATTGTTATTGGCCCACCATTTTGTAAGATATCACCACATGAAAATATAAAGCTTCTACATTATACAGTAAACTCCCAATTTTCCAGGATAATGACTGGCTAAGGGTTCACAGATAACCAATATATACGGTTAAAGCAATGGAGGAAAAAATGTTTAATTTACATACTGTACACATAGGTTATGTAAACAAATAATACAGTCATACAAGAATGCTCAATTTTTTGACATCCGATGTGTGGCAACATGCCATAAATGATATTAACATCATCACATGCACAAAATTCTGTATAAGTTGATGCATGAACGACAGCAAGAGAATTTCATGTTGACTATTTTGGAGCCTACATTTGCACAACAGACATTGGAGAAATACGCGGCCAGGAAGGATATTGTAGTCAAAATGTTTATGTATTTTATTTTACATCGTTACAAAACAGCTGTTATTAGTGTAACAAATTAAACTTCTTTTTAGAATAATGTACATGTTTTTAGACGAAATGGAACAAAAACCATATGCGATTTAACTTTGTTTGTCTCTTCTTCATAGGCTGTAGCTTGCGCCAAGTGCATGCTTCATATCAATTGAAGAGGCCGCACATCTGTCGCCAAGTATTTTTCAAATAATTCTACTTTAATTTGATGCAATATATTTCAAACCCTAAGTGTTTTGAGTCCGCACGAGACAAAAAATGTACTTTTAAAAAGGATGTGATAGATGTACTTTAACAACACAGCAGCGAAATAGGCAAGTGTACTGCCATCTGTTGGCCAGTGCACACTTCTCGCTTCGGAAGCCACGCTCCCTTGAAATTACTCATTTTTAATGTGTAAAATACAAATATGCTAATAAATTCCCAGAGTTTTGTGTTTCCTGCAAGCTCTATAAATATTTTAACTTAACATATTTCCGTTTGAAGCGACTCTGCTTGCTTATAATTTGGATTCAACCTGCAATCACCAGGACTTTCTAAGGCCGGCTCATCATTTTGTATTTTGTCCCCCACTCCCCTCCCACTCCAGCAAAAAAGCGAAAACAAATGTTATTTATTTCTGTATTAAAATCATTTTTCCTGCATATAATATTTATGTTAATGTGATATTTTGTCATCCAATCGCACTCCGTACCACAGTTAATTTATAAATAGCCTATTTACTTGGACGAACTACTGTAAACTACCCAATCTTGCCTTTTTGATGAGCAGATGCCACTTTTAATAGTGAAATACTTTATGAGTGAAAATGTGCTGTCTGACAATTTCCCTGAATTCATAATACTTCCAAGATTCACACATATTCACTGTTAAAAACGTGTGTAAATATAATAACTGAACACTTTCAATTTAAAAACAACCAGTACTGCATCACTCAACGGCTGCCTGGAAATTAACAGAGCGCGCCTGGCTTATTATTAATAGCAGCAGCGCGTGACTGGCGGCAGCTGTTCAATATTTGACTCTGAACTGGTAGCTCCACGGTTAAGCCGCAACCAGATTAAGCCGTCAGTTGACTGTATCTCAAAAACTACTCAACCAATTCTCGCCAAATTTGGCATGTAAGTAATATTATGGCAGGCCATGTAAATAAAAATTATTTTAATTTATTAGGTACTTTTTTTCAAAATGGCGGTCATACAAATATTTTAGGTTTATTTTGTTTATTTACACCGTTCAACCAATTTTCGACCAAATTTTGTAAGCTGAAAGTATTTATAACAAGCATCATATAGCCACTTTTGTTTGCCATTTTCAAAGATAGAACCACACGAAGAGATTAAGTTTTTTTGTAATATCTTGTAAAAAAAAATTGCCAGATTCCTACCAATTTGGCAAACATGTAGTACTGCAGCAGTTGATGTAAACTGGTATGTTTTAAGTGTAATTCTTGAAATGGCTGCCATATAGCCATTTTCAGCTTAGTATGCTAAATTGTTGAAACCATCTAATCAATTACAACTTAACTTTGTATGCTGGCAGTGTATATTACAACAATCATATGTGTTAACACAAAGTCTCTTTTGTCTGCCATTTTGTAAGATAGCACAACATGAATAAATGGTTTTCAAGTCATATCTCAGGGAAATAATTGACCGATTACTACCAAATTTGGCAAAGTAGTAGTACTGCAGAACATGACATAAACTTGTATGTCAGACACTTTGTATGCTGGCAGTATAGATTACAACTCTCAAATGTGTCTACACAGAGGCTCATTTTTCCGGCATTTTATAAGATAGTCCCACTTAAAAAAATTAAGTTTTTATGTCATATCACGGGAAACAATTAACCGATTTTAACACAATTTTGTGAAGAAGTTGTACTACGGTAGGTTATATTAATTTACGTGTTTTAAGTGGACCAGAAACTTATTTTCAGAATGACAGCTATATAAACATTTAACTTAATATGCAGTATCTACGAAACCATGTAATCCATTATTATCGATTTTTTGTATACTGGCAGTAACTATGACAATCTTTGAATGTACTAATACATAATATTTTTGTTCTTTATTTATGAAGATCGCCAGATGAAAAAATTTAGGTTTTATTCCACATCTCAAGGACTAGTCAAACGATTCCCACCAAATTTTACACGCAAGTAGTGCTACAGTAGGGCATGTAACCTAACATGTTTTAGGTGAGGCAAGTTTTTCTTTTAAATGTTGTTAATATAAATAATTTAGTTTTATATGTTGTATATATTTAACTATTCAACAAATTTTTGTAAAATAACAGTATTCATTACAAGCATCAATTATGCATTCAGAAATCCTCTTTTGACAGCCTTTTTGTAAAATAGTGTCAAGTAGTCAGTCAATGATTATCAAAATGGTGGCCATATAAATTAGTTAGATAAGTCTGTCATATATATTAAACAATTTAACAAAAGTCTATTAAATTTTGTAGTGGACACTATTAGAAACATTGTATACACACCCTCTTTGTTTGGCAATTTTGTATGATAGCACCAAATAAGAAAATTAAGTTTTTATGCCAGTATTTTAAGTGGCACAGACATTTTAAAAATGACAGCCCTGTAATTATTTCCGGTTAGTAAACACTACAATGCTCCGAACCCAACCTCCGTAAAAAATAGTTGATTGCGCTCTAGCTTATGGTACAAGGTTTTCCGAGTTCGAGCCCCAGCATGCATGTATTTATCATTGTCTCACTACTGTTGCATATGTTTTTGGTTCCATATCTTAATGATATTGCTGTCAAAGAGACGTAAAGGCCTGCCTACCTACCACCTAAGCGTTTACGAACTCCCATTAGAATTCCTTGCACTCAGAGTAAGGCTCATTAGTTATGTCAATAACTGCTTGTTTTGGTGGTGTTCTTTAGTTTTGTGTATTTTGTTCAGAACTATTTATGGTTTTGTTTAGTAATTGTCAGTCTTTTTTTATTGGGGAATCAGATCTCTACTACGCATCTGTCTTGTCAAATATATATGTGAATAGAAAATAAATTATAAAAACTTTTAAACGTTTTTCATTACCCTAACATGCAAAAATCTAAGTGGCTTTTTTAAAATACTGAATGACATTGTATGACGCCCTGAAATACAATTCCAACAGAACTGATTTGTGAATATACAAATATGATTAGTGATTATAAAACTACATAACATATACAACTCCCATCAGAAATACTGCATTATACAGCTACCATAATTTAAAACACAAATATAGGAAATGTGGATTGCAACATGCAAAAAAAAATCATTAGATATGAGAACCAAATTCAACTATTATAGACAAATATCATCATGAAAGTTTTAATCAATACGACACAACACTAGGCATCTAACAACACTGTACACAACATAAGATGCCTGAACTTTAAACTCACTGGAAGTATTCCAGCAAGGTACGAAAGCAGCAACAGAGCATGGTGCTGGGTCTGTGGGTTCTGAGTGGAGCGAATGCACTGGATAATTAGCTCCACGTTGAATATCTTCTCCGGCTGTAGCAGCTCTGGGTCAAGCTGTGGCAACTTCTCCAAGCAGTGAAGCATGCAGGACAGCAATAGCTGCTTCGTGTATTCCACTGGGGCCTGTTCCTCAAACTCCAGGGCTCTGCAACAGATACAGAGTATCTGGTCTCACTGTGATCAAAGGAAAGTTGTGTATAACGTTAACCTAGAAAACTAACAAAGAACTCCCTCAAGCAACACATCACAAACATTAACATGCAAACATGATCAAGTCAGGATTTTTGAGTAATGAAAACTAGTTTCAAGCTGGTGTGGAGATGAAATATTATTTGCTCATCTTGAGTAGGTAACAAACAGATATAACTCCTTAGGGGCAGCTATTATTCTCATCTTGCCAATTCTAGTATACCCTTGGGGTGCTGAAGTGTGCGCATGTCCAGGTTTTGTAGAGCACTGAATGACAGCACATGGAGAAAAAGCCATTTCCTCCTGCTGTGTGGTGGTAACATCATTTCATTTTCTAACTCAAGGTATGTGGAGAACACATTCTGCATAGATGCTCTCCTTTCGTGCACCAACAAATTTACGTCTCAAAGCTTATCTAGCTGGCCACACTGCAATTCCCTTAAACAGCAATTAATGGCGAAATAATGGCCTACACTGAAGCAATCAAAACTGGACTTAAAAGTATAACCAAACGTCCCTAAAGAACAACACAAACTGACAAACAAATACACTCTAGACCAACTACATTTGGGTCACTGTCACCATATTATGTTTACATCTGCCCTCTGAGAGACTAGTTCACATTTACAGTGATTCTGTAGATTTGAAAACAATACAACAGAACTCTGCAGGACGTCAAAGCAATATCACATTTATTGTGGTTACATACAAATTCAAAAATAAATTTTTATTTTAGTTGTGTTAACATGCATATAAACACTTCTTACAACAGAACAACATGAACATGGTAAATTAAAGTAAGCCAGCAAATAAACAATAAGGCAAGGAAAGACAGGAACACACCTATTTTGTATTTTGAAACTGACATGAAAAGATACACCTCGTATTCTGGATATGAAATCATTGACAGGGCATTTTGTGCCTAGCTGACACTTTACATAAACCAACATGCAAACAAATTCAGAATATATAATCAAGGCAAATATTCTTAACGTTATAAAACACCAAAACTGACCACTTAAATCTTGCTAATTATCTGTGTTAACATACAGTATCCTAACTTAACTCCCTCCTTCTGCATAATTCTAGAAACATGGTGTCCATTTTGTCGAGATGATACCTTACCCTGGTATCATCTCGACAAGAAATTTAGCTGCCAGCCAAGGCAACGTTCCTAACAAGAAAGGGTCAGAAAAATCTATTATTCAATTTAATGTTTGGTTTGTTTCTCGTAATGATATTGAGGCTTTTGGGAGATCCGACCTCCATGTCTGTTGCTATGTTAATAAAAGCCTCAGAATAAAAAGAGAATCTGAATATTTTGCTGCTAACTTCTACTTATTACTTCTGATGACTGATAAAATTTATAGTATATGACATACCTGTGCCAAGCTCCGATGGCTAGGTGGTTGTTTTTGGAAGCATACATATTCTGCAGTACATTTAAAGCCAGGTTGACATGTGACGCATAAGGGCTAGTACTTTTTTCAACTTCATATAATCTCATGCGACATCACGTAATACTAAAGAGAGGCCGGTCCACCGCTAGGTGTGAGCCATGGTACCCACATGCCTATAAACCTGACAGGACTTCCCGGGACGTAAGAAACGAAGGAAGAGAGATGAACACCCAATACTAATTAGCCTGTGCGCACATGCATACTAATTACCAGAGAGAAGGAAAACCAAATGCAGCCATGTGATTGTGTTGCTCTTAAAAGAGCACCAGATACTCACCCGCTGAACAGGGAAAACTACTCCCAGCCTTTCACAATCATTGTACGCACAAGCAGCTAGGCCGTGCCGGCGAGGAAGAGAGTAGACGACCCGAAGCCTCCCTAGCAGACGACATAAACACCCAGGAGAATTTAAGGCAACCCCAGCAAACACCAATTGTTCCTTGGTAACTTGCCCCAGCACCTCCCTGTACTAGGGCTATCTGCCAGCCCCTCCTCCTCAGAGGGCAAACACAGAAGGACGACCAGACACCGCCAAAGGAAGACCAGCCGCCATCTGAACAACCACCTCCAACTAGCAGCAATACCCAATGGTACTCCCAGACAGCCCCTCCTGCCTGAGGGGTCCCCTGCCTAAGTAAGACCAGTCGACTGCTGCTAGCCGTGATACCCCCGGCCAACTCCTCCTACCTGAGGTCACCGCCAAGAGTAAATCCCAGCAGCTCGCCTCAGCCCACCTTGTGTTGAAGCTCTCTGCCTACCCTCCTCTTGAATAACCTCACTTGAGAAGTAACCGGCTGCATTCCAGCGACCACGACCTACGCAGAAACCCAACAATTCTGCTCACTCACTCCAGTCCCGAAGAGTCTTCAAACACCCTTGACCTCTGACATCAGCCAGACACACACATAACCTTATCACAGCTAAGTGGTACCCTAAGTCCCTTCAGGACATTCAGTGTGCCTCCAGTTTCAACTTTTATTTCTTTACATGATCAGTCAAATCACTTTGCTCTAATATCACAAAAGGCCCCTTCACCTGTCTTTTTAATGTTAACTTACATAGGTTGTCAAGTGATTGATGAACTTACGAGACAGTACGGCCCACCGTGTTTATTCTCACAGGAATAAATACTTTAGGAACTAACTGCTATGTATAGTTCTTAGGATGAACTCTGTAACCTTTTTCAAAGTCCTTTGTAAGCATCGCCCCTCAAGGGAGCGGTAGGTGACCACGGTATAAACAATCTTTTCCAAAAATAGAGTAGAACCAGAGGCAGTCCTATACCTGAGGACAGCCCGCGCGTCAAATACACACACACATCTTCATAGGCCACCCATACTACAGACAAGGTACGGCAAGGTACCAGAGGCATAGTACAGTAGAGCCAGCTACTAGGAACACTACACAACGAAGTGGTCAGGCCACCTAAATCAGTTAACCCACTCCATCCATCGCGTATAAACCTGCTGGACGGAGTGACAGGCCTGACAAAGCATGACCTAACCACCTATGGACACTGATTAGCTACGAAACCGTCGCCCGCCCCATCCTTGAAAATGAAAACTGTAGAACCTACCAGCCACTGCCATTTGCCCACATAAGGACTACACAGTGGGGTGACCGCAAGGCTGCAGCTGTCCTCTTAGCTAGCCATTCACAGGGCAACCAGCTCGAACCTGAACTAACTGTCACGACACCCAGAGAGAGAGCCTAACCTCGCAGTCTACCCTACCGGGTTATTTGGTACCCTTATCAAGACCCCAGGGAAAGTGCACCCAGTGGTCTCCCGAATCCGGCTGGGTCTGCATTGGGGATCACCCGTGGGTGCTCCACGCACAATCACCACCTCATCTCCAGCTGCCAGAACCAGCGCACCTCCCGCCCAACTGCCCAAGCCCAGCAGACACCAGGGACTCACAACTGGGGACCTGTACTGATTGCTGTTCAGTTTCATCCAGCAATCCAGAGCTAGCAGACATCAGCTGGCCACCCCCTGGTGGCCTCGACGGCCATCATCCCAACCATCAAGAGGCCTCACCTCACTCAACCAGACTTTTTCCCATGCAGACAACCCTCCCCAAGGGAAAAGTCAAATCAAAGTACCAGTTGCTCCAAACTCCGATACACTAAGAGTAAGAGCTTCACTCAACATCGGGTGCTCCTGACCTGACACCCACTGAAACCTTGTTCCTGTACAACCGTGCAATGAAACCGCATAGCCATCACGCATTAAGGTAATGAAATGATTCTATTTAACAGTAAAGTTCCTTCACATAGATTCTTTCAGCCAAGTGGTATTGAGTACCTAGCTGTAGAAGATTTCACATCAAAGTGGAGCAACATACTGTACTTATTTCATTATTGTATCAAGGTGTGGAACACAAAAGTATTTTTATTTATACCAGTAAGCAAATGGTTCTTCTAGTATCTCTACACAGAATCTACAAATGCACATGTTCCTAGCAGAAATTAAAGATAAACATCCTCAGCTATAAAACTTAACAGTTTTCCAAAATCCAAAATAGTCATAATGTTTAACATTAAGAGTAAATAGAAACTATTTGTTTATGATGATTCTAATCTTTTGAATGCACTCCAGCTCTTTCCCATTAAAAACTATTTCTCAGTGTTTAAGTATTATAATAACATTATATTAAGAATACAGAATTTTGACCTTTCCAATATTATAAAATTTTATGTTTTACAAATTAAATCAAACTCAAATGCGATATTGTTTACTTGCTGTTGGCATAATACTTAAAAAATATAACCATATCTAATACAAAATAATAAAAATGCTTACTTCTTAAGTATGTCAAAGAGCACAGGTAAGATCAGCTGTACAGAATGCAGCTTCTTCTTATTCTGAATGAATTCAAGCACTGTGACACCCTTCTTCCAGGTGTCTGTCTGCAGTAAATGTGGAGAAGGTGCAGGGTTCACGATGCTGACATAAAAAAAATTACAACTCCTGTTACACAGCCTGACAGGGACACAAAAGTAATACCACACTGTGAGACAATATATCTCCACACTTACTTTATTGTGTATAAGAAAAGGAACCAAGTCATTACTAAAAGTAACTTTCTAAATAAATCTTATCTAAAATGTAAGATCAATTATGGTTTAATTATGTACACAAAAACTAATCATCAGATCCCACTGTTGTTAAGTTGCTATCATTTGTTTTTATTTATTCATATCCAAAATTAATGTTATTTGTAAAAAAAAAAAAAAGGGAATATATTTCTATTAACACAAAGAGAGGGGAGTGCAGAAGTTTGAGCACTAAATGAACTTCTAAATGACCACTAAAAAAAAATTAATAATTACCTATATTTCCATTTATTGACATAATTCAAATAAATCCTGTATTAGCTGATGCACGAACAAACAAAGTTAATATTACGTTAGCTATTCTGAGTGCAATGCAACGCACATTAGACCAGCCGAAAATATGCGATAAGAAAGAGTTCCTAGATTAATTAATACAGTTTATTTTACGTGGTCATAAAACAGCGGTTTTTAGTGTTAGAAAATAAACTTTGTGCTAAAGTATAGTATAAATGTATAGGTGTTCAAAATTAAAGGCACATTAAAACGATCTGTATCCAAATGAAACACAATTTCAAAACCTTTTTTCACGTCTTAATCGCCCCTCTCCAACCCCGCTTTCATTACGTGCTTGATATTAATTCCAGAAGCATACAGAAATATTGCATAATATTGTAGAATTATTTTTTTTTAATAATCTGACGAAATATATTTCAAATTTGTGTCGTTCCAAGCCAGTAATAGAAGAACAGTCAACTTTAAAAAGATGTAATCTGTTGAGCAAAGTAAGCGGCTCAGACCTCGCTCCGGACATGTGTGCGCCATCTATCGGATTTTTTCCAAAGCATTACCAGCCAGAAAAAAATTGTGTTTGTGTGCAATATATATAAATTTACGAACAAATACCATTAGTTTTATTTTTCACGAGCTCTGCATGATTTTTAAAGTAACATATATTTTGTGTACAGTGATTTTGAATACTAGTAATTTATATTTGGCAGGTAATCGTTCGTCTACGTAAATTATACGCCATATCGTTCTCCGAAAATGCATTTCCTTGTTCCAGAAGAAAGTGGGACACGCGTGAATAGTTTTTAAGCAATTCTAACATTATTCTGCGTCACATATTTCCAACTCAAATATATTAGCTATAATGTCCAACGTGTGATAATAGCTAAAACTACAGTTTCGCAAATGTTATCCCAAATTCACTGTTTCGGACAAATAAGAGTGTTAGCAAATATAAAATTTTTTGCAAGGTTTTATATTGTTACTAATATAACCTACTAATTTTTTTAGACAGATGTCAGTCTAAAATATCTTAAAATTTGTTTAGCATTACATTTTTTTGTAGTTACTAAATTTTAAATTAATTATTTATATTTTTGCCCTTTAACATAACAATTATACTGATTATTGATTTATGTACACATTACTATTACTACAATTGCAGCTACGTATTTCTGAGTAGCAAGTTTGCCTAAAACGTCCCACGAACAGTACATTGACAAGGGGATTGGCTGATAATGACAGCATGAAAATAAACAACATCGTTGCCATGTGGCCGATCAGCTGATGGTAGAAGGATACATAGTCAGATGTAGTCAGACGTAAACAGTGGCGCTACTTTCGCAAACCTGTCAGAATCTGGCCAATTTACATGGTACAGAGTATATTAAAAGACCACAAGGTGGTGTCTCCTCAAGTTACCTGCCTCTTTCTCCCAACAGACCCATGATTAAGCAAATGGGTACAGTGAGAGACCCCTTTATTCTATTAGTTATGCCCTAACTCCACTGACCCTGAGGAAATAAGCTTCACCTTCCTCTTCACAAATCTGACATCACTACTTTGTTGAGTGTTGCAGATGATCCCTACCTTCATAGGTAGCTGCCTGACTATTCCCTGCTTATGTTAAACTGCTGTTGGACCTGCCAATGGCTGGGTTGCAGAGAATGACATCAGCAATGTTTTCACAGGTTTGCAACAATACGTGCAGGGACTCCTCAAGGGGATGGCCTGTCATCCAGCTTACAAATTCCTCGGTTGGCACTTGTGGAACCCATGCTACCACTCTGACCACAAGGTCAGTGGCTGGCTATGACTTGTGCAGCACTATGAAAGAGGGAGACAGGAAAGTGAAACCTCAGGCAGCAAAATCAGGAGAAAAAGGAAGGTTATTCAGTCCACCACGAGGCATCCTTATATGTTTTCAGGAATCACTCCTCACAATATTGAAGAATAAGGAAGCGATCATCAGTGCTATGGAGAGGGAGGGACACAATATGAAGACCAAGAGCCTCAAAGGGTCAGCAAATTTCCATCTGGATAAGGCAATTTTTGACTGGTTTGCGCAGCAGAGAGTACAATGTGTGCAAGTCAGCAGCCTAATGATCTAGCAGAAGGCAGACATTTAGTTTTGAAGATGGGCATGGACTTCAAGAGGATGGCTAGACAGGTTCAAGAACCACCACAACATCAGCAGCCATAAAATCTGTGGCGAAAGTGAGTCTGTTCCTAAATGATCTATTGAAAATTGGCAACCTGTGCTACAAAGAATTCTGAGGCGCTATAAGCCACATGATGTCTACAATGCAGACGAGACTGTGATGTTCTTCAACCTTCTGCCAGATCAGACCCTTGCGGTAAAGTTGGACATATACAAGGGAGGTAAGAGAAGAAAGAATGCCTCATTGTCTTGCTTTGCACCAACATAAATGGCCGTGAAAATATGAACCTGCTTGTGATTGGAAGGTTTAAAAAGCAATGTGCCTTCAAGGGCCATACAATATCCCCATGCTAATATGATTTCAATAAGAAGGCGTGGGTCATGTCTGCAATGTTTATGAGTTGGGTTTGTGCGTTCGGCTCCTGCATGGGTTGCAGAAAAAGGAATATTGTGCTCTTCATCGACAATTATCCTGCTCATCCACACATCCAGAATCTTTTGAACATCGAGCTGGTGTTTTTACCAGCAGCACCCTGCAGCCCCTGGACCAGGGCATCATTAAATCGCTGAAAGTACACTTCACAAATAGGCAAACAGCGAGTGTTGTAAGAGATCTGAATCTAGGGTGGGAATTACAGAAGTGGGACGTGTTTAAGGCTATGAAGGAAATAAAAGTTGTGCGGGAAAGAATTAGCCCCGGGAATATCCATAATTGTTTCCGGCATACCTACTTTGTTGTCAACTAAGACTCCTTTCCACCTCTGCCAGCCACTGCAAATGTTGAAGAAGATGTCAACGACCCTGATGACGTGATGGCTGTGTGAGACATCAAGGCCCCGCCTGGACCATCGTCCAAGCCCCAGCGTGTTCCCTCTGCAAGTGTATGACACATTGTGCCATGCGATGACATAACTTGGAAGAAGATTGCCCCAGACTGCACCTACAAGGAGTATGTTTGTGCCGCAGATGAAGTGGTAGACTGGGGCGAATGTAGCGACAATGACTTCACCAGTCAACAGGAATAATCAGGTGAGGGGGAAAGTGAGGAAGAGCCACTAAGGCCCAAGACCACCCGTGAGGCTTGCCTTAACACGCTGCAGGTGCTGGAGGATCTTCTTGACCACGACCCGGACCCAACAACAGCATTGCAGAGCTACCTGGAAACCTTCCAGCATTATGTAGCATGGGAGGTTTGCAATCAAAAACAAACCACCATCAAGGACTTTTCTTTTTTAATGAAGGGTAATACTGTTTATTGCGGAGTAGGTTAATCTATTAACTGTGTCAGTTTACTGAGTTATTTTTTAAAACATTGTGTATGGTACATGTCTAATACCACTCAAACTGTGTTTTAAAAATTGCTGTATTATTGTTGAAGCTTTCGTGTTCAAACGCACTTGGCAATTACAGCACTGCAATTGTATTTCAAAAATGACTACCATTACGCATATGTACAGTACAGTACTTTGTGTGTAAATTCTGCTGCGAACTATGCCACAGTGCTGTTTCAATTATGCCATTTCTATGTCTTTATTTGCAAACTTTTGCCATTCTAGTCCTCATTTTATTACAGGAATTATTGTATGTATGGTGCAATACATCCAAAATTCCATTGCTGTATGTTCACAACTTGAACATAATCACTGTCTACAGTGCGTAGAAAATTTCCTCCCTTCCCCTCACCATTTGCTGCTGTGAACGAACTCTCGAAATTGTACCAGCTTAAAGCCAATGTCACGGAAGTGCCAGGGTCGCATTATAAAAAGTGCAGCTGTGGATTACTTTAATGTGGAACTGTCAAAACAATCCCAGTTTAAAGCCGATGTCATTAGAGAGCCTGGGTGGCATTCCCCACAAAACTGCTATGTTGCACTTCAGTAAACTTCACTACAGACCAGCTGTCACATCTGATACGTAAGTGCACAATTGGTTGAAATTGCTACTATGTTGCACTTCAGTAAACTTCACTACAGACCAGCTGTCACATCTGATACGTAAGTGCACAATTGGTTGAAATTGCTGCTATGTTGCACTTCAGTAAACTTCACTACAGACCAGCTGTCACATCTGATACGTAAGTGCACAATTGGTTGAAATTGCTACTATGTTGCACTTCAGTAAACTTCACTACAGACCAGCTGTCACATCTGATACGTAAGTGCACAATTGGTTGAAATTGCTATTTATGTCTGAAGGTCTGGATGTACTGTTTACCAAAATGTTTTTATCTGCTCTATGTCTTACATTGTTGACAGATTTGAGCTGCTCCTAATAACATGGTCTTAAGAGCCGATGAGGGTGAGAATAGAGCAGCACCGGAATTCAAGGACAGGGAAACGGAAAATCCCGAGAAAACCCATTGACATCGTCCAGCACGATTCCCTTCTTGCGAAAATCCGGGAGTGACTTGGGCAGGGAATTGAACCTGGTTCGCCTTGGTGGGAGGTGAGCAGGTGAACCGCTCAACAACAGAGGCCTCCTTTATATCTTAGGATTGGTTTCCTATGTACGGTAAATAAACGTGTGTTTATGTGCTCTATATCTGAGGTTTGCTTCTGTATGTAAGATATGCCAACACATAATGTGTACAATATGTAAAATATAATTTTTAAATAAGAAATTGTGTGTGCTAATAATAATATATGGCTATTACTTTACGCTTACAACACTTCTAAGTCATAATTTTAAAAAAAAAATGTTAATAGAAGAAACACGTTTACGTGCGCAATGTCATTTTTTATTTTAGCGTGATGGATATCAGAAAATGCACTTTAGACTCGCTAGAAAATGGCTGGATGGAAATATTTTCATAGTGGATGTGGGGTGCTCTGTACATTGTTTATATCCTTATGAAGTATAATTTTATCCGGAAGACAGCTATGCATTGAATTTAAAAAAATAATATTTCATTATCGACTCCTCTTGTTTTCACGCATGCTAAAAATTACAGTATACCGCGCTCATCAAACTGATTACCGCTCACTAAAAAATACATGGCACTCAAGTATTTTTTTATGNGGATGTGGGGTGCTCTGTACATTGTTTATATCCTTATGAAGTATAATTTTATCCGGAAGACAGCTATGCATTGAATTAAAAAAAATAATATTTCATTATCGACTCCTCTTGTTTTCACGCATGCTAAAAATTACAGTATACCGCGCTCATCAAACTGATTACCGCTCACTAAAAAATACATGGCACTCAAGTATTTTTTTATGACAAGACATTATATTGATACTACTGCTATATAATTTTATTCTAAAAAGTCTGCAAATTAAAATAATATACATTTTTGATTGATCCTCTGCTTTTCTCGTGTGAAGTGACTGAAAATGATCACAGCACTCGCTATATTACATCACACACAGTTTAAACTTTTTTTGGTGAAACCAAAAGGTCTGGGGTATTGTTTTATTCTAAAAATGTCTCCATATCAAAATTAATCTAAATACTTTTAATCAATCCTCTGGTTTTCCCATGAGGAGCAAGTGAAAATGAACATAGCGCTTGCTAGGAGTTATGTCACGCACTGTTTAAACTTTTTTTCGGCTACAAGAGTTTGTTATTTTTACTTCTGGGGCATCATTTAATTCTTAAGTGTTATACATTTTTAATCAAATAAATATATTATTTTATTTTATTTAGTTTTTATGTCACAGACAATTAAATATGGACACAATCCACTCAGTAAAACTTTGCACTGCTCAATGTTCTTAACAATTTTGTTGATAAGGGGGAGGGTAAATATATGCTTGTTCTTGTCCATCAAGGATGATATGTGATATAGTACGCTGCAGAGCCTCGGTGCTGGACAGCCTCGAGAAGTCAACTGCACCAGCTGAGTGTGGGAAGGATGAGCCAAGCTGTGCCGATGAGGCGGGGGGAGCAGAGGAGCCCCTACCCCTGATGGTGACACCAACTATGTCCACCCAGGTGGATATGGTACCCTGCAGAGCCTGGACGTCAACTGCACCAGCCAAGTCCGAGAAAGATGAGACCAGCCGTGCCGACGAGTCCAGCAGTCGACCCACATCCGGCAGAATGAGAAGAGATGCCCACCTGTACCTGCCAGACTGTTCTCCAAAGTCAGACTGGGAGATACAAGAAGTCACAGTGGCTGCCCACAAAAAGGTTTGCATGGCCTTGTCCCCAGCATGCGGCCTTGCAAAATTGGCAAGGCCACCCCAACAAGTGAAGACTAGATTGAAACGGACTACCTACACTAAGTGTAAACAACCGTAATGCCAGTGGAATTACATAAGAAAAACCTTGCCACACGAAAAGACAGCTTAATAATAAGGTAATAGACTGCCAAGAAGCTACGGAGCAGCCCAGTAAAACAGTGTATATAATGTGTAAATTTGTTTATCTTGAATGATGTGTGTTATTTTTTTCTGTAGCTGACCCGTACTACATTTAAATAGGTATTATGTAAATTTATTACAGGTAACTCACATTGTGAATTTATATAAATAGACGCCGGCCTAAGTAACGGAAGGCTTAGCGCCAGCCCAGTGTACAATCTAGTCACACGTAAAGAATCTGACACGAAAGGAGAGGCCACAGAGCAGCACTTGTTTTAAAGTACACCTTCAGCATCACGGCAGGCGAGAAAGAAAGTTTTACACACCAATCATAAGTTGGGACTTGTATATACACCTCCAATTTTTCAGTGCTTGAAGAAACTTGTACGCATGTCAAATTGCTATTCCAGGTTAAAATCTGTAGTTCAATGTAAAAGGAATCACAACTCTTAGTTGACTTATCTGTGTTAAACAAGAACGGCGGGAGTCATTCACCCGACCGGTACATTATGCATGACAGTTCCTCTCCCCAGGGAGCATAAGCCATTAGCAAGCCACCTGACCGAACTCACCCGCACGCCAGAGAGAGACAGAACTACCAGGAAAACGGTTTGGATCCATGCAGAGCAGAGAGCGAGCACAGAATAGGAGCAATACATAAGGAAATGTCAGAAACTTAGAGTGACAGAATCACATCACTCCTACGCCACAATACTACCAGATGAGTCTACGTCGCACTGGAGGGGGGGACAAATTGATGTGTGATGTGTACTAGCCATAGTATTTTTTTATCAACTCCGCCTCATCTGCGTGCGACGTCACGTCACCCAAGCTGGGTTTGAACCTGAGACTGCTTGCCTCCAGAGCCGACCGACATACTCCCTAGCCAGAGACAACCCAAGGAAATGGTAGTCGACCAGTTTACTACACTATGCTAGGCGCCACGTAGTTTTAACTGCACCCCATGTCCAACAGAAGCTGGCAACGTAAGCCAAGCACTGCCCCTAAGCGAGCAGCAGACGCAATCTGCATACAAGCAAAACTACCCCGCTTTCATCCTTCCTCAAGAGAATGCAGTCCGCGCTGTGAAGGGAGGAGCTCACCCATGAAGATACCTGACATCCAAAGAGAACCGGAGGGCGACACCGGTCTGCCTGTTTACGGCCGCGGCACCCCAAGAATACCAGTAAATTCTCAGCAGCTCGCTCCATCACTTCTAGTGCTGAAGCGCCCTGCCTACCGCCTTCCTCATGAAGGATCATCACAGTCTTCCAGAAGCCTTCAAGACCAGCAACCAGCGACCCCCCCAAAGAAGTCTTCTCCTTAAACTCACTTACCACTCCGGCAGTGCCCCCGAGTCCCTTCACAACAAACAGTGTAGACAGTTAGGGTCCAGTTGTTCTAATAGCTACTTAGTTTGTCTGTTCTTGTTAGTTTTTCCTTAAGTCCCCTTCATCTGGTTAACGTAGTTATTTCCACTGGTTACAGCAGCAATTGCATAGATAGGAGATAGTACAGGTCACCGTGTACATTCCTCCGAGGAATAAACATGTTTTCTTAACGCAACCCCATGTACTTATTCTAGGATGATTGTTCTTAACCTCAAACCCTGTAGACGACAAGCCATCAAGGACAAGCGAGACACCGCGATTTGACTTCATTGCCAGAACTAGTGTAGGACTGCAGGCTACTCTTAACCGGGCATACACACGTCATTAAACACAACCCATTCAACGGCCACCAGTACCTTGAACCAAGTACTTCGGTACTTGGAACATTATTAGGTAGAGCCACAACAACTACGAATACACGCGACGATGCGGCTAGACATCCAAATAAGCTAAATATCAGCTAATCCACTCCATCCACTAAGTTGAACTTTGTCGGTTGGAGTGCCAGGACTGATTCTGAGTGGCCTAAACTCTTCTGGTTACATTTTAGCCAGGGAACACATCACCTGCTCCTACTTTGTGCGGTGGGCTCTTCGTGCCTTGTCCATCCCCTTCAACCATAGAAACGGTGCAAGATGGAGACTTAGAAGGCAGCTACTGCCTTCAAATCTACCCAGTTGTTCTGCAACCCCTCGGCTACTGCCTTCAGTAGTCCCTCCCCCCAGGAACGAGCTCATGCCACCCACCGAATGTTGAGGCCTCACCTCTCAGTCGTTCCTAGCGCCCTTTTACAGTCACCCCAGAAGCTCACCAGAGAGCCACATCCACTGCTGCTATGTATATGCCAGGGCCTACCTACCCCATTGGGTATTGACAGCCCATTCTTCCGGAAGCTGCAGCCAACCACTTGGACTCCAGAGCAGCCCAGCCCAGCGATCCTGAGCTGCCCCATCAGGATGAGCAGCCCTCCAGCCGCCCTAAGGCAGGGCACTCGAACCAGCCAGAGTTCGAGTCAGGATCTACCCCAGGTGAGACCCATACCACAAAGACAACCCCATGTAAGACAATCAAAGTCACCCTCAATGTCATACCATGTAGGCAGTCTACCTGCCCGACCTTGTACTGAAGCGTAGTCGAGGCCAAACGCCTTATAATGCAAACTCCCCCTCAGTGAGTTTGTAAGCCAATGTTTCTGTCTGACTCTAAGTGAATCCTTGTCTGATAAGTGATGTCAACCCAGAGACATCCCACGTCTACCCAATTTCTTCACAGATGGCAGTGTGATTCCTTTCCTCCCCTACTTTATTCCCTTGATGCCTTGGGACACTACACTGCTACCATCTCATGCTGCCACTACAATTATTAACTTCCAACTGATACTTGCTGTTTACCAACTACATATTTTCCCAGATAATATATTCTGGCTCAAGTATATTGCCATGTTGTTGTGAACTCTCTATAAAACCTCTTCAAAGACTGTTGTAAGATCCTGGTAACCCAAAGTCAGATGGGTTTTAGAGTTCTTAAACAAGTGTTGCAATAGGGGTTGCTGATACTCGAGTACCTGGGCAAAATGGTTGGGTCTCACAAGTCTGATGCTGCATCATCCTTCCAAATTCCTGCATGCATCATCTGACATGCCTGGTAGTACAATGCTTTATGGATATTGCCTAGGGAGCATCCGATCTGCTGCCCCAAACCTATGCCAACTACACTAAAGAGTGTCTGTAAGGCCAGCACTCCAAATCAGCCTTGTTCATGGACACTGCGGTTATGGAATTCTCTCAAACAACAAACAGTGACCACGTAATACAGTTATCTACTAACTTGAGATAAACATGGCATGAAGTACGAATCATGGTCAACCAAATGTGGTGTGTGTGTGTTTGTGTATGCTTGTGGATGCACACAAACATGTGTTTTGTGTGTACTTTCTCCTCCTCCCCTTCTCACTCACTTTTCTTTCAGCATACATCTAGAGGGATGAGATATCTAAAATTTCATACTTAAATACAACAGGAACATGGTTGTCAGGACTTTCCAAACCCATCACATAGCCACACTGTCCCTATCTAAGGGGCAGACTCCTAACATTACAGTACTTACTCTTAACTCTATATAATCCCACTGCCAGCAAAGCACTTTACTTCCTTTTCAATAGCTTGACTCGTGCTGGAGTCCTAAAGAGCCTCAAAAATATGCACTAAGCTCATGTAATCCTAATCTACCTAAGCAATGGCTACAAATCAATGATCACCTGTTTGCACATTGCCTTATAAACCAACATGAAGCAGCATAGACAGATGTCAGAGAAGGGTGCCCAGGTACACTAAAAAGAAAATTCCCCTCCCCCCAGAATACTCCCAGACTATAAATCTATCTCACTCTCCCTGATACAGAGCAAGCACTAGCTGATATGTCATCTGTGGGATGGTCATGCTTGAGTATATTCCTATTCCCACTGCAGTCAAGTGCTTTACTATCAGGCAGGAGACACTGACATCCATAGATCCATCTCCTAGGATACTGCCTGTGTCATAATATTAATAATGACCTGGCAAAAAACCAATCACACAAATATAAATATAGAATGTCTTTCTTGGATTCAAAAGGTCTCAAATTGTGTGTTAGCATCTTAATCAGCCACAGCAGTCCCGTTGATAAAATTTTATGTTTATAAACTTTGGAGATGACTATAGTTGGACAAGACACAAAAGAACTCTCTCCATTTTCATTCCGTGCAGCAACTACTTTCCCTACCTCTGCAAGGCAGAAGAGGTTGTAAACAGTTTCTCGGCAGTCAAGTCCGTGTTACACAAGCAAAATTGCAACTCTAGTATTTTATTTCATGACACGTTCATCACACACACCTACCTATATTTTGAAATATGTTAACTGTATCATTCGGAATCAGCATATCTAACATGCGTTTTCCTATTTTCATAGCGATAACAAAAGACTGAACAAACAAAGTGAAACATTGTCTTGATTCGCAGTTTGTATCACAAATCTGTACATAAACTAGGGATGGGCCGATGCCGATGCCGATGCCGATGCCAGTACCGATGAACCGGCCGATACCATGACCATAGGCATCAGCAGCATCTGAACATTATTTGCTGATTATTATTCACCGATTAGTAGCACTTAGATTACTTCAGTGACATGTATGTAGCACTTACCAACGCCATGTCAACAAACATGAGACTGTTCATTAAGCGAGGGCTCGAAATATATGATTTATCCTTATTGCACAGCACTAGCAGTTTTGCAGGATTAAAACGCAACAGTCACCATTAACTGTGCAAAGAGAAATTACCTTTCAAGGTTCAAAATGAAGACCCATTTCGGATTGCAATTCATTTTCTTTGTAATTTTGTAAATACGAACTAAAATATGACTTGTTACAGTAAAACACCACTGTAATGAACTTCAAGTTAACAAAGACTTCATTATAAAGAACAACTGTTTTGGTCCCGGCTAAAACCTATACAATACATATGGGGTAGTCAAATTTTGTTAATGACGAAACTGCAAAATTTTCTCCTATCACTTTTTAATGACTGGAACAACACCGTAACAGCAACTTAACATTTTTAATCTGTGTATACACCTACCTTGTTTTTTGCAAAATTAAACATATCGCGAAATTAGCTTACAAGTGTGAAATTACCATTTGTTCAAAAAATTTCAGCGAAATTCCGCTCACCAAAATTTTGCCAACACCATTTTTTTTCTTTTCAAAATTTATTACGACTCGTTTACACCACACAATTACTGCAGGTTGCGGTTATGTTAAACAACACTGGTGGAGAGTGTACACCTTAATGGAACAGCTTGTGGAACAAAAGAAACCTGTAGAAGAGTGCTATTGACTGCTTCTGAATGCTACAGGGACGCGTGTACTTGGTGGAAAAGCCGTTGTGATATTTGAGCATCGAAATTCCCCTCTCCGTCATCAAAAGTTTAGAAACTTTTTCCTTTAACTGTAATAAGTTCATCAGTCAGTACAGTAATGTTACTTTTTAAATCACATGTTTTGCACGTAACAACACCTAAAATTACTTTAAATTAATAGATGCAAATGTGTTAGTTTTGCCAACTGCACTG
Source organism: Clitarchus hookeri (assembly GCA_002778355.1). Lineage (NCBI taxonomy): Eukaryota > Metazoa > Arthropoda > Insecta > Phasmatodea > Phasmatidae > Clitarchus > Clitarchus hookeri. The sequence continues at coordinate 714,005 of NQII01000548.1, read as the reverse complement.
TACCAAACGTTATTTTATATATCGTTTTGATGGAAAATTTAAGTCAAAAGCTGTAATTTGAGTTTACAGATGCTGTAAATATCAAAGTATTTGGTTTGTAACCTTGGCTGTAATGGATTTCCTATGCTTGTCAAGCTTCCTCCGGCATTCACAAATTAGTTTTTTTTACAGCAATAGGTCTTGATTACGGCAAATAAAAACTCTGAACGGTAAGCATGCCAGTATTAATATTGCTATAAAATTGTAAGGCACGTAAAAAAAATTTTTGGAAACTGACTTCCCCTCATTTATTATACTTACTAGCTTGGCTTGTGTAGTTGTGTGAATGTAGTTACATAACAGTAACTTGCGTGTTTTGTATCACACACGTCATTGTAAACAATAATTACTTAGTTGTTGGAGTCATACAGTTATTTATAATGTGGTTTGCAAGAGAAAAAACTATGTCTGGGGTTATTTTACTGTTAATCCAAAAGATACAAGTCAAGCTGTTTGTAATTTACGTAAAATTTAAATATCACTTGGGGGCAACTCAGCACGGTCCTACATTACTAGCAATATGAGGAAACACTTAGAAGCCCTTCCCTCCAGGGAGATGAAATCCTCTGCAAAAAAATGTAAGTTCAGATATTGATTCTATTGAGAATTTTAACTCGCCTTCTTGCTCAAATCCATCAAAACACTTAAAAGTTGAACTTGATTGTAGACTTACCTCAGATGAGAAGTTGTCAACAAACAAAATCAACACTATTGAGAACATGCTTGGGAAAGCTAATCCACTAAATGCAAACCATCCAAAAGCCGAAAAAATTACAGAGTTAATAGCACGAATGATTTGCAATGACATGCTGCCCTTTAAAATAACTGAGAGTATAAGCTTCAATGATCTAATTACAGTGAAATCCCGATATTTCGCATCCCGATTATTCGTATATCCCGCTAATTCGTACAAATTTGCCGGTCCCTTGAGAAAATCCCTTTAATTCGTAAAAAAACAATGCATTCCGGTCCCCTCGATAATACGTATTTATTTTGGTGCTCGAGCTCAATTAAAACGTCTTATAATTCTTATTTACAACTTAAAAATCTCGTTAACTCGTAATGTTTTTAACCCTAGACTGTACACAAGCTCTAGATTTTTGCAACTCGGGCAGGGTAAAAAAGACCGGAAGGGTACTGAGGGACGTAGGAGGGTTTGAAGGGCAGGTAATGACGCCGAGTAGGCTGTGAGGCGATGTGTCTGTGATTCTCAGAACTAAGAGGCGCCTTGGTGTCCGGTCTAGGGTTATGAGAGGGTAGGAAGGAGAAGAGAGAGTGAAAAGTTAGTCAATTTGGTCTTAGCCATGCCTCCGAAAAGAGCTAATAAGTGTCTTTCCATTAGAGAAAAAAAATAAATCATTACCGCCGTGGCTGGTGGTGATAAACAAATTGACGTGTCCAAACGTTATAACGTTCCTCCTTCCACAATAACATCAATTCTGAAGAACAAGGACAAGATCGCCTCCCAGACATCAGAAAGCAAAGTAAAGCGCTTTAAGACTGGTGAGTATCCACAACTAGAAGAGAATTTTAAAAAGTGGTTTGCCCAAGCACGGAATTCGAATGTACCAGTTGCAGGAAACATTTTAAGAGAAAAGGTAAAATTTTTCGCAGAAAAAAATGGAAATTAAAGACTTTCGTGAGGGTGATGGTTGGTTTGATAGGTTTAAAAAAAGGCACAGCATAAAATTGAAGAAGCTTTGTGGGGAAAGTGCGAGGTATCGGCCGACGTTTGTTCTGAGTGGAAAGACGAATTGGGAGAAATAATAGATTCTTATGAGCCTAACAATATTTTTAATGCCGATGGGACGGGGTTATTTTATAAGTGTTTCCCCGACCGATCAATGTGTTTTAAGGAAGAAAAGTGTCATGGCGGAAAAAAATAGTAAAGAACGCGTAACCATATTGTTGGCCGCCAACATGGATGCATCTGAGAAATTAAGACCGCTCATGATAGGCAAATCAGCCAAACCAAAATGTTTTAAAAACATAAAAACTTTTCCGATGACCTATCGTTCAAACAAAAAAGCGTGGATGACGGGCGAATTATTCAAGGAATGGATACGATCAGTGAATGCTGATATGGAGAAAAGGCAGCGAAAAATTCTGCTTTTCATGGATAATTGTACGGCCCACAACAATACCCCACCGCTCAGTCATGTTAATGTTGTGTTTTTGCCTGCCAACACTACTTATAAGCTGCAGCCTCTAGACCAGGACATAATTAAAATGTTCAAAACCTTTTACCGCAAGGAAGTAGTGATGCAACTCCTTGAGAGCATCGAGGATGGGGAGGATCATAAAAGCACCTTATTTTCAGACAAGAACATTGCTCACAAGGCATGGCAAAGTGATTAGCGAAAGCACAATAAAAAACGGGTTTCGTACTGTGTATTCACGAAGGTGGAACTTTCATCAGCAGTTACTGAACAAGACTTAGAATGTCCTGTGAATTGGAATCGTCTTCCTCAAAATGAAGAAAATTCTATAACGTTTGAAGATTTTGTCCATTTGGCGATGGCCTAGCGATAGCTGGGATTCTAACTGATGACAAAATTTTTGGCTCCATCTCAGGACATTGATGGTGAAGGTGATGACGAAGATGATGTGCTGACAATTACACCTAAAATGGCTAAACAATACATCAACAACGTGCGCCATTTCTTAGCTAAATCAGACGTTGGCAATGAAGTATTTTCTGCTTTGAACATACTTGACAAAGCCATCGACAATACCCGTCTGCAAGGCTTGCACCAAAAGAAAATGACAAATTTTTTTAACGTACATTTTAAATGTGTTTTTATTGATTTAATTATTGATTTATATATGCAGTACATATATATACATAATATGTAGTCATGCGTTTATCAGTACATATTAATGCAAATTTGTATTAATATCGTTATTATGTATTTTTTCTTTTTTTGCTCCCGATTATTGGTAATCCCGCTAATTTGAATATCTCGATAATTCGTATTTAACATTCAGTCCCTTGACAATACGAATTATCGGGATTCTACTGTAAATACCTAGAGCTGACAGAACAACCTTCTCAAGGTAATTCCAGACTTGTACTCTAAAGTTGAGGAGGTTGTGAAAACAAAACTTAGTTCTGTAAATAATGTTTGTTGTACCACTGATATGTGGTCTACTCACACCTGTGATGATTATATTTCACTCACAGTGCACTACATTAATCAAGAGTTTGAGCATGAATCAGTCTGTCTGGAAGTTGCACCATTTACTTGAACATACAGCTCTGCAAATATTGCAGAAATGTTTAAACATGACTTACTCCATAAATACAATATAGAAAACAAAGTTCATTTGGTAGTTTGTGATAATGTTACTAATATGGTTTGTGCAATGGAGGCAGCAAACATGGATCACATTTCTTTTAAAGCACATACTATGTCATTTGTGATCAAAGACAGCTTATTTTTGAATAAGCACGTTTGTGATGCGCTTGCAAAATCAAGACGCATTGTTGGGCCCTTTAAACATTCTATGAAATCCGCTAAAATGCTAAAACAGTACCACAAACAAAATAATGTACCACGACATCAACTTGTACAAGATGAACCCACTCTGTGGGATAGCACCCACTTGATGGTGGAAAGGCTTCCTGAGCAATTAAGAGCAATCACATGGCTTTTGCCAGATTTCAACTTGCAAACAAATTTGTCATCACAAGACACAAGACTGGAATCTGCTTGAGAATGTGTACAGCTCAATGACGATTTTCCACATTGCAACAGTCAATATTAGTAATGAGAAAACCCCTATTGCTGAAGTAATTTCTATGGTGAATGGCTTGAAAGCAGCTCTCTAAAAGCCTGACACAAACCCGGCTATAAGGGGTGTAAGGACAGAGATAATGCATTTGCTGTCGCAGCGGTTAAAAAATATGGAGCAAAATAAATTGTATACCTTTGCTACACTCTTGGATCCATGTTTTAAGCAATCAGTGTTCTCATTAACTTCACTGGTTGAGAGGACCAAGGAAGACCTACTGGCAGAAATACCTCCTGAGAGAACTGAAGTGATCCCAGCTGCCACAGAAAGTACGGGGAACACAATCCACGATTTATATCGAGGAGCAATAAGCAGAAGCAGCGTAGCTTCTTCAGTTACAGCCATACCAACAAGCCTGCAAGAAGTTAACAACTACTTGGGAGAACCACTCCTACCAGTCACTTGTGACCCATTGGCCTACTAGAAAACCTTACCCTTTCACATGCTGAAGAAAGTAGCAGTGAAATATCTTTCAGCACCAGCAGGTTCCCTCGCCTCTGAAGGATTGTTCAGTACTGCAGGGCTGACTTTTACCCACAAGAGATTGCAAATGGATCCAGACAAACTTTGCCAACTCGTATTTTTAAACAAAAATTTGTATTTTCTGAAATAACTATGTTACAAACTGCAGTAGCTCTATCTCATGATTTATGTCAGAACTGGTAACCAACAGGCCTTTGATTATGTTTGTGGACTTTTTTTCAGCTGTTTCAATAATATGAGTGAACTTAGGAGAATTGTTTTAACAGGCTTGGCAAACTTAGTCTGCAGAACATTGAGTCTGCATTATATGTAAAAATAAAATTTGTACATATAGACAATTTTTTCATTTGCATGTGTTGAAGTGTTAGCATTTTAGTGCTAATACATCCTTTAGCAGTTGCAAAATTTTTAAGTATAGAGTGATTTCCTACAAGGAAAGTGTTGGCTGTAAATTGCTGCATACTTTGGCATTAAAATAAGTATAATCAAAACCTCAACAGTTTTGAAGGTTGTCTTTAATGAACTCAGTTTGTAATGAATGCTGTATTGTCTGGTAATAGTTTTTATTTGACTGTTAAGTTACTTATTATCCCAGTTAAATTGTCTATCTTATCATTTATTATTTAAATTAGTGTTGTATTTCATTTCTATGCTGTAGATACCTAATACAAAATGCTTAAAGTGTTCGCAAAACTGAAGACTTAAATTTATGTAATAAAAGTATTACTAAATATTGTGAATTGGTAATTATGATTGTGCTCATGAAAACTGGTATCGGCATCACTGTAATCTGCGGCATTGGAAGCTGAAAATCGGTATCGTTGGTATCAGCAAAATGTGGTATCGGCCCATCCCTAATATAATGTGAACAAGACAAGCCAAAAAATGTATAGGCACCTACAAGGGTATGTAACTAACCAGTGATTTGTTCGGACCCAATCTATTGGAAGCTAATAACAGTAAAAGTGCAGAGATGGTACTCTAAGGCTTATGAACCCATTAAAATAGTAAAATTCTAAAGAAAAAAAAGCTTTGAACAAAAAAAAAGATTAGCACTGCACATAAAAATTTTGCTACGCGAACAGAAATATGAAAATATGCCCCAAAACTTTAGAACAAAAGTATATACAGTTTTTATCGCAGTGTAAAACTTATTTTTCTCCACACAGCACCTCAATTAAAATCTTCAACTTCAATTAATTTTGTGTGCCATTTTCTTACATTTAGATGTTGACAAGTCAAAATGGTTTTGCTGTTTACTTTACCCTCTGCCAAAATTTGTTTACTTTTAATTCTGATACTCCTGATGCGGCATTGTTAGTCAATTTTTACGTCTTATTTTTGTTCACCGAGATGTGTTGCAACATTGTATACTATCCCACGTGCCTGTCCCTGCAGCAAGAGTGTAGAAAGTATACTTTTCTAGTGGGGTCCATCTTTAAAAGAGGCATATTTTACCACACCTACTCAGTTTACATCCCCACTGCCATTAGAGAGCAGAGAGCAAAGGAGAACTAGGTGGCCAAGCTTTAATTTCAGATAAATTAGATTTTTATGTTAGGACACAATATAATGTTATTGATTACGAAATATTATTAACATTACACCAATGTTACTTCCATTCAACATATAGATGCCGACCAGCGCATGCAAAGCAGTATCACCTCTACATGCAAGCCTCTGAACTAGCGGGTAGTAATTTTGTCGTGATCATAGAACTTAACGAATTTAAGCAGTTTCCCTATAATTTTGTTAAACACAATTCTATAGCAAAGTCGAATGCATGTATCCGGTTTGTATATTTTGAGATATGGCAGTCAGTGCGAAAAAAAACAGTTTTGAGCCATTTTAGAGGGCATAAAAATAATGTTTCCAATGTGCGTGATGTCTTGAAAGTACCATTCATCACCGTCTGGAATGTGCTTTCTTTTCATAGATAACCCTATTGGGGAAATGTTTAATAATTTCTTCAAAAAATACACATTTTTCAATTAAGCGGGAGCCCATTTCAAGTGCCAAGTAAACAACTGCCTTAAATACACAGTATTATTATTAAGTCATAATTTATAATGTTGTAGTCCAAAAAAAATTTACCTGGTTAGTCACCTTTAAACAAATTATTATTTTTTAAGTGAACCTAGAAATTTAATAAAATATTACATTATTTTTGATGAGTAAAATTTAAGAGGCACTACTATTAATTTAAAACAACAACTCTACGTGTCATATGGTCCTGTAGCTACCACATTTTTGTGATTGTGTTGATAGACAAGAAAATGTTTTTAACTTTCCGTAGTAGTATACATAGCCTACAATGTCTTGTGATGCTCGCCGAATGCATAACTCAAAATATGTTCCATAATGAAGTAAAAGAATAGACTGAACCAAACTGTTATTTTAAAGAGAAGGGCCAAAAGTTACAGTAAACAAGGAATTTTGGTACAAGTATGATTGAGGGTCCATGGGGCTGATCATAATTCCTGTGGGGATACTTATAACCCTAGTGGGGGTTTGGAACTGCACATCCCCCACGGCCTCTACACCATGCCCTGCAGATCTGTAGAAGCCATGGAGGTAAGTCGTACCATGTAACTCTGGTCGCCAAACCACCATGCCAGAGCAAACCCATAAAGCCGCAAGCTGCTGTGTAACTAATCCCCTCCACATCCTGTAGTGCTCGTCAAGTGACTGCCCGCTGACACTGGGGTCTGTGCATGTTCTTACATCCGTTGTCCAACCATACAATAATATTTGTATCATTTTGGATATCATACAGTTTTATTTCATTGGTCTGAACTGTAATTTCTGTTTGCCCATCTTTCCAAAGTTACTGGCCTGCAAGTCTTGATATATGAAGAGATGTCTCATTGTAAATACTCACAAAGAAAAAATGTTGAACTCTCATTCTCCTGCTCTGACCCTTCTAAACTGGATGTGCTAACACCAGCTCACTTCCTCATCTTGTAGCCAATTACAGCAATGCAAAAGCATGATATTACACACCTGAACCTCCCTTGCCTGAGTCACTGGTGACTGGCAGCTAGTGTAATTAACAGAACAGTACTTCTGAAAGTGCTGTCAAAAGCTCCACACCTACACCCTTCAAGAGCACAGCAAATGAGCAAAGGGAGACGTCCATCCAAAGGTTGAAGACCTAGTGTTTACCAAAGGAAGACATCATGCCTTTTCTCCAGAGGGGTCTTGCTCAGATTTTAACTCTAGAGCATAGTTCAGATTGCATTCCTGTAGTAGCTACTGTGAAAACTGCCACCAGTGTGTTTCAGCACCCATTAAATAGAGCCCATTAGCAATAAAACACTGTTGATCCATGTGTAATATCTTGTATAAAAACTTAGTTTACTGACAATGTAACATTGTATTATTAATACATTGTTGGTTTTCCCACATTTATATTTTCTATATTTTTGCTTTGTTTTATTTTTATATTATTTTTATTTATCTCTGTAACATGATCATAACAAGATAGGTGGCACATTCAAAATTGTTATTTTCATTGTATTTATGTTTGTTCTAGTGCTCTTATTGAGCTTATGATGTTATTGTAGTGTTTGCGTGTGGTCAGTGTTTACTACGATGGCATGATTTGTGAATAAAGTACTGGTACGCATCCACACTCTTTCACTTTAAGTTGTTTGATTTTCATCTTTATGAAAGTTAAACCTGCATATATGTTAAAAAATAGAAAAACTAAAAAAAACTGCACAACAAAAAAATTAATATTTTCAACCACTGAAACCACACAAAACAAACAACATCATGAAACAAACCTCTGCTTTTGGATAATATCAAAAAACTAATATTAGCAAAATTGTAAGCAAGCTGTTGAAAACCAAAAAAATATATAGTGACACAGGAAAAAATTTAATTAAAGAATATCAGACTACAGGAAACAAATTCTAACTGTCCTAGTGTTCAGCACAGAACACAAGTCTAATATATTTAAAGAAATGGCATGAGTATATACAAGTTACAGAACAAAATCCACGAATCAATGCACATATTGATGAAGGGCTTATGATTCAATCTGACACAGAAAACTGTAGAATGAAGAAGAAGAAAACAATTACAAATGAGACAGCCAGTAATAAATGTGAAGATGCAAAAGGAAACAAAAAACTATCTACATCATTTAAAAAAACTGATATCTGTTCCTGTCCTCAGGTGATAATAATACAAAATAATCTGGGGATACATTCTAGTCTTGTCACCACATATGGAGTTAATTTTTAAAAAAACCCCACAATGACACATTAAATGAGAGTTAATCTCATGAGCCCACACTTTCAGACACCAGCAGCATTGCACAAAACTGCACCCTGGCCCACACCGCCAATACAGCTGATGTATCAAAAGTACAAAATGCATTCTTCAAATAGAATGTTTATTAATCATAATTTTAAAATGATTAAATAATTGAGCAATAGTTTGAAAATCTTTTTGCACTCTAAAGTATTAAAATTATATACATTTTTTTACATTCTACAGGATAGTTTGCAAAGATATAACTTAACCCCAGAAAATGAGTGAGTATTGTGAATTCAGCAAAGATATTTGCCTCGTTTACAATTTAATTTCCAATAATTTTATCAGCTACAACTACTCTTACCATCATTCATGTTTTCTCCAATTAAAAATTTCTCTTTTATCTTTACTAAAAAAAACTGTTGTTAAGAGGGTTTAATTGCATTCCCATACATCTCGCCAGCTTAATCTTACATAATTATGTACCGATAGCAAATAATTTTGAACTTGTTGAATTATTCAATTCAAATCCTTTTCAGTAATCAAAAAATCTGCATGGTGTTCACCCCTTCAGGCAGTCACCATGGATGAGACAAGGCTGGCATCAAGGAGACCCAGCTGCCCTAACTGAACTACAGTGGAACCCTCTTATAAGGTTCTTCAGGGGTCCACAAGAAAGTGACACTATAAGCAGGAAAACCTTATAAGAGGGAAACACAAAAATTCAAGAATCTGGACACCAAAAGATATAAAATTATGCACCGTAATAAACACACAACTTTACATAATGAACAAAACAAATATTTTTTTTAATACATAATCTTTTAAGAAATTTTATCTCATGGTTGCGAAATCATAAAATTAGTATATGAGCAAAAGATTACTGTACATGCAAAACAAGCACAATTGTTCTTGGTAGTTTGTCTCCTGGTACCAAAGCACACAAAATTGTCTACAAGCAAAATACGTAACATAAAATCTTTCATGGGAGTTAGTCTCCTGGTTGCATTAATGATTCGGTTCAGAGTAGTCACTGGGATTTCCAAATTCCGAGGAATTGCTGTGCGTGTTCTACCGGGATTACTGTCCACATGCTTGATTAAGATTAACTTTTCAGCTAATGAAAATGTTTGTCTTTTCTTAGAGGCACTCATTTTAATTTTTCACTAAAACTGTTTCAAGGATGAATTTTGTTTGAAAAGCAGTGTAAGTTGAGCATCTTTTCCATTGAGGTTTTCCTTTCCCAGTGTGCTTCCTTCACAATTTGCATTATTCGCGGGGAAAATGGAAATATTATTTCCGGGGATGTTTGTTATTGTTCTATTGGAGAAGCATTCTGGACTAGAAAAATCCTGCTTTATAGGCGGGAAAACCTTTTAAACAGGAACCTTATAAGCGGGTTCTACTGTATAAACCTGTCATTCCAAGCCAGCAAGACTGTGGAGTGTAGAAAGATTTGGGCAGCTCTTAACACTGGGGTCTTGAGAACCGGTGAAGGTAAAGTGAGGTGAGTATGGAGTNTGGAGTGTAGAAAGATTTGGGCAGCTCTTAACACTGAGGTCTTGAGAACCGGTGAAGGTAAAGTGAGGTGAGTATGGGCACCAGAATGCAAGGGTGGGAGAAATGGGAGATCGCAAAGAAATCCCACCGACCAGCAGCATCGTCCGGCACGATTCTCACAAGTAAAAATCCAGGAGCGACCCCACCAGGATTTTAACCCGGTTTACCAGCAAGAAGTAGTAGATGAGACTAAGACATTTTTTGATATTACTGATAAATAAATACTTAATCCTGGAACCTAACTAGCAGAATACAACTGTCACACTCACACAAATGAAACAGCTTTGAATTGACAAGACAATACAAACAGCACAGACAAACACAATATGCTTCTTATCCAACAGCAACATTTTGGGAACTGGCATCTGTTCCTGTCTTTAAGCATATGTACAGACTAAGGTACACCTAAAAACTGATAACCAACACTGGGAAAAAATAAGTTTTATTATAGATCAGGTTCCCTCTCCTCTCATAGCCAATGACAACTGAGCACTCTCCTGACTTACTGTGTAGCAATTATTAGTGGTTTTGTCTCATGATGCATTGTTGGTTTACTATTATTTTAACAGTTTATTATGATAATTTTCTGAACTCCAGCTGCCACTAACTATACCAATGTAATTGCTGTCAACACAAAGAACACATACGGTAATAATTTTGGTTGAGGATAAATTGTGTTAAGGCTGCCCTATCCTAGGGAAGGGAATAGTCCTTGCCGAATTAAAGCACACTTTATTATGGACCAAGTGATCACAAACCTTGTCAGGCATTATATGAAATGAGACTTTAGAATAAATAAACAATGGACCGGAACACACAGAAGCAGGGAGAGAGTACCGCAAAATCCACAGCATTTTCCCCAAACACAAACACCTGGGCTTAGATTCACTGGGGATAAAACAAATATATAGTTATGGAAAAAGATTCACTAGAGATAAAACAAATAGCTATGAAGAAAGATTCAACTGAAATAAAACAAATATATAGGACAGCAAAACTCGCATAACATCTACAGATAATATAAACAGAATTACAAAATGCTTATTTAAAATACCTACCGTCGTGGTCTCCTGGAAGTTTTTTTTACGCCAGTAATTTGCATCTCTGTCAGACTAGCATTCTTCATTTCCACAAGATGTGGTAATAATAGGCTTGCATCAATGATGATAACTTTCACGATGTGGTTAATAGCAGACAAAACGGCTGTCTGGTCTGCACTTGTATTAATTGTTACTATCAAGTCAAAAATTTTATGCTGCAACTCACTTTTCAAATTTGCAAACAGCTCTCCTGTGATCTGTAATGCAAATAAAGATATTTACAGTGAAAAGTCATAGTAATTCACTTAGTATCCCAACTCAATATAATATAATATGTCTCTTCATTTGTTAATAACAAAATATTACAAACTGAGCTCCATGCATGCAATGTATTTATGACAAAGCATTTGTTAATTTTCTTCACAAAAGAAGGAAGAAAGTTAGTTCCCTTTTTTTACTGGTTCAAACTAAACTTTATTTTAATTCTTTAATTTTTTAGGTACAAAAAATGTGGATAGTATCTCAACACACACAAAATCAAAAACAACTATCCATACCCTCAACTTTGATACTTGACCTCTAGAACCTAGACACAGAGACTATTTACTAGCAACTTAGGTGTACCAATAATAATATTGACNTTGTTAATTTTCTTCACAAAAGAAGGAAGAAAGTTAGTTCCCTTTTTTTACTGGTTCAAACTAAACTTTATTTTAATACTTTAATTTTTTAGGTAGAAAAAATGTGGATAGTATCTCAACACACACAAAATCAAAAACAACTATCCATACCCTCAACTTTGATACTTGACCTCTAGAACCTAGACACAGAGACTATTTACTAGCAACTTAGGTGTACCAATAATAATATTGACGATTGCATAATGCAATTAAAGACAGAACCAGGCAGTTCAAAAGACAGCCTACTGGCTGCGTCTAGCCTGGAGAAGTATTTGTGTTGGTCGGTTGGCAAGTAATTATTATAACGCAGCATTTCCACTGCATGTTTGGCAAGCATGTCATACCTGGCATCACAGTTGGGATGTTTGTCAAACAGCACATTGTGGAAAACCCTTGTATGTGTCTCTCAGGCATGTCCAGGACAATTCATCTTGAGGCGATCCTCCTCGTCCGTGTGTATTAAAATCAAAGTGACCTACCCAGCAACTGGTCCTTAGAGTGGGAAGGTACGGACGGTAGGTCATACATATTTTTACAGGTAGAGGAAAAAGCCAGATCAAGAGACGGTGAACATTGTCTCGGAGTACCCACAAGCATGTTATGCCACCATGCTCACACAAACACACGTCAGTGGAAAGGCTGCTTTAAAGTGAAGCAACCAAAAGATAAACGTGCAGTCCTCATTTTGAATGTATTTGGACAGCTCTGGGATAATGGATAATTAAGACATGTGAATATAATAATACAATTTTTACCCCAAAGTGTTCCCTGGAACATTTCACCACTGTGATTTTGGTCTTTCAGTTTCCATCATTCCTTGCCTTGAAAGTCAAACAAAAACTGCAAAAAAATTAGCATTTTTAATATTCCATTATTTGCAAAAACTACAAACTTCATTTTTATGGCAACTATTCAGAGGAGCTTGAGCAATGCTTTAGCCCATGTGGTGGCTGAATTGTGCAAGCTCTACCCCCCCNCCTTCCTGGTCCATCATGCCATGGTTGGCCAACAGCCAACACATGTGCTTTACAGCAAGACTAGCCCTCAGGAGTGTGATATCACTAAGCAAGAAAAGAATAGAATGGAAAAGCATGTGTGGGAGAGATGGGGCATGGCATGACATGACCCTGGGATCTTAATTATACAGACTATTTCACATCTGCTGGCCTTGGGTCTTCCTCCACCATCACTTACATACAGTGTCGTGAAATAGCTACTATTTATGCAGCCTTCAGAAAGTGTGCAGTTTGGAAATATGTCACTGTTATTTGACAGTATTTTCACTGATGTTATACTGTTTTTAAATGTTTTGAGACCTAACTTTTAGTGTTTAATTTAGTAAAAATTATTGTGAGTAATATTATCAATTATCTTGTTATATTTTTGTATTTAATTAATGCAGTGAATATTGCTTTTCATCTCCATTTGAACTATCTATCACAGGTACTAACTTCTTCGACCCAAGTACTTTACCTGTTCATGCTTAGTGCACACTCAGTATGAGTTTCTGCCACATGGTTGATAAACATTACCTATTTGTTTTGAGCTTCTCCATCATCCCTCGGAGTTTGGTAATGGAATTTTGAAAATCCTGTATTTTGATTTACTTATTAATCATTATATAAAATTATTAATACATAAAAAGAGAAACCAACCCAATTCTCACAAAAAAGCAACCGGTCAGGTTTTTCTTGCACCCAAGTTAAAAAAAAACAAATTCTTAAAAATAATAAAGCACATTTCTTTTGTTTTTGCTTCAGGCTGGAATTTTTTATACAGCTTGTATTGCTTGCGGCAGCATTTGTTTACATTCTTTCAGCTGCAGTGTTTTTAATTTAGCAGACTTTCCGCTAAACTTGGCGGAATTTAAAAACATTTAGGTGAGAAACATTCATTTTATCGAGCAACTGAATTTTTAGCGGAATATAATACAGTTTCATTAATCTGATTTTTACATGTCGAAGTTCAAAAACTGTTGTAAATTTGTCAGTAAAACAGAGAAAAAATATAGAAAATGCAGTACTATTGTGATAAAACTACTTTATTGCTCAAAATTTAACAATTGTTAATGGGTTTTTCTTTTAAATCACTATTTTTTATAAATTTTATTCGACTTTTTGGCATTTTTTCTTTATTTGGCAGGAATTTAGCAAATTTTATGAAAACATTTGGCGGATTTTCAAAATTGGAATTTACAACACTGTTCAGCTGAAGCAACTTCCATACAAGTTGAGTGGAATTATTTTTTTCTGAAACTTTTAGCAAAAAAAAATTTTTTTATAGCAGTTGGTTAATGTTGTAGAAATGCATGCATGTGCAAATGTATTAACTTAATTTTGCTGGTTATCTGCAATGACTGATGCAGAAAATGAAATAAATCTCATTATGCCGGGCTGTTCGTCTCAGGGAAATGAGTTGGCAGTGTTTCCGCTTTTTCAACTAAATAAAAATTCAGAAAACAATGGGAGTACAAGTGAACCCGTGAAAAATGTTTCTGGCTCAAATGTGTGAACATATTATGAAAAGGAACTAGACTCAACAAATAAAATCCAAAGAGTAAAATGTTTAGTGTGGCAATGTTTATAAAACCAAGTACAGTTCAACAAGTATTTTAATTAAACACCTTCAAAAGCACCCTGACAAATATACTATATTTACAAAGAATCAAGAAAGAAAGGAAGTGCACAAACACAAGTGTGGAGAAGGTAATGCCACCCAAAAAAACCATAGAAGAAATTCATTTCCAAAAAACAAAAAATATGGCATGCAGAAAGCAAAAAGAGTGAAGTACAGTGGAGTCTCGGTTAACAGTCACACTTTTAACCGTCAGTTTCTGTTAAGTCAGTAAACTGACACAAGTAAAATAATAAAATTGGATACAAAACACAAACTTAATAAACTAAAAATTAAATAACTTTTTTCTTCCTTCATATTGGAATGCGAATGACTCACGTTTGTTGTTTATGTACAATATACATATGTATTTCGTATAATCGTTCAGTCTTCCTCAACACCCTACCGGAATTCCTACAGTCAGTTCAGTAGCGGTAGTCACTTAGTCAGCAAGTCATTTTCCTCAGTTTGTTGTCAAAGTCTAGTGTGTTTAAAAATGTCTGAGAAACGGAAACGTGTTGTATTGGGACTTTCTCAAAAACTTGAAATTATAAAATGACTGCGTAAAGGAGAAAGCATGACGAGTATCGCTCCGTTATATGGAATCGGGCGGACGACAGTCAATGATATTAGGAAAGGTGCAGATAAAATTGAAAGTCATGTTTCAAAATGCAAACGACAGACGTAGATGTCAAACTAAGAAAAACGATGAAGCCAGCAAAACTGGACCAACTGGATACAGTAATGAACATATCTGTGGTTCATTCAAACCTGCAGTCAAGGGATACCAGTTTCTGGAGCCATAATAATGCCTAAAGCTATCGAGATGAACAAGAAGCTTGATGGGGATCCTTCATTTAAGGCTAGTATAGGTTGGCTGGATAAATTTAAAGGTTGACATGGCATAAGGCAGTTGGACATATCTGGTGAAAAACTAAGCGCTGATAGTACGGTTATTGTAGACTATCGGGAAAAACTAATGAAAGAAATAAAAGATAGAAATTTGGTCAGAGAGCAGGTTTACAACTGTGACGAAACTGGTCTAAATTGGAAAGCACTTCCCGTGAAAACCTTAGCCTCCTTATCGGAAATATCTGCACCTGGTTTTAAAATGCAAAAAGACTGCATAACTGTTATGGTGCGTGCGAATGCAAATGGTATACATAGGTTTCCTTTTAGTAATCATTGGGAAATCTAAAAAGCCTCGAGCTTTCAAAATTATGAATTTAAAAGTCTTACCTGCCAAATGTTATGCACAAAAAAGTGCCTGGATGAGCTAGGATATATTTAATGAGTGGTTCCACAGTATGTTTGTGCCAAATGTAAAATCACATTTAAAATTGATTGGATTACCTGAAGAAGCCATGTTATTATTGGACAATGCACCATCTCATCCTTCTCATGACTTACAAAGTGATGATGGAAAAATTAAGTACCACTTTTTGCCTGCTAACAGTACCCCACTAATTCAGTCCATGGATCAGGGTATTATTGAAAGCACGAAGCAACATTATCGAAAATGCTTTATTCAAAAAGTTGTATGCGTTGGGGATGAATTAATAAGTGTAAAGAAGTTTTGGAGGTCATACACTATTAAAGACACAATTTTTAATGTCGCTGAAGTCTGGCAAGATATACCAGAAGAAACATTAAAAAAAAAGGGCTGGAACAAACTGTGGCCTGAGACTGTAAACGAGAATGAGGCCATAAACGAATCTGGAAATTATGACAAAATTTTATTTCCATGTCAAGGGATTCCAGGTGGAGAAAACACATCAATAGGTGAAGTAAGGGAATGGCTGGGAAGTGACAGATTTGACGGAGGCTTTAAATATTAAATGATGAGGAACTTGTATTAAGTGCAACACAGGAGGTAGAATGTTTAAGTGAAGAAGAAGAGGATGATACACTCAAGGATTGCCCCAAAATAATTAGCCACTGTGACGCTGAAAACATGTTTTCCAAGTGCATTGAATGGTACGAACAACAAGAAGAGGCAGACGCTACACAGATATTACTCCTACGTAAGATACGCATCACGGCAGCAACAAAAGCCAGTGGAGTATTACAACAAAGGAAAATGAAAGACTTTTTTTAGGTAGAATCATACTTCTGAACATATACACAATAGTATTGTATTCAATTTTATTATTTTATCAACATAATAAACAGAAGTCTATAATAATTAATATCAAATACATACTGTGCTGTACATACTATTGATTGCTACCTGTTTAAAATATAGTGCTAAATATTGTATACATTGAATTTGTCGTGTCTTGGGGGGGTGGGGGCATTTCTATTATCTGTCTATTCTCTCAACCATCACGGTGACGGTCCCGAGACTGATGGATAATGGAGACTCCACTGTACTTACAAACAAAATTGGAATCTGGAAAGCAGTCAACATGCACCCCTTAACAATTGTTTAAGAAAAATGATTTTGAGATGTTATGGAACAAGCTCATCCAAACTACAGCATTCCGTTATGCCACACATTCTATTGTCGCGTGATACCCAACATACATGACACCTTAAAAAAGGAAGTTAGTAATGTTTTGCAAAAATTACTTTGACAAGATCAAATCATTAGTCTTTTACTACAGACATTAGGACAAGTCGGTCCATGTATAGTAATATTTCACTTACGTAACACTTCATGGGAAATGATTTTGAAATTCAACACTTGTGCTTAGGAATGTCATATTTTGAAGCCCCAAAAGATGGAAAGGCAATTTGTGAAAAGCTGAAAGAAATTATAAACAAATGGAACATGGATCTTGATAGCAAAAACATTCCAGTTCACATAGTCACATACAATGAGCGAAATGTAGTGAATGCAGTTGGTATCTCATGCTTTGCTCATACACTGCAATTAGTAATCTCAAGTGCCAGAAAATACACCACTTGAATGGAAAACTCTCTCAAGAAAGCACGTCGTATTGTGGAACATTATTCACAGAGCAGCCAAGCACGGAGTAGATTGCAAACAATTCAATAAGCCTTCAAACAATCAGTTCTTGAAGTTGTTCAAGACGTTCCCACTAGTTGGAACTCTGAATATGCAATGCTTGAACGCTTCTGTAAGCTGAAAAACTATAACGGCCAAGCTGGCTTCTCCAGAAACCAGCATTAAAAAATTGCAAGATTCGGAGTGGGTTCTCCTTGAAGGGTATGTTGAAGTGTTGGCACCATTTGAAGAGACTACAAAGGAAATAAGCAAAGAACAGTATCCAGCATCATCTTGCGTGATTCCCCTGCTAGATGGCATTACAGAAAAACTTTAGATATTTCTGAGTCGGGGGAATTCAAAAAGAAAAATCTTTGAGAGTAATTTGCTGAAAGAACTGAAGTCAGGTTTTCCAGATGTTAAGAATCACGAGACCTACCTTTTTTCTATGGTTCTTGATCCACAATTTAAATGTGTGTTCTGTTAACAAATGAAAAGACTCTCGAAGTAACAAAAACCCTGAAGGACGTGACAAATACTCTGTGTAGCAATGATTCAGAACAATCTGTGGACACTTCATCTGACGAGTAAGAGGAATCCTCTGTCTGGGACAGTTTGAGATGTGCTGCTGAAATGCTCAAAAAGAAAATCTTGCTCCACAAGAAGAAGTTGGAAATTATTTGAGAGAACCTATTACTAGCACAAGTAATCCCCATGCATGGTCAGCAACTAACAAAGAGAAATTTCCAGGACTTTCAACTCTCGCAATGCAGTATCTTAGTATCCCTGCTAGACAGGTTTCTAGCAAAAGAATGTTTTCAGCAGCGAGTAATATTGTAACAATGCGAAGAGAGTGTCTTAATCCTAACACTATTGAGAAACTTGTTTTCATTGAACAGAACCTCTCAGAGTTAGTTCTTGACACAGAAGGCAGTTCCGTTTTTCGTGCAAGTGTTAGCTGGACTCAAGCGTGGATAAAATAATTTACTTATTTTTTATAAGCAAAAATCCTTAAGCACATGTGACTAAACATAAAAGATTTTGGACAGTTTCGTATTGTCTATTTTGGGTTCAAACAATATCTTTAATTGATTTGTTGTTAAAAGTTAATTTCAATCTGTGAACTGTCAGTTTGATCTTAATATTGTTTTAAACCTTGAGTTTGTCATGACATACAGTTAGGGACAAGTTTTTGTGATGTTATTTTAAGGGGAATTTTGTTTTTAAAAATACCAGATATGTGTTATTGGTTTTATTACAAAAGACTTATAAATTTAAACTTTATAACCAAAATTGTGCATTATTAGAGACAAAATTGTACTGTGTTATTTTAATACAGATTTCATTATTAAAAATTTATGATCAGTTAACAATAATTTATTTTTATATGCATAATTGCATTAAAATGTTATAAAGTTTATGCAAATGCATGAATAAGAAAAAGTATTTTATTTTAACTAAGACAAAGCAGCGCATTACTATAGGTGAAAAAATCACTTTTTAAGGTTTTAACTTTATTTCTCTCAAGTTGAGGTTCCTAGACATTGTGGATTTTTGTTGCAATTTTAAAGAAATTCTTCAATATGGTTTTATAGAGAAAAAAACACTCCAATCTGAAAATTTAACTATTTTTATATTTACTTTGACAATTTTGCTATTTTCATTCAATTATCATTTTAATCTTATACACACAGTATATGATATTGGCTGCCGTTTTTCACTCAACCATAATTGCAACCTAAAATTTTTTTTCTTCCCATCATCTGAAATTTAAATTATTCTTATCACTTGGTTTCTGCATATTTTGCTACAAATTGTTGGTTGTGGTTTCACAGGCAAAATAAAACATTTTGGATCAATTTAATTTAATTTTGTGTTTTAACTGAAATTTTGGTGTTAGGTGGTGTATTAACTTGCATTTAGGTGTTTGAGGTCTATTAACATGGATTTTGGTGTTATTTTGGTTTTATTGCTATTCATCATATAATCTTGTCTCTACATATAGTGTGTAAATCATGTGTCTCGTGAGTATATTAACATGATTTGCATTGAGTTTGAGGTTAATACCTTTTTAATTTAATATGAATTATTCCCGGTTTCATATAACTCCAGTAAATTTTGACAGATCTCTAAAATAAGTGCAGTCACAATGAATCCTTTTGCCACAGCTGTTCTGTGGGTGAAGAAAACTAACATTGTAAACAAACTCTACAAATCCAATGGCAGACATTGAAAGACTGACAAATTCAGTCCAGTACTTGGTTACTATAGCTGGTTGCCATTCCCACGAGTTTTATTTTTGTTAAGACAACATAATATACTAGTTATGGTCCTGTTTATTTAATTGTTCGGGTGGATAACTCTAGTTTTTCGTCTTTTGTGAGACTAGATTTTTTTGCGGTTCTTGTTATGAGTGTGTGCAAATATGAATTTGCATTGATTTGATGAAGCAGTGGAAAATGTTGTGTACATGGAAATAACATTTAACTCGAAAGTTGTAACTTCATCGAAAGAACTAAATGTGATAAACATTTCGTTCGTTCCAATGTGAGAAATACTAAACATTGTTAGTGAAGTTAAACTAGCACATAAAAATTGTTGGATTTTTTATATAAAGAAATACTAAAAGGGCGTTAATTTAGGCGATGTACATTTAAAAACCTCTAGCAAGAACAAAACGAGATAAATACATCACTGTTAATACTGACGTGCAAAATGCACACTGTAAACATTTTCAGCAAATTTTCACATGTAAAAATTGTTAAATATTCAATGAAAATAAATTAGGGTAAAAAAGGGCTTTTTCAAAAAGGTCAGAAACATTAAAAATATTGTAACAATAATTTTGAAAAACATTATTTACAAAACACGCAAACCTACTGTTCACTTCGTAATTCCTAAACACGTGAAGAGCCTTGGATGGTTACTTCACTAAGATAATTTAACACTAAAGCTGTTTCTTGAAACCAACAAATTTAATGTAAACTTAATAACATAAATACTTTGTCACTCACAGTTCACTGTCAAGGAAAATTGCTTACCTAAGCACACAACAAACCCTTTTACAAAGCTGGAGACACGTGTCAATATTTAATTTCACTGAGGAGACTGTTCTAAAAAGGCACCTACTACAAACTACATTTTAATGAAATACGCAAATACAAGAATTAACTGCATATATAACATTCCGACACCACAAGCAAGAAACTCTCACAGATAGATAAATTATGATAGAAGAGAGCTCAAAGGCAATGACATTCATTCACCGGGCAGTTGTCATCGCATTGTCTGCCTCTGCCTTCAAAACTCAGCAGCTCGCCTTACCACTGCCGTGCTAGGGCTTGCATCAACCCCACTAACACACACTTCAATTGGGAGTGCTTACCCTGTTCCTTCAGGACACCACTAGACAACAGTAAGGTTAGAGTCATTCTCTCGACTTCTTTATTTTGTTGCTCTAGATTGCTCTTTGCCTAACAGGTCCCCTTCACCTATTTATTAACGTAACTTCCACCGGTTGCTTGGTAATCACGAAAGCTAAAGAGTTAGTATGGGTCACAGTGTTTATTCTACTCAGAACAAATATGTTCAAGTCTGTTCACTACATTCTGACTCCAAGGGTGATTTGTACCTCTCTACCAAATTGTAAACACCGTCCCCCAAAAGAGAGGCAGGTGACTGCATCTTGCCAACCAGTTTTCGACCATAGAGTAGGACTGCAAGCTCCCTTAACCGAGCAGCACATATGTCCCAAAAACACCAAACGATTTGCCGGGCACCCATACTGTGGACCCAGTGTGTAAAGGCACTTGGCGCACATGTTCAGTAGATACCTATACTACGTACACTCCACGAGGAAGCGACTGGACCACCCAAAGTAAGTTAACCCACTCCATCCACCGTGTGAGATTCGCCGGTTGGAGTGCCAGGCACAACAAGGTGTGACTCAGTCGCATTTGAGCGGCTCATGACGAAGCATTAGTGCCACCCCAAGTCAGCTAACCTGCGCCATCCACCACGTGAAATTCGTCGGTTGGAGCACCAGGACTGACGCGGCATGACGCCATTGCCTCTGGGTACTATAGTTAGGGAATTCTGTTACCTGCCCCTTGCTTGCTGTGACGGTCAGTAGAACCTACCCCAAGCTCTTCACCCAACGAGGAGGGACTGAATGGGCAGATAAGAAAGCAGATACGGCTCCTACTGCCAACCAGATACCAAGTAACCCTTCCAGTCAGCCTTCAGCTACTACTCCGCTCGGGAACAGACACAAGCCGCCCGCCGACTACAGAGGCTTCAGCCCTCAGTCCTCCCCTGGATAACTGTTTGAGCCATCCCAGAAGACCAGCGGAACTCCACACCCAGTCGTTGCCCGCCTTCAACTTGGACTGCCCGTGAGACTGGGCATTACCGATGCTATTCGCCGGTCAACGCAGCCTGCTGCCACCACCCAGCGACTAGCCGCCCCAGGACCCGCCAGTTCCAGCCGAGCACCAGCCGCCCCCAGACGAGACCCCGAACGATGCCCACAACAGCCAGCCATCAGTCAACCCCAGTGCTGGTTTGCAGGTGGTAAGCCAGGATCAACAGCCATCCTACCCGCCTCTGACGCTTATGTAGCTAGCTGCCGCCCGACCAGGCCAACTCTGTATACGGGGCTCATTAAAGGCAACAAGCATAGAACCAGCCCATAAGACTTACCAAGAAATCTCTGCTCAAACCCATTTAAAAACCCCGTAGTCTAGGTGACATTCCAAGCACCCCGGCCATCACACATCAGTAGGTTGGTCACAACGTCTGTCAAAATTTACTGAGTTATTGAAACGGAGAATAGCAGCATTAGATATTAGCGATGCATCCCAGGAACTACTGAAGGGGAATGTCCCTTCTAAAACACGTGATGAGGTGTTATAGCAAGAATTCGTAGGATAAAATACAAACAGATGTTCTTAAATTTTGTAGTAGTTTCTCCACATATTTATGGCCATGTTGGAGTAAAGTTTGTGATGATTAGGAAATCTGTTTAAAAGATAAAAATGTTTTTAATGATTAGTTTTTTGCTATATAAGAGCAACTTTAATTCTATGACAAACACAATATTTTTCATTATTTTGCACTAATGTTATGTGTGTTACGTTCCTTGAACTACTCTCTATCATATAAAGCAGCAATGCCTCATTAAATAAATTGCAGGTAAAGTAGAAAGCTGACTATCCAAACAAATAGGGACCAAAGGTAATTCAAATAATTGAACATTCGGATAACGGAAATATGTTGAAAATGAATCTAAAAGAATTTGTAAAAAATAATTTCCACGCAACATAAAATTTATTACAAATGCATACTGTGAACACCAAGTGAAAGGGCACATCACAAGAGCCGACCCAAGTGCTTTTCTATCCTCCATGCGTAAGGGAAACACTATGATGAAAGAAACCTTTGCATTTTTTTGTATTCTCTTTATTTTTAAAACGAGTCCGGATAACTAGTCATCCGTATAACTGGCATCTGGATAATTGACTTTCTACTGCAATTGTAAAAAATTTATTTCTGCCAAAGAATGTAAATAATGTGAAAAGGATTATTTTTTTTGGCAAAAGCATGACGTGGTACAGTGCGGCATAAAGATGGACACTAATTTTTTCAGTTCTGTACATTGAAAATTACAACCATAGGACAATAAATTTAAGTCTTACTGCATTTTAGCATGATGGCGTGTGCTGGCGTTCTCGCAATGCCACTCCATTTACCCTACTCCTGCTTCTATCACTTACTGGCAGGTGGGCCAGCGGGTGGGCGATAGCACGCGCAGCTGTTTTGAAGTCTCTCTCGAGATACGTTAGTAAACTTTTTTTGTTATGAAGGTTCTACACACAGTGCTAATTGTGTGCGACATAAGTAGTAAAGGTTTTATGATGTTAATTATATTTATGAGCGATGGGTTTTGAATCTAAGCCGCAGCCGTGCAAAGCGAAAAGAAAAAAAAGATTTAGTTTTAACCTATGCAAAAAGCTAGTTGATTCACATGGAGAAGAGGGCTATCATAAATAAGTTCATTATAAAAGTGCGTAAATTTGTATCTATGTATTATTGATGTAATATAAACAAATAGGCCCTGTGTGTGGCCAACAGCATTAATTGATTTTCCAGTTTGGCTATTATGACTTGTCCACATTAGTTCTCCTCTTTGATGTTTAGTAAAAGTGTTCTCTTCTTTTAAGTTGTATTCATAAATATTTCTTTCGTTATAGCTGTTATAAAATATGAAAGTTCCAGTTTTTGGTTACAATTAGTTAAGAATAGAAGAGCATGGTGACTATTCTATTTGAACACCACACTTACATTTATTATATATACTATTACTACTCGACCTAAAGTGGCTAGTTTGGCTAATTAGCACATTGGTCTATAGATGTCCCTCCTTTATCTTTGACTTCTCATAGGGAATAATTTTTTACTAGTTAGTAGTAGAAAATATGACTGATGGCTGTAATCCTCGGTGGTTGTAACAGCTATCTACTCATACCGCTGCTGTCCGGGTTAGATTCAGAATGGATGTAAGTCCGTTTTGCCCCTGTTTATGTGAACTATGCTTGTTCTTTTTAGTATAATCGAACCCCTTTTGTGTTAGTTTGGGGAAAAGGGTTTGAAAGTGATTTTTTTGTGATGATGTAATTAACAGAGATGCTAAAGACAACTGCTGTTTTATAATAATCGCCAGTAGACATTCCACGGGTTTATCTCAACCACCACGAACCATTAGTGATTGGTGAAATTATATTCCTGTTGACTACATTTTAATAATGGTTTCAATGAGTATGGGGTACTTTCATGCATTTTTTTTGCCTTCTGAGCAGGCGTCATTACATTGTCTGCAGTTTTGTTCCTAACTGTTTCTCAAAACGACGCTGTGTGTCACAACACCCAATGTCAGATGCCGTGACTGTAATTTACAATCTGGCATGCAGAAAACCAAATTAATTTGGATGGCTCGTACAGTACAGATTTCTTCATGCCTAGTGTCTATTGTTTTATTGGATTAAATTTAATTTGCAATATGACGTGCAGGTATTCAAATTACTAGAGACTGCAAATGTGTTATAAATTTGATGAGTTACTGAACGCTGTATGCAAATTGTACTCGTTACTTAGTTCAGTTCCTGCCCTCTAGCCTCCTCGCCATACGAGGACGACGCACTTAGTAAATTCGGCCATCAAGATTTTTACTGCAAATGTAATATTGTATATTTTCGCTAGATCTGTTTAAGTGTAACGGGTCAAATAAAATTATACAGTACTTAAAAAGCGAAACTTTGTAATAAATATTCAGGAATTAATAAATGATTGTATCGTCATTGCCATACGAATTGAGTCAATAATTATTACAATGTACATAACCAAATTCTAGCCCAGGTAATTTACGTTAGAAATAATTTCAAGCTGTACGTCTGATTTGTTCTATTACATAAAGAGAATAAATTCACAAAGACATCTCTGATCATAAAAGCAGTGGGATTTAAGAAACTATCAATAAGAAATATTTCATTCAAGCTTATTTAAACTTTAAACAAGAGACCAGCATTATTGCGGTTCACCCATTGTCACTACATTTAACATTATGCAGCGTACAAATGACATTTTTGGTCATTCTGTACATACTAAAATATCAGTGTCTCATGCAGCCAGTTTTACCAAGAGTCTAGTTCTTGTTTGCCCGTAACACATTTGTTCTAATTTATTTTACTGGGCTTAGCACCCCCTTAAACTCTATACTGGAAGGCTAATTGAATATGGCTTCCACACTGAACTAGTCTATAAACTTAGATATAAACACATCACACGCATTTCTTGACTACTCAGTATTAGAACCCAGAATCTTAACTTCGAGGTGATGGCATGGTGGCCTCAGCTACAAATTTTAATATTATAATAGTTGGTGGCAACCCCTGAAACCATCAATCTTTCTTTGCCGAACATGTTAATCTGAATTTGTAATAGCCCCAATAAAAATACAGCAATAAACACCTTAGTCGTAAATATTTACTGTCTTCATACATACGTAGACGAAAATCCTAATTATGTCATACAGTTACGATTCTTATCACATAACCTTTCTTGCCTTGTAGCTTAACATGTTATGTACCAATTTCTACTGGTATGATATAACATATACTTATTAATGTCCATTTCCTTTACAGAGAAACTAATGATAATGCTGTACCCCAACTTGCGCAGATAGATGCAAGCTCTAGTGAAGATTTGCCTCCGTTACGATAGAATATGAATATCCAGTCAGATAAAGACCCAAAAATTTTCCTTGCTATATTATTTTTTCACTCCAGTTGTTTTTGAGAGCGTTATAAAAATAAATTTGTTTCCACTACTTGTTAATGTAGTTGAAATAAAAACCTTAATTTGTAATATTACAAGAATATTTATTGCAATTTTGGCAAGAAAACTTTTTGGAGCACTATAAAAAATTATTTCAGCAACTGGTTTCCTAAAAAAATTCTATTTTTACAAGAAATCTCTTGCTGGCATCCCACTGGCGCTAACTTCTGTGGAAGAAAACAACATCAAAATGTCCTCATGTGGCATTAAAAAGGCTAGGATTTCGCAGAATGCAGCAATGTGCTTAACAAAGATTTCTTCATCTCAAGAGAATACTAAAAGAAGAGGATTGGGGACAAAAAAATGCAAGACTTTGTTGACCTTCAACAGGGTTACCTGGCAACCTCTACAGATGGGCTCGTGGGAATTGATGGAATATTATAAGTAAAATTCCCAAAGTCAGCAGAAACTATGACTTCTGAGGTTACTTCCCTAACAATGAGAAATTTTTGTCTAGGTAAAAATATGAAACTGAAAAAATTTCATCATTATTATTACCAACTCCAGGGACAGCTTCACATCACCTGAAGAAATTTCTGCGATTTTATGGCATGGACACTTAAGATTGCATTAGATTGAAAATATATTCTGAGATGACAATTTTTGGGAAACAGAAATTGCAGTCTCAGTTATCATCTTTCCTGGTGCTGTGCTTCACGAGATTATCAATCTACGTCATCGTAGGAGCATGCCACTTCAAGAGCCAGAATCTGTTCAGTTGGCTCAAGCACCTTGCAGTGAGTTGTGTTTGGCCTACACCAGCTGGCAAAATTATGAAATTGCTATGAACAAGAAATGTACATCAATCTTAAAATGTGAAGTATATGTTTCACAACAAATACAACAAAATGTTACCATCATAAGCATAAAGGCTTATTTATTAATTATAGAAAGAATAATTTACATTTTAATTTTGTTTTGCGTTGGTAACTCAAGAGTACTGTGTAAAAAATTGTTGGTGTTTTGTAACAGAATGTCACCTATTTAACAGTTCTGTATTAACTGATCTTGAAACAATTTGCCTGCAGTAGTCACATAACTTTAGGGCAGTGGATAAGTAACTTATATAGTAAATGTACATTTTTGAAAATATAGTAGCATTTTCTTAAAATTATTTATTCTCAAGTGACGAATGTGATTGATCTTACAGGTATAATGTTGAAATAGTTATTTCTGGAAATAAACTTTTCTGTGGTAAAGTTAAAATTATTATCATTAGTGGTTATAATAATTTAGAGGAGAAACATATAATGTAGTTATGTATTTTTACTATAAGTTGTACAAACAAGTAATATTCGTCTAAATTATAAATAACATATTTTTTCTGTCGGTTTTCAAAACTGGAACTTATAAGATTACTTTTTTCTTGTATGTGTAAGTGCATCTTAGTATTAATGTATTATTGCGTGCATTCTAATAAAATATTTGTAAAGATGTGCATGCTACTATAAATGTTTCAAATTTGTGTCATGCTACAGTTCATACTAGAAACAAAATATATATTATTCTTTACGAAAGCTTGTCTAAAAGTAAATAGAGTAGCATTTTTTAATATGATTACGGTAACAGCCCATTTTGTGATGATTCCACATTACTGTAACAGCAATACTTGGATAAGATACTTAATACTTTGAAATGTTGCAGCGGCGCATTATGGCAGCCATATTTGTAGCATTCCACGTCTGGGTATGACGAATGAAAATTAAAACTCGGATAGCTCAGTTGGTAGTAACATGAAACTTTAAAGGCGGCAATAAATATAAATACAGTCAAATGTTTGTACTTTTATTGATCATTCCAATGAAACAGATCACATACAATTGTCAGGTATGCAGAGTACGAACTGGTTTACAGGCAAACCCACAGAGAGCAGCGCCACAGTCGTTTAATTATTCATTTAAATCTCGAAAACTTGCCTTGCAAGAAGAAAATACGAAGGCAGAAGGGACGTCCGTTCCCTCCTGGCACCCTATCGACCTCCCACAACGGCGGAAAGAATTTATTAGATTATTAGAATTAAGTATATGCAGAAAAAGAATGAAGTTGAAAGATTTAGCGGTCGCTGGTGCTTGCCGGTGTGGGCGAAATTCGTCACGCACGAAGCATCTTCCTTGGCTGCTCATTGTTACATTTCTTGCGGGCGGTATTCGTCCAGGGTTTTTATCTCTCGTGGCTCCCCCCCCCCCCCCCCCCCCCCCCTTTTTTT
>NQII01000548.1:644592-669376 GCA_002778355.1 Clitarchus hookeri | reverse complement strand
AGAGAGAGAGAGAGAGAACGCCACGGTGATTGGTACTCATTGTCTCATACACCTTGGCAAGATTTTGACAGTTCAACAATAGTAGCGCCAATGTTTACTTTTTGTTTATGCATCCTTTCGCTATCAGCTGGTGTGTCAAGTGGCGGCTATATATTTTACTAACATGCTGTAAGCTAATCCACTTGTTATTGTAATACCAAAAATTTTTTAAGGTATTTATAGATTAACATTTCTAAAATATTCGTAGATTATAAAAGTAAAAAAAAACACTTTGCAAAAAATGAAATAATTGTTAACTCTTTTTTAATTTATTATAGACAGTAAATTTGGGTTAACATTTGAGAGACGGCAATTGTAGTTCTTCCCACACTTTGGACATTACAGCTAATATATTAAGACTGGAAATAAAAGTAATTCTGGGAACTTGCATGACAAAGCATTTATTCTGCTATCACTGATACTAAAAAGCTCGAGTTGGAAATATGTGGTGTGGAATAACGTAAGAATTGCTTAATAACTACCCATGCATGTCCCACTTTATTTTGTTTTATTAATATAATAACAATACAAAAAACAAGGAGATGGGTTTGCGGGAAGAAATGAATATGGCGTGTAATGGACGTAAGCGTAACGATTACCAGCCCAATAGAAATTACTAGTAATCAAAATCACTGTACATGGAAATACGTATGTTACTTTAAAAATTATACAGAGCTCGCGGAAAAATAAAACAATTGGCATCCGCTCGTAAATTTGTTATTTTACACAGGAAAGCTATTTTTTTTTTCTTACTGGTAGTGCTTCGGGAGTACGCTAACAGATGGCATGGCAGGGTGCGTTGTGAGCCGAACGTTTTCAACAGCAGGTAGCAGCACGTTTGCATGCTTTTCGATCCCGTATTTTTAAAAGTTCACTTTTCTCCTATTACAATGGCTTGAAACAACAGCACGAGTTAAAAATATATTTTGTCAAATTATTTAAAAAATAATTCAATAATACCATGAGATAATTCTGTAGGGTTTTAGAATTAATAACAAGCATCTATGGATGGTATGGCGAGTGAGGATACAATGTAAAAAGAACTCTTAATGTTTGAAGTTGCGTTTCATTTGAATACGGACTGTTTTAATTTGCATTTCATTTTGAACACCTCTACATTACTACTATCGCACAAGAAGTTTAGTTTGTAATATAGGAACTCTTTCTTATCCACGTATTTTCTGCTTGTCTGATATGCGTCGGCAGTGCAGTCAGAATAGCCAACGTAATATTAATTTTCATACATTCGTGCATCACCTAATACAGGATTTTGTAAATGGCACATTGTTTGTTTCGTATACATAAAATTGCCACTCACCGACTGGCAAGATCTTGCCAAGTTAAATGAGAAAGAGCTTCCCCTCATATCAAGCATGTGAGGAGAGGGAGCATTCGAGACTCGCCCGCGCCTTTGTCTACAGAGTCGCTGACACCATCAGCTGAACTGGAGAAGAACACTGTGCAGCAGTGATAAACTTATTTCCACCCAGCTATTAGACATTTGCATAAACAACCACCTTAGAAACAATGTTGCAAGAAATCTTCAGTGACGCGACCGAAATATACTTTGATCGATGATTCATCTAATAAACGATACAAGCAAGTAATTGTATCATTATTTATATAGGAATTTAGCCGGAACCACTGGAAATTAACTGTGGATACGGTTTATCAATACATGTGTTTTTGGTACCCACATCGAGAGTCCACTGTGTTGATTATTGCCTATTTTGGCTTATTTCAATGTAATTTCAATGTATGGAATTCAACTTTGGGGTATTTCTAGTGCAAATAAGACTATATTTATATGGCAAAAGAAAGCTATTAGAATTATAGAGGATCTAGGGGACAGAGAATAATGTAAAGTTGTTTTATTAATGTTATGATTATGATGAATAAATCATTATAGTTTATTAACTGTAATTTGTGTGATATTAAGTTTGACCTTAATAAATTTCAAAATCAAACTTTGCATCATATTTACAATGCTAGATATAAAGAGGTCCTTGTAACTCCTCGCATAAGACAGACTAAATTAATCAAGAGCCACTGTTATCAGTAGTTGCAATTATTCAGCAGCTTTATTTTGACAGTTAGGCAATTACCTTAACAATAAGTTAAAATTATATACTACTAAACGGCTAACAAAAAAAAGTTTTTTACAAAGTGAATACATATATTGAATGTGACTTTTTTATTTTAGTTAATAATGTATTTTATTGTAATACTGTATGAATTTAGATAAATTAGTATTTACTTAATATTTTACTTGATTTTAAAATTAATTATAAGGCATTACTTAGAAATGTGAGAGTGAGAGAGTGAATAGATTTTGGCGGCTCTTAACAGCGAGGTCTTGAGCACCGATGAGGGTGATGGAGGTGAGTATGGAGCAGCACTGGAATGAAAGGGCACCAACCAACGGCATCGTCCGGCATGATTCCCACTTGGGAAAATCCAGTGACCCGGCCAGGAATTGAGCCCGGTTCGCCTTGGTGGGAGGCGAGCAAGCTAACCGCTCAGCCACCATAGCCCCACTTAGAAATGTATTAATTAATATGTTATTATAATTGCCAAATAAAATGTACTGTAATGTCTTATTTTGTCCAACTTAATTAAAATAAAAATGATAAAATAAATACAGCAATACAAACATTTAAAGTAACTGTAAGACATGGTATACACACAAAGTCATAACTTGGAAGAAACATATGTATAATTGGAAATAATATGCTATGTGTTCAAAAGGAATGACAAAGTATAAACTGAAAATTAATGTGGAAAAGAGTGACCAACTCTAGTATTCATGAACAGGAAAGCAGCAAAGGAGGAGTAAGGTGTTATGTAAAAGACCTTCCAATAAATAAAATAATGTTCTTATTTAGGTTTTCAACTTTGAATTTAAAAACTTAACAAGAATTTAAGCATATCACATTCAGCAGAATTTACTTACAGATTGACGACTTGGCCATGACAGTGTAACTTGAATAGATCACAAAAGACAAAACTAATGTTTCCAAGAGACATAAAAAAGAGATGAGAGTATTAGGAGTGAAAAATCAACAAGCAGGAGAGGAAAAATCAACACAGAGGCAACAAAGAGATTGCTGGATTGAAATCATGAGGGTATAGAGACAAAGGGGTTGTAAAAATGATAACTTAGTACTTGAAAAAAAAAAGTACAATGACCTGTAGAAATTGATGTAGCTGTGATAGATAATATTAAAAAGCAGAAACAAACAGATCATGACAGTTATGCAACTTTCATTTTAAAAAATGAGACCATATCTAAAAAAAAGACTTAATTAACAAAATTATCACATGACTTAATTTGTAGAAATAAAAATATACTTTTATGATTTTATATTTCTTATTTTGTAGAAGCTTTAAACTTGAAATATATATATTTACAAAGAAAAAATTCTCAAAATTACTACATGAATGTGGGAAAACATGAAGAAAAAAAGTAGGAAGCAATCATTGAAGTAATTATAATTATCAGTACCTGCAATCCCACTACAATAATTTTTATTATTTTTAAAAAAAAATTTTGTAGCCAATATATTTTTATATATAATCAATTTAAATTCTTCACATAAAACTACATAAAACCAGAATCTTAATCATGGGGACTAACAAATTTTAGAATTTGAATTTCAGTATGGAACAAGTGACTGCTAACAATAAGAACTGTATAACAAATTACACGAGAAGTTACTGATAACTAATGAGCCTACTTTCCTCTACATGGATGCAAATAAATTTTAGTGAAGTTCTTAAAAGCTTAGATGATAGGTAGGCGTTAACAACTCACTGACAGCAATATCATTACAGATAAAACCAGAAACATGTGAAGCAGTACCAAGACAATTAAAATATATGAGTTTTACCCAGGATTCAAATTCAGAAAAACATGTAAAATTAAACTAGCTTGCAATTAACAACATTATAGAGGTAGGATTCGGAGCATCAACTTCGGATGTAATCAGTCTAATGTTTTGAATGATAGGGTTCACTAACTTGAAATATTTACATGGCCATCAGTTTGAAAATAAGTGTCTCAGCCACTAAAAACACATCAGTTTACATGGCCTACCATAACGCTATTTGTGTGAAAAATTTGGTGGATATCGGTTGATTGGTCTTCGAGATATGGCTTAAAATACTTTTTTTCTTAAACGGGGCTATCTTACAAAATTGTTTAAAAAGAGGCTCTGTACATGATGTTTCTAATAGATACTGTCAACATACAAAGTTTGATTGATATTGTTAAACTGTTAAATAGATATGCCAAACATATCAAAATATTTATATGGCCACCATTTAAAACATGTAACTTTAATTATTCAGGAAATATGGCAAAATGTTAAAATTACGCACCTGACAATATTTTGCAAAAAAATTCTGCAAAAGTGGATTTCTGTATGCATAAATGATGCTTCCAATTAATACTTTATGTGTACAACATTTGATTGAATTTTGATTAAAAGTTTCAGAGATATAACAAATTAATGGAAATAATTTATATAAACCCTATTAGAACATACCTACCACAAATAACACGTGTTCATTTACATACCCTACTGTAGCAATACACTGTAAAATTTTTGTATGAATTGGTTAATTGGTCCTTGAGATATGGCATAAAATTTCCATTGTACATGTAACAATCTTCATAAATGGAGGACAAAAATGTTTATGTATTATCACATTCAATGATTGTCACAGATACAACATACACAGTTAAATGTAAAACTGTTACATAGTTTCATAGATATTGCACATTAAGCTAAAATGTTTGTATAGGCACCATTCGGACAGTAAGAGACTTACACACTTAAAACACATAAGTTAATATGGCCTACCACAGTACAACTTCTTCACCAAATTTGATAAAAATTGGTTGATTGTTTCCAGAGATACAGCATAAAAATTGTATTATTTCTAGTGGGGCTAACTTACAAAATGGTGGAGAAATGAGGCTTTGGACAGACAATTATGATGGATATAATTGCTACTATCAGCATACAAAGTTCAGTTGAGATTTGTTTTGTAGTTTTGTGAATTAAAAATTCTGAGCTAAAACTTTTATGTGGCAGCCATTTCGAAAATATGTGTGTCTGACCCTCACATAGTGTATCAGTTTGCATGGTCTGCCATAGTGCTACTTATTCACTAAATTTGGTAGAAATTGGTAGCTTTTCTGAGATATTGCATAATTTTAATTTGTCATATGATAATATATTACAAAATTGTAGACAAAAGAGATTTTGTGTGGACACATTTTATGGTTGTAATATATACAGTCAGCATACAAAGTTACATTGGAATTAATAACATGGTTTTGACGATATAACACACAAAACTAAAATAGCTACATGGCAGCCATTTTCAAAATAAGTGTCTGACAAACATAAAACATATCAGTTAACATCACTTACAACCTTACTACATGTTTGTCAAATTTGGTAGTAATCTGTCATTTGTTTCCCCAAGATATTACACAAAAACTTAATTAATTCATGTAGCACTATCTTACATAATGGCCGAAAAGTTTCTTATACTATGCTTGTAATAGATACTGTCAGCTTACAAAATTTGGTTGAAATTGGTCAAACAGTATGGCAGTTACACCAAATTAACCTTAAATATTTGTATGACCACCATTTTGAAAATAAGTGCCTAATTATGTTTAATTACTTACATGTACCTAACCTGTCACATCAAAACTTATGTGTCAAATTTGGTGAAAATTGGGTGAGTAGTTCTTGAGATATACCGTAAAAGCTTAATTTTTTCATGTGGCACTATCTTCCAAAATGGTGTACCAACAACAACATTCACCTCTGAATTCATTGCTCACAACTTGCGCTGTTAGCATACAAAATTTGGTTTGAATCGGTTGAATGGTTTCCAAGATGACATTACACCCCAAATATTCAAATAGTTGCCATTTTGAAAGTAAGTGCACGGTGTGGTCGAAAACTATAAAAGTAAGATGTCCTTACTTAGTACTATAAGTGTACCGAGTTTGGTTAAATTCGGTTCACACATTCTGCACACATGCACACACACACACACAGACAGGAAAGTGATCTCATAAGCCTTTCTTTCCTTCAAAAAGTAGGCTAAGAATTGTAAACTAGTAAATCCAAACACACATTGGTACATATTTTTTACACTTACCTGCAACTAACAGTATTTTTATAGCTAGATGTAACCTAAATACTTGATTTTAGCAAAGGAAAAAAAGGATTATGAGATAATTTTTGTACGTGCGCGCATGTGTGTGTGTGTGTGTGCGTGCGTGCCCCCTTTCAATTTTTGAATGTGTCAACCAAATTTCGCCAAACTTGGTACACATATAAAACCTAGTAAGGACACCTGACTTTTATAGTTTTCAACCACGTCTGGAACTCACTTTCAAAATGGTGACAATTTTAAAATTTGGGGTAACATTTCATCTCAGGAACCATTCAACCAATTGAAACCAAATTTTGTATTCTGGCAGAGCATTAAATTTTGAGATTAATATTGTTGTTAGTGCACCATTTTGTAAAAATACCACAAAATGAAGAAATAAAGATTTAACATTATATCTCGAAAACTATTAAACCAATTATTACCCAATCTCACAGGTAAGTGAAAAGTATCTGTTACAAGCATCATATATACCAACACATAACCACTTTTGTGGGCAATTTTGGAAGATAGCACCATACAAATAAATAAAGTTATTATGTCATATATCTGTAAAAATGGACTGATTTGTACCAAATTTGGCATACAAGAAGTACTGATGTTAAGTGATATGTTTAAGCATGTCAGCCACCTATTTTCAAAATGGCAGCCATATAGCTATTTTAGCTTAGAATACTATATAATTGAAACCATAAAATCAATTACAACATTACTTAGTATGCAGGTAGTAGATATTACAACTATCAACTGTATCTACAAGGATCATCTTTTGTCCTCCATTTTGTAAGATATTGCCATGCCAATAAATAACATTTTTATATCATATCCTACCAAATTTGACAAACAAATAGTACTGCAGCAGGTTGTGTAAACTGGTATGTTTTAAGTATACCAGGCACCTATTTTAAAAATGGTGGCTATATAAATATTTTAGCTCGGTATATTTTCTTAACGAAACAAATTCCAACTAAACTTGGTATGCTGGCAGTGCCTATCACAACAATCTAATTTGTCTATGCAAGGCCTCATTTCTCTCCCATTCTCTAAGATAACCCCACCAATAAAAAATTAAGTTTTTATCTCACATCTCGGGAAACAATCAACACATTCTTACAAATTTGGCCAAGATGTACTGTGGTACGCTATATTAACATATGTATTTTAAAGTATGACACACTTATTTTCAGAATGGCAGCTATACAATCATTTTAGTTTTGTGTGCTATGTCTACAAAACTATGTAATGTATTTTATCTTAACTTTGTATATTGGCAGTATACAATCATTGAATGTGCTATAACATTATTTTTTGTCCTCAATTTATGAAGACCACCACATGAAAATTATGGAGGTTTTATGCCATATTTGAAGGACCAATCAACCAATTCTCACCAAATGTTATGCTGGAACTTTTTAAATAATTTGTACCCAATTGTGCAAACCATAAATACTACAGAAAGCCATGAAAACTTTCATGATTTAAATGGATCAGACAACTATGTTTACAATGGCAGCTTCATATATAATTTTGGTAAGTTTGCCACACTTATTAAACATTAAAAAAATTTAAACCAAAATATGTATGTAATCAGTATACATTAGAAGCATCATATATAAACTTTTTTTTTACAATTTTTTACAATAACATTAAATAAGACAAAGTTTTTTATGCCATATCTCAGGGACCAAACAACCGATGTCCACCAAATTCTTCACACAAGTAGCGCTATGGTAGGTCATGAAAACTTACATGTTAAGTGGCTCAGTCACTTATTTTCCAAATGATGGTCCTATAAATATTTTAGGTTTGTAAATCCTCATTCGTAACATTAGATTGATTAAATCCGAAGTTGATGCTCCGAATCTGACCTCCGTAATGCAGTGGATTGCCCACTAGTTATTGTACAAGGTTCTCTGGGGTCAAGTCTGGGGTAAGGCACGTGTGTATTTGTAACTGTCTTAGTACTGTTACATAACTTTCTGGTTTCATTTGTAATGTTATTGCTTTCAAAGAGAAGTCAAGTTCTACCTACCAACTCAGCTTTAAAGAACTTATATGAAAATTAATTCCACTATGTTGAGGAAAGTAGGCTCATTAGTTATGTCAATAACTTCCTGTTTTCTTACGCAGAAAACCATATTTTATAACTGTAACAATATTCATATCGAAACATCTGACAAACCTAATACACTAGGACATAATGGTGAATTCCAGATGCAAACTTAATAAATCACTCTGCTAAAATCTGCTTTTATATTTTTTTAAACCAAAAGAAAATACTGTTTATGTAACAAGAGTGAATATATAACTCACAGGATTATAATTTTAAAATATTATACCATTATACATACTTTGGAGTGAATTATTTTCAGTGTACTCAACAGGACAGAAGAGACAAATGCTGGTGTTTTATTGTCAACAACGGTACTCAGGATTGTGTGCAGAGTTTTAGTCTGGTAAGCTGTGTCCATTGTCTTCTTGTCAAGAAAAACTTGCATTGCTAAAGTTAACTGTCTGAAAATGTAAAAAAAAAATGTAACACATAAAGACCATTTCTCATTTCAGTGCAGACAATGATACCAAACAAACAGCTACCAGACATTGTTTAATAGTAGCATACTAACACTTTGTACAATATTTAAGAGGAAACCGTCATTCAGTCAACTCTTCAAGTATCAAATTTTGAACTTTGTAAGAAAGTTTGAATATTTCTAATTTGTATAATAGCTCAAAATACCAAAATGTATCACAAAAACAGAAAAACCATATTAACCCCATTCTCAACTACAAAATATATCACATAACCTTATGAGTTAAGTAAGTTTGTCTTGAGGGGAACCTTCCACACAATATTGGAGTCTTGGTGTTTTTTGGATGTTTATGTTTTTAAAAAAGAAAATTCCAAAAGTACCTTTTTACCCCGCTAACTATTGACCTCAGACAGCAGTACGGACATAACAACTGAACTACGAACTCGTATTTAAGTCACAATATTGATTTTGCCAAATTTTGGCAGAATTAAAATTGTAATGTAGTTATGAGTTTGTAGTTCCCTAGTTCCCTCGTCTTGTATGTACTGCAGTGAAAAGTCAATAACTAATTGGTATAGGGGTAATTTTTAAATTTTCTTTTTTAAAAACATAAATAAGCAAGAAACACCAATAATCTAGTAAGGTGGGACAAGGGTCCCAGAAAACATTTATTTTATAAAATAAAATGGCACAGACCAGGAGTGAATTAATTTTTTTGGTATCCCTTGAAAGTGAAAATTATTTCCTTTCCCTCTTCTTAAAGCAGCACAAAGAAAATTATAGTACAATCATTATTATGCAGGCAATCTGTTTCAAAGAATCTTTGAAATAGGCAGAGGACCAATTCAACATAGCAACTATGGCTACTATAATTAGGATATAGTAGTTAAAATGGTAGTTAATAAATAATTTGCGATTGCTGAGCATCTTGTCATTAACATTGATCTTCTATTCTTAGATGATAGGAAGGAATGTTGTGTATAAAGTGTAAAAACATTGTATATAGTATAAAGTTAACTAGACAAAGTATTTAAAAAAGAATACAAAAATCAGAAATTACAGTGAATGTAGATTTTACTTATTTTATACCACTTTCCCATTTTGTCTGGCCTGCTTACATCTAAATGCACCCTTGGCAATAACCATTAAAAAAATTAGGGCAAATGTTATTCTCTGTCACTTATACTTACAGCATGTATGTTGTACTATAATAAACATTTTGTCTTTCAAACTTACAAATGAACATGTAAAATTTTACTACAAAAAGTTTGAATAGCTTTATTCCAGGAGCTGGATTAAGAGTAAATTTTTTAATGAAGTCAAGTATCAACCACATGGAGTAAGTTTTAAAATATCATGAATTTATTGAACTTTTTTTGAAAGTCTTAATCAATACCTTGTGTTCTAAAAAAAACTACATAATATTTTTTTAAGTTTTATTGCTACGGTTTTACTATTGTAATGGCTGCAATAAAAACTTAATGATTAACATGAAAGCCACATACTCAGAATCCATTTCGATTTCTTCTTTAAATGAGAGAAGTGTCCTCACAAGATGACTCCAGTTACTCTCTGTAGCATCTGCACTGCACGACTTGCCAATCAGAGTCAAACAGTCCAAGGCAACCTTTCTGACTGGTGTAAGGGGACTCGCTAATGCTACCACAACTGACTGAACAAGCGTGTTGCTCCACTTCAACAGCCACTGGCAAGAGCGGCCATAATTCTTGAGCAGCTCCGTAACCAGACGCAACGAATTAACTTGAAGATCTGGATTTACAATCTGAGTGTCATCACCAACCTCACCTCCCACTGACAGTTTTGAAAGAAACTGTACTTGGAGTTGCACCATTGGAAAATAAAGCTGGAAAAATGCAACATGAGAAATTACAACCCAAACTTTAATCACTCAATGCACAAAAGATTAAAAAACTAGTTCTTCTAAAAAACCGTAGACACAATCAGTCTCGCAATACATACAAAGTGGTATAGAAACCATTTAATATTTTTTTGTTTCAGACAATAAAATCATTTAATAAAATGTAATGTAATAAGTATGATAAATCAACTTTGATTTAAATACATCAAGTGATTGCAAACCCTAAACCTTGCCCAAGGGTGCAAGATAAGGGGGCTTACACATGTAGGTGCAAGCACACATGTGCATGTGTAAAAATATTCATGCGCAAACACATGTGCACGTTCAAAATATGCAAATATGCACATGACTGCAAGTAAACACACACATACTTCAACTAATCATGTTTAGTAGACTGCACAAAAATAGTTTTGCATCACTAGTGTTAACTATATCACTGCGATAATACATAACAGAAATGCCAAAGAACATATTGACACATTATTAACTGAAATAAACATTATGTATTATCAAAGATAGCTCACAGCTTCCAAAACCTAATCCTATGTCACTCGTCATCACACTGGCATATTAATCAAAACATTCTGGCATCCTTTTAGTAGTGAACATGGCCTTTCAGTGCACTGACTAGCATTTCTGAGGGATAAGGCCCAAATCTTCAACGGCAGCCTGAATGGCCCCTCAGAGTTTCAGCAGGGTTAAGGTGACTGGCAATTGTGTGATTTACATCCTCCATACATGTTCCAGGCAGTTCATATCAGGTGACCTGGCTGCCACAGGTATCAGTGATTGTTGCTTTCTTTAAGCAGTTCAGCACAACCCATGACCAATATGGACCAGCACTTTGTCCATAAGGATGAAATGGTTACCAATTTCTACACCAAAGGAATGCACAATAGGGATCACTGGCCTCTCAGGGACTTGGTGTGAGACAAGAAATGGGTATGTCTACCGAGCATTATTTCTGCTCAGAACAAGATGCTGCCATCACTACATACATGGACATTGCGGTCATGACACTACCTTACTGCTGGTCCCAGATCATGCCAAACCTTCAAGCTGTCAGTAAATCACGATGCAGACAAGGTCATATCTACAAAAATACATGTCTTTGTGCAACAAGCTCCTGCTCGCAGTCAAGGTATGCATCCTAGAGCTAATTGCTTGTTCAATCTTGTGTCGGAGGCAAGCACCCCATGAGCTTGCAGTGATGTTTTGTGGTCCAGCTGAAGCCTGTTTTAGGTAATCTGTCAGTTCTCACTAAAAGTCTCATTTCAAGTCAGTTACTATAAAAAAAAGTGGCTTCTCCTGGTACTTACCCCTACAAAACTAACATACACTGCTGTAATGGTATGATAACGACCACTACAAGGTAAAACAGCAAAGGAAGTGTTTTCCAGTACTTTTTACAAAATACACACACGCACACATACATGCCGGTAACAACCCCTTCTTATCATCTTGTCAAGCTGGATTTTTTGGAAATGCTAAAATTCCACTAGGCAACCAGAAGTCGTGTAGGAGGAGTTACAATAAATAATGCCTGGCGATAAGCTTAAAAGCTAATGTATCATCAGGAAAACAAATACATAAAATAACAAAGCTCCCTGTTAAGGAAAACAACACACTATTTTCTACTTACTCACACCAAACTACATTTGCATTCCTCAGTACAGTCTTAAAGAGTCTTTTTTGAAACAAATCAAACAAGTAACTTAGAAACTGATTGAGTTTTTCATTATCACCACTATTTTATCCAAAACTGGATTAAAAGTTAAATTACATATTGGCCTTTTGATGAAAGTTACACTTATGAAATATTTATGGAACTTGAAGAATTAATATGGTTGTATTTACTTTGAAGAGTGACCAGTCCTCCTTCGAATAAAATTACTTTATCTATTACAAAAACATTACTTAGAAATTTGTTTTTTTGTACAATGAAACAAAAGGAAATAACAAGTATTTTTGAAGTCCTTAATATTAGTTAGCTGTATGTTTTCTGGAATGTTACAAATTCTGAAGATCTTAATCAAGTCATTGACACTGTGAATAAATTAAAATTTTTTTTTTATGCATGAAGGTTCTTCTAAGCTGAAGAATCCGGGAGATGCTCCAAAGTATTGAAAACAGGCCAAAAAGAAAGCATCACAACCAGCAAGGATCACAGGATTACGGTGGGACTACTGGCAGGACTCGAAACTTCTTAACTCCATGAAGTGGTGGATTCATAGAACCCACTTTTGACACAAATCAAAATGAATTAATGAAATGCTCAAGGCACAAGAAAGGAGAAGTGAAGAAATATAAAGACAAGACACTCATCTTTACGTGGGAATATCACAGAAGAGCTTCATGATAATATGAAGATGGCTGTCCTCAGCACGCAGAGTCAACCGCAATAATGGGGCTCCGCCTCGAAGATCCCTGGTGGGCGCCTGGACACTGGAAGTCGTCCTTTTTAGATGCATCTCCGAGGAAGGTGCTGACGCACCTTCCTCCTGCGTGGCTGGTAGACATACCTTGCCACCTGGTGCGGCGTCGTCGTTGACATCACCTGATGTTAGGCGCAAGTCATTCCGGTGTACCTTGACACTTTTCCCGCCAAGTCAGAGCAGGTAGGTGGTGGGTCGGATTACTTGTATGATAACGTGTAGCCTGCTCCACTTCGCTGTAAATACTGAGCAGACGTCCCTGCAGGCTGCAGACTGTATGTGTGTGCACAGCCGTAGATGTGCTGTCTGGGTCGTAGGCGAGGTGGTGGTCGCATGGTGGTCAGCAGCCACCACGCTATGTAGCCTCATTGGTGAGTGCATACTTCTTGGTGTTCTCTCTCACGCCGTTCACATCGGGCATCACAGTTCACTGGGTCACCACTGTCTTCTGCCCGCGGGCAGTCAAACTCACCAGGCAAGGTGAGGTTGTAACCCCGCAGAACGTCGGCAGGTGACTTGCCGGTGGCGGGGTTGACACGCCGATGGAGGGTTAAGTGGGCAGCGAGCAGATGGTTGGCCCAGATGGTGTACTGGTCACCCACACGGAGCCGCAGCTGGGTCTTGAGCTCCTGGTTGCAGCGCTCCATGGGGTTGGCACGAGGGTGGTAGATTGCCGTCTTTAAGTGTTGCACTCCCCAACAGGAACACAGTTCGCGCCATCTCCTGCCTGTGAATTGCGTGCCGTTATCGGTAAGCAGGTTCTGCAGATATCCCCCACCTAAGGAAGAAGTCTGTCTGCAGGACCTTGGCGACACTCATGGCNAGAAGTCTGTCTGCAGGACCTTGGCGACACTCATGGCTCGT
The DNA here is from genome assembly GCA_002778355.1 of Clitarchus hookeri. Lineage (NCBI taxonomy): Eukaryota > Metazoa > Arthropoda > Insecta > Phasmatodea > Phasmatidae > Clitarchus > Clitarchus hookeri. The sequence goes on along the minus strand of NQII01000548.1, from coordinate 655,427 downwards.
GCGCTGCAAACGGAATACGCCTCGACCCACCTGGAGAAGTTGTCGTTGACCACCATGATGAACCTCTTCCTGTCGGATGACCTGGGGTAGGGCCCCATGAGGTAGAGTGACACTGTCTCAAAGGGTTTAGTGGGAAGTCGGGGCTGTTGTTGTTGAACCCCGTCAGCTCGCAGTGCTTCGAATTGATTGCACTTGACACACTGTTGCACGTATCTGCGTGCATGCTTGGTTGAGGCCGTGCCAAAACAAATGTTCACGCACATTGGGAATTGTTTTCTTCATTACCGGGTATCCTGCTACACTACCGTCAAGCGCATGTCTCAGTACCTGCTCTCTGACACGGGGGGGAATAAACAGTCTCCACACATCATGGTTACTAGGTGAACACATTTCTAAATGGCCATCTATTACGTGCCAACACTCAATGGCTTGCTGGGCACAACAGTCTTTCTGCTCGCGGGAGAGAGTACACACTCTAGCTGCGCTTGCAAGTCCCGGTATAGGTAATTGTTAATGGCGTTTATCTGATTATGGCCTACCTCACTCAGTGTTTCCTGCGTTGTTGGTAGTAAAATTTCCTCCCTCTATGCATCATCCTGCACCACGACGTCAGCGCATAGCAACCTGGACAGTGCATCTGCTAGCTGGTTCTCGCTGCCCGGGACATACTCCATGACGAAGTAATAAGCTTGAAGAAGCAATGCCCACTGGGTCAGCTTGCTGCGTGCCTCACACATGGTGTGAAGCCAGACTAAGCAGCGGCTGTTGGTGCAAAGCGCTGGTATTCCAAGTAAGCTCGGTACTTCTTGATGGACCTAAGCATTCACGTTCGTTGACGTTGTACCTTCGCTCAGTCGGTCCGAACTTGGCACCAGCAAAGTCGATGACATGACGTTCGCCATTGTCGCCGCACTGGGAGAGCACTGCACCAAGTACTTCTTCGCTGGCATTGGTCTGCAGGTAGAGGTGTTTTGTGGTGTCGTACCTCACCAAGGTCGGACACACTCGGAAATGCAACTTGATTTTCTGTAAGGCATCATCGGCGGTGCCATTCCATTGAAACCGCAGCTGGGTTGACAGCAGGTCGGTGAGTGGTGCGGTGACGACGGCAAAGTCCTGGATGTGCTCCCGGAGCCAGTTTATTGCCCAAAGAACTTCCAGAGCTGCTTGAGCGTTCGTGGTGGTGGTACTCATCAATCAACTGCAGTTGTTTGGGGTTGGGTTTGTTGATTTTCTCATTGACGACATGCCCCAGGAGGTTGATGTTGGACTTTCTGAGGTGGCATTTTGCAGTTGGGATGTGAGGCCATTGATGGCCAACCTCTGGAGCACAAGTGACAGGTGGTGTATGTGCTCCTCCTTACTTGCTGACCATATCACCACGTTGTCCAGGTTGGTGAGTGTGAACTCGCCGATGAGGCCGTCCAGCACTCGTACCATCATTGCCTGGAAAGTGGCAGATGCGCACTTTAGTCCGAATGGCATGACACAGAACTGAAAACGCCTACCGTCGGGGGCTGTGAAAGCTGTCTTGCTATGGTCTTCAAACTTCACAGGCACTTGCCAATAGCAGCTCTTGAGGTCAAGGAATGACATGACCTTGGCTTGCCCAAGGGAACTGAAGGCATCTTTGACGCTGATGTATGGTGGTAATGCACTATACGTTACTTGATTCACTGGTCGAAAATCTACACAAAACATCCACGTGCCGTCTTTTCTTGGTGCCAGTGTTATGGCAGAGTTGACGTCACTGTTTGTTGGCTCAATAACACCGTCATACAACATTTTGTGAATTTGCTGTTTAATAATCTTTGCTTGACGCTGTAAATAACTGCATGGTGGAGTGTATATAGGCCGCTCTTGCACTAGCGGTAAGGCACGTTCAGCTACTGTGGTTCAACAAAGGGCGTCGTGCACTGCAAACACGTCTCGTTGCTCGTCAAGAAACCACTGAAAAGCTGCCTGGTGTTCGGGCGGTATGTTGTTGTCAAAGTCTGCTAGTGAAACAACTGTTACTGCATCGGCTGGTCACCGGTCAAGATTATATACTGTGCATCGCTCCTTCAGGCCAAAACGGATGCGACTTGCCACAGGTTCAACTATGGTGTTTTGTTCAGTAACACACAGTACACAACGGATAGTATCTTCCCTAATGTCCGGGGTAACGACTGCGATGGTTATTGTTTCTAGGTCACATATGCGAACTGTCACTGTGGCTTGACCTAGGGCAGTGCTGGTGTGTTGATTTGTGGGTAAACAAATTGCGTGAGAGGCTGGAATGATATCTGAGGATGCGCAAAACTAGGCAGTATGAAATTATGTGAGGCAGCAGTGTCTATTAATGTGAGGCAATGACGACCGTTAATAAACACTAAAATGTGGATGAACTGTGAACGACTGTTACTAACCTGATTAATTAGGGCTTGTTACGGTGTCAAGTTGGTAACATTGTTTGAGACTGGGGCGTCAGGAATGTCCGGCTCCTTTAACCCTGCTTCCCGTTTCCCGAATTGCTGTGTGCATGGTTGTTTGTTTATTTGTTGAGGTGGGGATTATTAGGGCATGCAATGTGCCAATGGTATTCTTGACTGTCACAATAACGGCACGGAGTTGGTGGTTGGCTTCTAACCCACTTCACGTTTTTGTTTCACATACTGTCTGTTGCACTGTTGTTTTTGTTGTCACTTGCACCGGTAATTTTGGCTGTATTACCCCCTACACTGAAATTTTTGTCCATTTTTGACCAAAAAGAATTTGTTTAGCACTGTTTTGCTCTGTATACTGTCCCGGCATTGCTCGTGACGCCATCGTGCAGCACTCTGTTCCCGTTTGAGATGCGGCTGGCACATATTTTGCTCCAGGATTATTGTGACTTGCATGCGTTCATATAGACTACTATTAAGAAGTGGTACCAATACAGCACGATACTCAGCGCACACTGTTTTTGCCACCACTTCGAGCACTTCACGCTTGAGCAGGTGTGGGTGGAAACGTTTGACAATGTGTATTTTCCTGGTGATGGATGTGGTCAATTTCTCTGTTGGTTGCTGTTCTTCCAATGTTAATTTACTTTGCGCTTGCAGCGATGTGAATGCTCCTCCAAAGTAGCACTGGAAAGCATGGAGGAACTCCTCCCACTGTAGGCCATAGTGATTAATGGATTGCCACCAGAAACTTGCTTCTCCAGAGAGTTGCGCTCCAATGCAGCTAAGCCACTTCTCCAAGCATACCCCATAGCGTTGTAGGCATGATGTGCAGTCACTCAGGAACACTGATGGGACCTCTGTAGATGATCCTGCAAGGGTGGGTAGCGACTGGAATCACGAGGGTGTGGTAGCACTGGTTGGCACTGGCGCAAGGGTTGGGATGGCTGCAGTGGTTAGGTGTTGCCTTCCATTGCTTTGTGGTCACGTGCTCGCAGCTGGTGGAACCAAATTGTGAGTAGGAAATTGCGTCACCGGGTTTGGTTGAGGAAATTGTGGTGTGTGAGTTGGTAACACTGGAATCAGCTGTTGAGGGAAGGCAGGCATGTGAAAGTAGGTGGCGAGTGGTGGTATGTAAGGGGCGGGTGGTGAGAGAGAGGTGCTGAAGTCAAGGCTGACTGGTGAGGTGTGGAATGAGCGAGCCGCGTGGTTTTGTTTACATCTGCCACATGCGCGCTGGTAGCATGTGACAGTTGTGGTGCTGTGTTTGCTGCTGCTGTACATTGCAGACACGTGAATTTGCCATCTTGCACTGTCAGTCTATTGCTAGTCTGCAAACATTGCCCATGTACATGCACCGCACACATTCTGCATTTCATTACATCAGTGCTTTCGCCCCCTGGGCACACGGGTCAGTGACATTGAGTCGGTTGACAGTGCGGACCGGTTAACAAGTCCTTGTATATAGTAGAAGTGATCAGTTGATTATTGTTGCTGTAGCACTGTGAGCACTGAAAGTTTTTGTTTTGAACTGTCGCGAGTTCGGTCACGGTTAGACATGTTTGGTAATAATACTGAAGGCACGAGGCACACTGTAAGGTAGGGAGACGTTGGCCCGTGCATAGTAAACTGGCGCACAAAATTTTGTTGGCTGGGTAATGAATGGTTCGATTTTGATTGATAATAAATGTTTGGATTTTGATTGGTATTGTCCAAAACTTTGAAATTACACTTGCTTAAAATTTGGTTTGCTATGTCGGAGCTGTCCATGCATTCACGGTTGTTGGTGGCGTGGTTGCTCGTTGGACTGGTCTTAAGAGCACATTTGCAATATGTTGTGCCTAGCTCATACTTGGGCACTACATCCTGTGGGGTAGGGCGCAAGCATTGCCAACATAGAGGCATCGGGACGCCTCCCGCTGTTAGGTCAGCCATTGTTGATGGTCACAACATGGCAGCCGAACCTTCCAGTGGGGATCAAGGCCACGGCCCACCCCTCGTGGCTATCTTCTCTGCGCCTGCGTGGAGGGGTGTATCAACTGGCGCAGCGGACTGTGTGTGCTCCTGCACACACAGTCCGCTGCGCCAGTTGATACTTCCAGCTGGTGTTGTGGTTCTGAAGCAGGGAAGAGGTAAGTGCAGGTGTACCCACCCGCTCTCGTTGCGCAGTTCAGGGTGCTGGAGGGGGAGGGGTGATGATGCCTCGCTGTCTCATTATGGCCGACTTGCTGTGCATGCCCTGCGCCGTTGATGTAATGGTGGCTGCGAAACTGGTGTGCTTTTATGCCACATGGTGTAGCGTCTCTGGGCGTCGTTCTGGCATCTGGCTGGCGTTAGTGTGTTGTCTCAGGTTGATCACATGACTCCTGATGTACTCTTAATGTTGTATGGGGGGAAAAAATAGGTGGGAAAATGCTCAAAGAAGGGTTGAGGTGCCTAAAAATTTTGGAGGTGTCTGGGTTGAAAAAAACGTGAAAAGAATGACGAGGGAAAGGTACACCACACGGAAGAGTGACAATTAAGGCCTGTTGGCTGTGTTGTGATGGGTGTAATGGAATTTTGAGGGGCGGTACAGAAACTGTTAGGTGGATTTTGTGATGGGGATGCCAGACTAGATGCCAGACACCGTCTGCAAGCAGTGTCTATGGTTGCTGATGATGGTGATGATCTCAGGGTATGGCGAGCCATTCATCGGACGTACGCAGTCCCTTGGTGAATAGTTGGATGAGCCGCTCAGGCCAGGAGAATCCAACGTTCCTCACGTCTGATACTTGTGTCTGCGGTGTTGTGGGCCTATTCAGACTGACCCAAACAACTTTAACTGTGAAAAGCTCTGAGTTAAGCATACTGAATTTTAAGAAGAATGAATTTTAAGGTGAATTACAAAGGGGTTAGGTGAAGATGGGTTGTAGGGGACCCGTACCCCAAAACACCGGAGGCAGTGCTTACATAAAAGACACTAAGTATGAAAAATCCTGTGTAATTATTCTTGCACAAACGATTACATCACATTATGTGACAACTGATGCTGGTTTTTGGCCTACAAGCTCGCCAGATAGACTACGTGGCAAAAAAGGCACAAACATCCATTTTAGATTTAAGTGGAAATTACGCTTCCCCAGGCTGAAATTCAAGTCTTGGGGTAGAAGGGGTGGCAACTCCGAGTGAGAAATAAATGAAAAGGTTCCAAGAATGACGTTACTATTGAAAACTACATGGTTCGGTGCTCAAAGGTTGAGTTTGCGCGGAAAGTACGCGCGACGCGACTAAACCCTCGAGACAACTATGGCGGCACACGACTTGCCTCTACTACTTTCTGCTTGCTTGGAAGACTTGCAACAAATAATAACACTAACCCTTGCAAAAAAATACATAATCTTACCCTGCATACAAAATACTTGCAATTTAACTTGGATGGCATGAAATGACAGTGAAATAATGGAGATGAAAACATGTGAATTTTAGAAATAATAGAATAAAACCACTGAAACGCTGATAAGGGCATCTTTGAGTGTTCACACTTTTAATGAGTCTTTCTTTTGCTGTACTATTTGCATTTTGAATGCACCTTACAATGCCTTACAAATTATGTGCACTGGGTCTGCCATAACGCACCCCTTNGTTTGTTTTATACACCTCAGCACACTATACTGCACTGCACTGGGCCATCCCTGTTCTCTGGTTACACGCTGGTGCTGGTTGATATGGTGGACGCACGGCGTGGCAAACAGTCTGAGAGGCAGGACGCGTCCTGCGTCAGTATATACATTTTGTGGACATTGCTTAAGCTTCTCTCAAGCATTTGCCAACAAGACGGTCTTCACGAAGGCAGTCTTATTTTTATGTGCCTTTAGACTGAATATGTCTGTTGCACAGTCACTGCTTCAGTTTAAGATCACAATTTCTAACCAAGTTTCATAGTAGTTTAAACCTTTCTTAAGATGGCAAATAAGCCCATTTTTGTCAAATTTACTCAAGACGTGACTTGAAACAGTGCTTTTTTAAACAGCTGACATTGATTGTATAGCTTCATGAATTGAACCAGTAAAGATTTCTGCAAAATGGCAATAGCAAATCTTTTGTATTGAGATTAATAATTAAATTGCACACATAGGCAAAAATCTACATTGTCCTGCTCTGACAAAGTATTTAAAGAACTGGAATTCTACAGAAATCATTAATTTTTTTAAGTAACTCGTATAATAGCACTTAAGTACTACTAATTACATTGTAGAAACTAGATGGTGCACCATGTAATAACATTTATTTACAAAAATAGATGTAATTGTTCTCAAACGTAAATGCAATTTATTATAAATGTACATGTAATAATAAACAAAATGTATCAACTTATAATGTATACTAAGTCCAAAATATAAGTAAAACTTTCATAAATACAATTAAAAACATACATAATTGTAGATACAAAGGTTTTATAAAAGTCTTTGCCCTACAGTTGATTTTGATTATTATGGTTTAAAATAAATGCCCTCTATTATGTGCTGAGTTACTTACTGTCTGCTTGTGTAAATAAATTATGTTATATGTATAGTTTTCTTTACAATATCTCATTATATTCTTCTGCAACATTTCCCTTATAAAAAATGTGTTACAGTTCAACGAATTAGTCTTAATTTGTTTCCAATCATGTTTTTATGAATTTAAAAAACTCCAGGAATACATTGTTTTTCCATTGTTGGATAATACAGCGCAGACCATGCATTGTGATAACAAAAAAATACCTTATTTTATTTCTTGTTTATGTATGGCCACCATGTTTAATTTGAATTTGAGCTTCTGTACCATACCTTAAGGTCACACTTGACCAAATCGGAAGTGGTAAAAAAATAAACTATCTCTAGAGCAAGCAATCTTCACGAAGATTGTCTTATTTGTAGACTATGAAACGTGGAGAGGAAATAACAGTGTCTTGAGAAATAACATGGTCTTGACAAAGATAATCTTAAGCTCAGCCTCAAAATTTGATTATGAATACCACCCATAGTCAAGATGGGACTACTATTTTGGGTAATAGTACCATAGTGCCACATATATTCATTTCGCCAACCATTTTGTGCCTGCGCCATGGTGCGGTAACCCTAGTGGGCAGTCGTGCATGAGCAGGTGGTGGGTGAGAGGTGTAGACTTGGACGGCCAGCCAATGAGGGATATAGGGCACTAATATTGCATGGTTATGTTCTATGCCTGGTGACCTAATCTTCATCTGCTGCACCCGTGTATCACTCTGTCTACCCTTCTGGGATTCTATGTGACCATAGTCCCACACTGTAGCATTGTGTGCACATGCAGTTATTCTTTCTCTTGAGAGCACACTGCTGCAAGAGCAGTCTTTGAGCCAGACTTTAATAAAGTGGCTCCATATGTAAGTTATCTGGATTTATAAAGTTGAGCTACAGTATGCTACGACTAGTGCTAGTCATTGAATGACAAATGGCTAGTCAGCCACAATCTTTTGAAGTCCTTACTTCTCAGTTACCGTAGTAAGAGAAAATAGGAAGCTTCAAAAATATAGATCCAAAAACATTAATGACTAAACTGGAAAACTATCACACACATTTATTGAAAACATATTTAAATGAAAAAAAAAATCTAGAAAGTTTTTCACAATGGATTACAAAATCTGGTTTAGAATTACTGCTTCAAATTCCTGTTACTACCTTTAAAAAAAATGCCACAAAACAATCAACAAAAATATCACATCTTCAGTAAAACACTACATACATACTGCATTATGCTAAAGTGAAAAATGAAATACCAACACAAAAATGTACTATGTTATCCTTTAAGTTTAAGGACTTTATTTATGATTACTATAAAAACTTTAATGAACTGAGTTTATTGAAAAACATGTCAACACAGAGAACAAAATAATAAATATCATAATATAACCAACAAACAGAAACCACAGAAAATAATGTCCTAAATGCAATGGATCCAGAATATTTAAATTCCCAAAGTAATCAAACTTTGTTATAAAAGGAATGTAACATGCTGCTACATTAGTGATTTTTATGAATTTTCTATTTAGAAGGATCAAATGTTAAGACTCTGTGTAAATTTAGTTGATAAATATTTCAAAGCAAATGTGATTAGAACACAGCTGTGATTGGGCATGAAATATGTCCCACACAGAGCTAGCAAATTTCCTTTTCAGTTCAAGATGTCCTTATTTTTGCAGAATTTTTTAATATTTTGTTTTATTTTAATATAACATTTTCCAGAACTTCAAATCACATTAATTAAAATCCAATGATGGCTTACACCATTAATGCAGGGATTACCAACCTTTCAATCACTAACCACTAACCACCACTTGGCATTATTGTGATCAGGNGGGGGGGGGGGAGTTACAATTTTATGCACATTTTAGTGAATTTCGTGGGTTCCAAAGGAAAATAAGGGAATATTTTTGGGGGGTGAAGCTGGAATTTTTTGTTGAAGGAAAATCAAAACTTTTGAGGAAAAGACATCATTTTAAACGGTTTTACAAAACTTAATTGTTTCGAACATGGTTGCACACTATTCAAATTGCTTTCACATACCACCAGTACGGAACCCCAGCTTTAAAGGATAATAAAGAATGTGGATGTTTCTCAATGCCTGCTCAACAGCAATGTTATAAAAGAAATGTTGAAATCAATATATTAATTGTTGCATCAATATCATCCAACGGATTGGATAAACTACAAGAGTAACAGTTTATTACAATGAATATTGAACCGTTATTAAACACACTTTGTCCAGATTTTAAAAACTTTGCATTTCTTACCTTGAAATATTCTTTTATACATTCAACATACAACTTCTTCATGTCATCATCGTCTAAGTTGCAACCTGTTATTAAAACTTCAAACATCCTGACAAGAAATGCTGCTGCATCATCTGTTTTCCCTGATAAATTCCACCACCGTGTTTCTTTCAAATGAGGTGGAACTGACATGCGTTTCATGAGGACAATGAGGCAATGTATGAAAGCTTGCACTGCAAATGTACCCTCCTTTGCAGCAAGCAGTACCAAGGGGAAAGTTTTTCCATTCAAATGCACATGTAACTCTTCCACATACATCTGGAAAAAAAATGCAAAATATTTTTACACAAGGACCACAGTAACAAAGTATGGGAGGAAAGGGAGGTCATCTTATTATTGAGTTCATGTTATAATCAGACAAGTATGGTATGCTAACCCCTGCAGTTCTGTCAAAAAAAATGTAATGATAAATAACTGATTCTATTCAACACTGTATTTAACAACGAGTGCCAGAGAATCAAGACATTATTCAGAACCCATATTTGTTGTGAATTTTCTGATTAGCCCACTAATCAGAGCCTATTCTTCTGTTTAGATAACCATTAGTTACAGTCAAATTAAAATTTAATTATTCCTAACTATATATTGATAAACAGAAAATGTTGATATATTCTATTTGCGGTTTCTTCACACATTTGAATCAAACCTTAGAAAACAAACAAAACATCATACATAGAGAGATTTTTCAAAGTAGGATATGTATTACAAGCATCTTATACATGTGTTAACATTAAAGTACCTTGTTTTTATTTAAATTGAACTTTTACTCACATTTTATTTACAAATTATATTATTTCATTTATAATTAATGTGAACAAAAACAGGGAGAAAATAGATGTCGGTAACGCCTAATAAGAAATAGTTCTCATGCAAAATAACATTACACTAAGTGTGCACGAAATAGATGTCGGTAACGCCTAATAAGAAATAGTTCTCATGCAAAATAACATTACACTAAGTGTGCACGAAATAGATGTCGGTAACGCCTAATAAGAAATAGTTCTCATGCAAAATAACATTACACTAAGTGTGCACGAAATAGATGTCGGTAACGCCTAATAAGAAATAGTTCTCATGCAAAATAACATTACACTAAGTGTGCACGAATAAGGTGTGTTGTCCCTCTGGTGTAATTTCCTACACTTGGTCAAGCTCTGTTTGCACATGGCAGAGGAATATCCTGGAAGTAGAACTTTAGCAGGGCTTCAGGAATGATTGAATTAACCGTGAATAACCTATAACATTAAAATTTTAAATCATATAATGAGAGGAACAGATCCAGACATTGTGAAACCGGCCCTTACAATGTTCACTATTCAGAAGTCAAATAAGCTATTCTGCTGACAGCTTTTGTTCACCAAGTCTCTGTACTGGCNCTTACAATGTTCACTATTCAGAAGTCAAATAAGCTATTCTGCTGACAGCTTTTGTTCACCAAGTCTCTGTACTGGCTTGCAAACTGTGAAGTTCTCAGAACGTTTTACTAGTAGGCATTCCAAGTAAGTTATAGTTATATGGTCTAGCAGGGTGGCCAGGGACAAAGTCAAAATAAAGACAATTTCTGTGAGCAATCAGTGTAGCTT
>NQII01000548.1:594592-639592 GCA_002778355.1 Clitarchus hookeri | reverse complement strand
TTGCTGAATGTCAGCCTGCTGCGAGGAGTTGAGCATACATAACACACTCATGCTGTCCCTGCCACCTGTGGAGACATGTAACTACACCATTTAATCTATAGTGATTTCAGTCAACTGACTGTACTGACAAGAACACAACCTCAAAAGGCTCTGAGTGTAGATTGTGGAATTGCTCTCCCAGCATGTTAGCTTGACTGAACACATGAGATTGCTCATATATGTCTGCGACAGGATAATCTGGTCAGTGGAGTGGAGAGATTTGGGTGGCTCTTAACATTGAGGTCTTGAGAGCCGATGAAAGTGAAGTGAGGTGAGTATGGAGCAGTGCCGGAATACAAGGGTGGGGAAAACTGGGGTTCCCCGAGAAAACCCGCCAGCCAGCGGCATCGTCTGGCACAATTCCTAAATGGGAAAATCCGGGAGCTAACCCACCGGGAATGGAACCTGGTTCGCCTAGGTGGGAGGTGGTCTGACCACTACACCACCGCAGCACCACATATAATCTGGTCAGACAAGAGCTTATGCCGACAAGAGTTACGGCCAGTCTGAAGGATAGATAGACATATTTAAATAGGAAGCTTTGGAAGTGGATCATGAACCTGCCCACTCAGTGCCAGCAGTGCTGAATTCTGCAAAGTCTGCCATGTGCATATCACAACAAGAAATTTCTGCACAGAACTCTAGTCAGGTAAATTCAATTCTAGTAGGCAATAAAATACCTGACAGGGAATTGACTGGCAGATTGTAGATCGGCTCTGTCAGTGCACCAGCAGGGACAAAAATGCGTAATGACAGATGCATTCATGCCATATTGTTTTTATGCTATCTGAATAAGTGAGAATATATATCTCTTTTAATCAGTGAAGAACATCTGACCAACCAAACTACTTTCAAACACTATCTAGTAATTCAGTGAAAATACACCCATTTTCCTTCACTTACTGAATAAGTGACATTTTCCACTGGCATGTTAACAAACTGTGCTATTGATCCCTCAGTGAAATAGTTTTCAACTGTTCTGTTTGTGACTGTATGTAATGTGTTTGTAAGTAAATATTTTCATAAACACATAAAAATGTAAACACAATAACTAAATGAATCAATTTTTAAATAAAATGCGGTTTTCATCTTTAATAATAATATTTTGTGAGGTAACATGAACTTTCACACTTTCATTCAGTTATCACGCAATCATCGTAGTGCTCAGTTTATGGTGAAGTAAGTGCATTTGTACGTACTATTTGCATTAAAAAATCCTTAAGTTACCAACTGAACTAAAAACGAAAAGAAGTTACATAATTTTAGCTACATATTTTCTATGAAATAAATTAATATAAACATTTTCCCCACTGACAACATTGGCTTGGAACTTAGTTGGTAAGTTGACAGTATCATAACAGTTCTGTGGATTCAGTTATAGTAAGGTGAATTATTTTCACTTTTTTTAAATTAAGTTAAATTGCACATCATAGGTACACCTAGGGAGGTAGTCATAGCCCCAAACACGGCCATAGCTACCCAATTCCACCCTGCCACGATGCACGCCTCTTTGCATGGATTCTTTGCCCTGTAGGTGTAAGGGACTCAGTCCTGAGACACATTTAGCTCCCGTCCCTATCTCAGACGTACATCTAACACTTAGAATTAGGGTAGGTTAGGAAAAAAAACAGTGAATGTCACGAATATAATTATTTCTTGAACGGTTTAGCTAAACTCAATAAAAACAATATTTAATTTGCATCATGCAATTGGCTGTGACAGTCACTGAAATTCTTTTTAATTAACTTTATTTCTTGGGATTGAGCTATACTTGCAGGAGTTCAGTGAGGAATATATGATCTTATGTCGGAAATAGTGTGGTGTAGACTGCTTTTGTGCAAATAAAGACGACTTATTATACGTAGTTTTTAAAATGTTAGGTTATCACTCTACATCGGAATCAGTAATTATTTATAGATTGCCAGTTGAAACTGCTCTATTTGGGATCTTCACAAAAAAAACTACCTATCACATCAGTCCATGAAATCCACTAATTCAAACACTAGAAAAACAGTTATTTTTAGTTTATCAATAAACAAGCACCAGCAACAGTGCATTCCAGTACCGTGATGTGAAAATACTTCATATTCTTGAAATATATACATACTCTGCGCACGTAAATGTCTTTGCAAGGTTCAAAAGCTACTATAACCTTTGCCAATATACAAAATGCTATAGTATTTTGTACAGTACATACAATGAAATAATGGAAAATAACAACAAATTTGTGATTTGAAAATATTTCATGTTCTAGAAGTTATACATATTCTGTGCACATAAATATCTTTGCAAAGGTTTGAAAGCTAACCCAAGAACTAAACACCGCCAAATTTCCAATTGTTTTTGTCACAATCATGTGCCCAAAACTGTTTTCTGACTGGTCAGTCAACATAGTCTTCCAACTGGAGCGCCTAGAAATTGACAAATACAAGGCATTATCGGTCAACTCCTGCCTGCGGCTTTTCAATAGTATCTTAAGAATGTGACAGGCAGGCTCACAGGTAGGAGTACTGCATACTACCTACTACTGCCTATTACATACTCAATCAAGATTTGCATCTGAAAAACGCACCTCAGGACATCTCCTCCTAAAGCCCAGAATACTCAATTGAGGGTGCACCGAAAGGGAATCACTTCTAAGGACCAAACAAAATATTACAACAGACAATGGGTTTCCCTTTATTAAAAGGTAGGGCATATAGAACCAACTAGTTAGCTTTGTAAAAAATGTTTACTTGCAATAAACACCCTCATTATATTTATAAAACTGACACCTTGGAAAGAAGGTGGGCATTTTGCTTTCCAGTGAAGCATGCTGTTGCTTGCCAGCAGGCTTATTCTGTACCGCCAACGCTAGTTTGCTGTGTGCACAAACCATGTTTGCGTAAGTTTGCTTCGAAAGTGTTTCTGTACCATCACATTAAGTTGCTAATGCTCCCGTGCATGGATGCTAAAGTGAAGCACAAACTAAAGCAAATTTGCATGAGTCTCAGAGGCTGCGCAAAGTCAACAAAACATTTGCATTTCTTGTTGTAATATTTTTATAAATATTCTCTGTGGTTTCTAAATGACCACAGAATAAATCTGCAACTCATTAAATCACTCACATACATTTAGTTTGTTAAAATGTATGTCCGAATTTCTTTCATGTATTCTGAAAATATACAGGTAGCATCATTGGTAGTTGACAAAATGTGGATAACATCTCTGTACAACTGCATATATGTATTTAGCAGCAACACCTAAAAATGGGGATAACAACCCATTCACAATTCCAGACATACGTTTTTGAATACTATTTTGTGTAATCAGGGAAATGGGACATGTGAGCCAAGCATTGGCTTGAAGACGACAGCAGGAAATATTTTGTTATTGAGATGTACTATGTTTAGATTATGTTTTGTAATAAACTACACATATGTACAAAATATGAAAACATTTTTTATTGTAGTGTAGTGTGTCTGAGAATATGGTCTGAACATTTTGAGGCCTTAAACTATTAATGAAAATCATTGTTAAAATGTTCTTTAGTAAAAACGAGGAAACTTATAAAATGCAGAGTTATTTTAAGATACAGATTTATTTCCCAAAAGGGGGTTTTTAGTTCTTCATACAAAAAATGGGTATGTAGGGCTATACTGATAACGGAAATTATGTAGCAAGAAATATGAACGTGAATTTAAATAATTTCTAAAAAAAAAAGTTTCTTTCCCATCTAAACTACAATATTAATTTCAATGTGGCATGAAATAAACATTGCCCTTTCGCAAAATAAGGAAGAAACACCTGTAGACCTAATCACATCATGTTATTTTCAAAAATCTAAATTGTATCTACACAAAATAATTATGGACAAGTACAAGGACTACAAGCCACTCAATACATTTTTAGTGTATTCACCAGTATNAGTTTCTTTCCCATCTAAACTACAATATTAATTTCAATGTGGCATGAAATAAACATTGCCCTTTCGCAAAATAAGGAAGAAACACCTGTAGACCTAATCACATCATTTTATTTTCAAAAATCTAAATTATATCTACACAAAATAATTATGGACAAGTACAAGGACTACAAGCCACTCAATACATTTTTAGTGTCTTCACCAGTATTTTCATACCAAAATTAGCTTAGGCCATTTATGTAAATTGAATGAGTTTAGAGGTGTCACAGTGGTGTAGTGGTTAGACTACTCACCTCCCACCAAGGCAAACCAGGTACGATTTCCGGCAGGGTTACCCACGGATTTTTGCATGTGGGAATTGTGCCGGACAATGCCACTGGTCAGCGGGTTTTCTAGGGGATCTCCCATTACCCCTGCCCTTGCATTCCAGTGCTGCTCCATACTCACCTCGTTTCATCCTCATCTGCTCTCAAGACCTCTATGTTAAGAGCCGTCCAAATATCTTTACTCACTGAATGGATTTAGAATAAAACTATAGTTCGTGGTTTGAAAAACAAAATCCAGTATAATGAAATCTAAAATGAACTATACGCCATTAAAATCCTAATTAATCATGTAACAATTACACATATAATTTAAGCATATCCCAGTTTTCTGAAATATACTAATGATTGCTACAATGGATTTTCCAGCAAAAAGCAAAACACATGCCACAAATGTGCTGAAATTTAAACTATAATCCATTCACGGTATCTTCGATACTTTTGAAAAGAACCTTTGAAAAATCACCCTAGGAGTTACATGTTCAATTGGTTATAAAAAAATGGTATATGGAAAAAGGTTTTGTCTTGCTTTTAGCACTGAAGCACTATATAAATTGGTTGTTTTAAGTTTTAAGTATATTTTTTCAATAAATTTTAATAATTTGTTAAAAGTCCGTAAGAATTAACAACGGATTTTGAAGGGACATGTTGGTTATAGCTGAAAAGAAATAGTTCGTAGGTTAAATATTAATATGTATAAATTTAATGCTGTAATTGTAAAGTTAATATTGCTAAACCATATATTTACATTTTTACGTAGCACTCATGGGTAAAGATTTCACCGTTATTAATTGAAATTAAATAAATTTCAGTTGTTGTCCAGCGGACTCGTACACTCCATCTTGTTCGTTTGGGCACGTTTTTTTCAGAAGTATAATCACGCCATATTGGAGACGCTGAATTGTGGTTATAAAACTAACGTAACACATTCTTTCTACTTACAAGATTGACTCGACACTTCTCTCACCTATGACTTACAGGCTGCATGCGGGGTCAACACAAAGTCGTACTCGGGTTNGGCTGGCGGAATTTTTCTCACTTATAAGTCGCACCCCGAGTTTTCAATACATTCTTTCAAATGAAATGTGCGAATTATATGTGATAAAATACGGTACCATTTATCACAGTGAAATCTTTAACCTGAGTGCTACTTCCAAAAGTTTATTATGTAAAATTTAACTTTTTCCTTACAGCAAATATGTAAATAAATCTTAATACAATAAGTAAACTTTAATTAAATTATATAATTAACAGTTCCGATATATACTTCAATCTACCTTTTTGTATGTATTACAACATTTCGCTAAATTGATTAGCATTTTTTAGACATTTAGAGAATTTTATTAAAGTATATGACAGTTGAGATTACATGGCATTGTTTCTCTTCAAAAATAAATTTTGGTAGTTCCCACATGGACACTGTTAATAAAATATTTGACAGTTCCCACAAGGCACTGTTTGTTTACAAAATATTTGACAGTTCCCACATGGCACTGTTTACAAAACGTTTGACAGGTGTGACATGGCAATGTTTTGTTACATACTGCGGAAGGATACATAATCGGCTCCCTGAAAGTAGATATTTAGCATGGTTTCAGAAAATCTTGAAGTTACCGTGAATACATTATAGAATTGTATAGAGAGGGTGAACACTTATGTTGTAGGTCTAAATCATAATAACCTAAACTGCATATCTACAAATATTACCAAAAGACAATTTCTACTGTGAAAAAAATCCATGTCTTATATAAACCCTAAAAAATACACATGTAACATGGTATTGAAGGTCTATGACAATTACACAGGTGTTGTAAATTACTGCTTAGGTACTTTGTGCAATCAGATTGTTTAAAATAGTTTACAGCACACATTTGCAAACTTCTAAACTTCAATATATTGCAAAGTTTACAAAACACACCAATGTGAATCTGTTTGAGAAAAAATACAATGCTGAGAGATAAACATACGAGGTGGCAAACTTAAGCAGCACTAATGTTTCTCATTTTCATTGTGAAACAAGATATTTTGGAACAAAAGGACAGCCAACCTACCGCTACCATAGAAGCAAAACCTCTAAAGTTAATTCTTTGAAGCAACAGTTTACACAGAAGCAAATTTTAGTACCTGAAGCAAGCTTCTGTGTACAGAATTAGTCACAAGACAGGAAACACTATCTTTACAGCAAAAGTAAAGCAAATAGTTTCAAGAAGCAACTTAGTATTGGTGGTAAAAAATAAGCCTGCAGGGTATACGATACCGGGCACAGAACTTCTTGGCCACTCAAGGAGAGTCTTCAACGACGCTCCTCCCACTAGCTAGTGCCGGTAGCCTATCACTGCTGTGCACTGTTGCCTAGTTTGCAGTGTTACAGCGGCCACAGCAAGTCAAGCAAAATGTTTCTCAGATGCACTCATAACATCGTGAAACATTTAATTAAAATTCAGTCACTTTTTGCAAGAAGCTCATTTTTCCAAACAAGTAGGTGAAAATCCAAAGTCTGTATCTATATCCGTTCGTGTTTTACTTTGCTATGGAGTATGATGATAGCTGGCATGAACACAGCAGCTCTCCTCGCTCCACACACAGTGTTGATGTCTGCTATAGCCTGTAGTCTCAGTGGCCAGTACTGCAACGGGCTTTGAACGATGCTCATTGTTTTTTATTTGCTGNCACAGCAAGTCAAGCAAAATGTTTCTCAGATGCACTCATAACATCGTGAAACATTTAATTAAAATTCAGTCACTTTTGGCAAGAAGCTCATTTTTCCAAACAAGTAGGTGAAAATCCAAAGTCTGTATCTATATCCGTTCGTGTTTTACTTTGCTATGGAGTATGATGATAGCTGGCATGAACTCTCAACCATTTTTCTGAAAAATTAATTTCATATTTTCTTTTCCTTAAAAGAAATCATATTTCATATATATATATATAAACATTTCAGGTTTGCTTTATAAGCAGATGATAAACTCTTGATTCATGTTTAGTTAACCAAGATAATGCATAGCACAGCAGCTCTCCTCACTCCACACACAGTGTTGATGTCTGCTATAGCCTGTAGTCTCAGTGGCCAGTACTGCAACGGGCTTTGAACGATGCTCATTGTTTTTTATTTGCTAGCATGTAAGTTTTTTTTGGAATTATGGTGCTAAATAAACATTTTACTAGCACCAGTTATTGCAAAAGGGAAGTGGTTCACAAACAAAGTCCATCAATATTTAGAGTGCATTTTTTTTTTCTTTTTAGCTACTAAATCATTAAAAATAATTTTGCAAAAGTATGAATTTTAAACAATTTACTACTTTGACAGCAAGAGTGTGTGATGTCAGTGAAAATACAGTGAGATCAGGGTGACTAGCATTATCCTTATAGCAAATTCACTGACATTTCCCTGACTTTTCCAGGTATCCTGTTACATTTCTCTGACCAACTTATGCGACAAATATTACAAATATTTTAATGTTTTTCCTACAATAAATTACAAAGTTTTTATGGATAACAATTAACAATATGGCCTTCATTTATGGATGCTTTNAATGTTTTTCCTACAATAAATTACAAAGTTTTTATGGATAACAATTAACAATATGGCCTTCATTTATGGATGCTTTCCTACGCAAAAACAAATATTAAAAAAAATACATAGGTACAAAGATGGCAAATGAAAAAAAGGTGACACACAGGTTAAACACTAGCATTCTCAGAACCCAAAAAAAGTCACAATACAAAGACAAGAGACAATACAATGTATCAATTCAATCAGAACCACTAAAAATTTTTAAATTATTATGTTAGTAAAATAAACAAAACCAGCTAAGAAAATATGTTTAATAATAGCTAAATAAAAGATACGTCAACAAAATTGTCCCCAGGCTCATAAATCTTCCTCTAAAGGTAGAATAAAGTAAGTAACAGTACAAGGCATGTAGCAGATGTGCTACTCTCTAACATTTATTTTCTCATTAAATACATTTTAAACTTTTATCTAAATTCCCCAACTTCACACAAATTTCCCTGACATTTGCAGGTTTTTCCTGTTTTCCCTGATGTAATTGATATGCAACGAAGGGAAGAGCAGTATTTCATCTACGTCAAAAGCAATATTCGTGTTGCCTAGAAAAAAAATAGTCAGGAAACGAGTTACAGATTTTGACGATTTTAACTTTGGAGAGCAGAAGTTTGTGTTTAAAATAAGAGAAGAGGAATTCCAACAAAAAATTATGACAGCTATGTGTGAGAAATTAGGTTATATGGTTTTGTAAAGTTCCATGGCAAGATTTTTTGCAAGTGTCGGTTTTTGTTGTAAGAAATCAAATGATGGGAGGAAGTTTGTAATGGAAAGGAATGACATTACAACTGCGTGGACAGGGATGAATTTGTTTTACTATTACAAGCTACAAAACAAAGATTAATTATTTTTCTAAGCTACGTGCAATTGAAAGTAAATGAAAATTATTACGTCTATATTTAATAGAAGTTGCTAATCTGTAAATTTAAGTGTCACAGAATGTTTTTACTATAAACATACAAATTTAGCAGTTCATCTGCTCAGGAAGTTTCGTAGTAAATATAAACTCCCTTATATATGTACAGTATGCATTTTATAGATTTCTGTTTTTAATATATGCAAATGTTCCTCTATGTATATAATTGTAATTGATATAACTACAATTCAGATTTCATGACATATATAAAAGGACAGGTGCTTGACAAATGTGGCAACAAGGCTCAGTAATGCTCGCAGATAGGCTAACATGGAGCGGCCAAGAAGTTGTGGTAGGTATAGGCAACTGATATCACAAGCACAAGCTGTCAAGGTCAACTGATACTGTCTGAGCACACGGTACCAGTACATTTAACCAGGTGAGATATTTTAAGATAAAAGGCCACTTACCTCATGGTAAGCAACACCTTCAGTGTAAATATTCATAAATATGGTAAACTTATCATCAATTTTATCTGAAGTCGTTAATGTTTCAAAAGTTACTTGTCTACAAAAAATATGAACTTTAACAAAAACTTCAAAAATGTGGACTTATTGCTCACCTGTCTGCCTGACCATATGCTAGAGGACTAGCTTAAAAGCCTCCTTCTCCACCCCTATAAAAGTTATTTTCTTTGTCTTTATCAAGGTCATATGGGTGGCATCACCAACTCTACCGTCGACATGTGTTTATCAGCAGAAAGGAAAGTGTAAAAACTTAACCAGAGCAAAGGACTACTGTTACTAGTACAAACTGGTCCCAAATATTTTTCCAGTAACCATAAAAAAAAAGGTGAGGGAGTAATACACTATTTAACATTAAGTACTTTATTCTTTCTGTACAATTACAACTGTACTTTTATAAATACCAAATAGTAGGCCTACAAGAACAAATCACTGTTAGTACAAGTTTACAATGGAAACTAAATATTACAATATAACATTAAAGTTACACGACAAATGGGTAAAACAGCTACCTTTTTTGCAGATTGAGGGCTATCACTGAAGCAAACTAATGGAAGTATGCAGACTGGTCATAAAAAAGTATGTGTTGCCTTGTGTAAACAACCACATTGTATCAAAGAATGCTGCACAATGGAGTTCACAGTCATCGTACTAACATTTCCTACTCATACTTACTTTCAAATCAAGGTTTACCATNATGCTGCACAATGGAGTTCACAGTCATCGTACTAACATTTCCTACTCATACTTACTTTCAAATCAAGGTTTACCATATCAATGCAAAACAATTTTTTTTAATTCTAGGTTTACTACTTGATTAGAATACAATGGATGTGATGGGAAAGCTGATGGCCTATCCTAAGAGATTAGTCCACTCTGCATTCTAGAACAGCAATAAATGGTGTTGAACTACTAGACTACAAGATGATGGTCCCACTAATTTTTTACAATCACGTAAACCAACACATGTTTGGTGAATTTCTGGGAGGTACTATAGCAAAGCTCCTAACATGTGTGATTGGATAAATTACATAATTTTAGCTCTGCATTTTACAGTGGTCTTTCTCCAGAACTTAATCAGATAACAAATTCTCAGATTTCTTTATGCTAAAAACCTATGAAAAAGCATATCTTTCAATGAATTGCCTCAATCTATGGACGATCTGAAACCAAAATATTTAGTATATTATGTAGTACATCCTCAAACAAACACTTTCATCAACAGCTGTAGCCCTAAACAGTGTCTATGGTAAACACTATTTAAGAAAAAACTATTTCTTAGCAAATGTTTTAGCTTACAAACATTAGAATATATCTTATTTTAAAGAGACGCTGTTACCCATTTGCCATGCAACTCTTGACCAAAAAATAAATTATTATCAATACGCACCCGCGACTCCTCTACAATACTGATCGAGCTGTTCAAAATCCCAAGACATGTTCTTGCATCATTTTTTGAAACCGCATTAGCCATTATGATGATAGATAAGAGATGGCGAGACACATCTTTCCCACTTTGAGGAACTTTTTCAACTGCTTTCGACAGTGTGGCCACATCTGGCAAAACTGGTGCTTTTAAGTTTTCCCACACAACAGTGCATACATCTTCTGCTTGTGGTTCATGGACAATTGCAGCTATACCTATTGATGAAAAAATATACAGACTGCAATAAAAAAAACCATGTTTAACTTTATAACGAAAGATAAAATGCAAATACCATAGTTTTTACACATTTGTATACATTAGAGATGTAAAATATATATACTTATCAAAATAACAGTTTTAATGTTCCGATGCACACAACAGTTATTTAACACTAAGTAAATTTTTGACACATATAAATTAACTAAGCACATTATCTTTACAGTTCTAGCAAAAACTAAACTGACTAACACACACAAAATTTGGTTTTAGAATAGATTAAATATTTATATAACCATCCTTTTATGATGCATCATATAGAGTACAGTATATAACTGACTGTAAGCTAACTCTAAACTTTCTAACCATCTGAAAAAAATTAAATAATATGACGCAGAATGCAAGCAGAATGTTTAATATCAACTGAGAGTGCACAAAGAGGTTATCGANTTTAATATCAACTGAGAGTGCACAAAGAGGTTATCGATTGGGCAGTGTGTTCAAGGCAGCGTCAGCAGTGGGAGGAGTGAAACAAGCTGCTATTCCCCTTCCAAACCAGAGTCGGCACCCAGGACTGTGTTCCAAAACGTTACTCTGAGAGTAAAGTAACAGAGAGTAACAGCTGAGTAAAGCAAGAGTAAACTTGGTTTTGGAATGAGCATAATGTAAATAGCATACTTTATTTACAAAAATGTACTGATTGAGGAACACCAATGTAAATTGCAAAAGATACTTAGCAGTTTTCGCTATTTTTTTTTCTTTATAAATTTAAATATATAAATATATATATATATATATATATCNTGCACAAAGAGGTTATCGATTGGGCAGTGTGTTCAAGGCAGCGTCAGCAGTGGGAGGAGTGAAACAAGCTGCTATTTCCCTTCCAAACCAGAGTCGGCACCCAGGACTGTGTTCCAAAACGTTACTCTGAGAGTAAAGTAACAGAGAGTAACAGCTGAGTAAAGCAAGAGTAAACTTGGTTTTGGAATGAGCATAATGTAAATAGCACACTTTATTTACAAAAATGTACTGATTGAGGAACACCAATGTGAATTGCAAAAGATACTTAGCAGTTTTCGCTATTTTTTTTTCTTTATAAATTTAAATATATATATATCCATAAATATTACACCTAAAAACATTTAAATAAAAATACAAATTTCATGATTTGTCAATTGTAATTTTCCATTGTATGTCAGTAACCCGAATGTCCACATTTCCTTTTCAAGTTTATTTAATTCTACTAAACTTCCCGCCATTTTCAGTTTACCCTTCATTACTCACTGACAAGATGCTCAGAGTAATTACTCTGCAGTTTTGGTACAGCCAAAGAAAAAAGTTTACTCGCAGAGTAACGTTTCGGAACACCGCCCAGAGGGAGGGTGCAAGGATGCCACGCTGGTTGCTAGGCAACTAGTTCCCACCCTGCCAGTCGTGTAAGGGGAGGAAATGAGCTTTGTTAAGAATATCACCATCCAAGGACAGCCAAAGCTTATCCAATACAGGTCACATATTTACTTGGCCATGACCTTGCTTGTTAAGAGGTCAGACCCAGCCAAGCGATAAAGGAATGCGCTTAACAGAAAAACTGTTCATTTTTATGAACTGGGACTACTTCATTACAATCTATTTCATATAAGAATGTGTAGAAATACAAACAGACTATGTATTCTTCCGCCACCATGGGGATTCCACCTGACTGTCAAAACATGTTTTGTCTGTATTGGCGGACGTCAATGAGACGTTAAGCCCATTCTACCTGCATCAAAACATTTTGCCAAGCTGCTNGTTTTGTCTGTATTGGCGGACGTCAATGAGACGTTAAGCCCATTCTACCTGCATCAAAACATTTTGCCAAGCTGCTCTCTCATAAATAATGAGAAAAGTATTTATTTTTCTGTAGAATTTTTTATCACTGCAATAGGCATAAGTTGATTAAGATCCATAGTTTATTCACTTGAAAATTTTGTTTGAGAAATTGCAGCTTTCTTGCCCAGCAAACAGAAATAATATATCATAATGTTCAGGGAAAATCATCTATGTCATAGTCTTAGTTTAATTTTCAGGAGTAATATGTTCATTATATTACTACAATTTTTCTGTCCGTCAAATCCATTCATGTGGTCACAATACATTCGAAACACTATCTGTATTGAAATTCACTACCAAAAACACTTGAAATTTTATTTGAGAATCAAAAGATTGAACTTACATTTTGCTGAATGCACCTACAACTACAGTCATTGGCTAGGTGTGTACTTATTAAAAGCACAACATAAAAGTATGGAGTATTGTTTGTTATAGATGGCAAATTTGGTTTAACATCTTTTTAATAAGATGTTAATTGTGGTTCTTGTGCAGTAGCAATTTCGACGTTACAGCATATATATGAAACTTAAAAAAAAGTATTATGAATTCCGGGAAATTGCCAGACAGCACATCTGCTCATCGAAAAGGTGAGATTGGGTAGTTTGTTTGTACACGCAATAAGGTTGTTTATAAATTAACCGCATCACAGAGTGTACCTGGATAACTATCCATCACATTCACATAAATATTATTTGCTGCAAAAATGATTCCATCCTAAATTATGTATAGTTTTAATATATAAATAACATTTATTTTCGCTTTGTTGCTGAAGTGGGAGGGGATGCACAAAACACAAAATGGCGAGCCGGTCTCAAATTACAACACAAATGAAAGCTACTAGCAAGCAGAATGGCTGCATACTAAAATATGTTACATTATAAAATATACAGTAGAACCCNCTCATTACAACACAAATGAAAGCTACTAGCAAGCAGAATGGCTGCATACTAAAATATGTTACATTATAAAATATACAGTAGAACCCGCTTATAAGGTTCCCGTTTAAAAGGTTTTCCCGCTTATAATGCACGATTTTTCTAGTCCCNGTTTTGTCTGTATTGGCGGACGTCAATGAGACGTTAAGCCCATTCTACCTGCATCAAAACATTTTGCCAAGCTGCTGTCTCATAAATAATGAGAAAAGTATTTATTTTGCTGTAGAATTTTTTATCACTGCAATAGGCATAAGTTGATTAAGATCCATAGTTTATTCACTTGAAAATTTTGTTTGAGAAATTGCAGCTTTCTTGCCCAGCAAACAGAAATAATATATCATAATGTTCAGGGAAAATCATCTATGTCATAGTCTTAGTTTAATTTTCAGGAGTAATATGTTCATTATATTACTACAATTTTTCTGTCCGTCAAATCCATTTATGTGGTCACAATACATTCGAAACACTATCTGTATTAAAATTCACTACCAAAAACACTTGAAATTTTATTTGAGAATCAAAAGATTGAACTTACATTTTGCTGAATGCACCTACAACTACAGTCATTGGCTAGGTGTGTACTTATTAAAAGCACAACATAAAAGTATGGAGTATTGTTTGTTATAGATGGCAAATTTGGTTTAACATCTTTTTAATAAGATGTTAATTGTGGTTCTTGTGCAGTAGCAATTTCGACGTTACAGCATATATATGAAACTTAAAAGTATTATGAATTCCGGGAAATTGCCAGACAGCACATCTGCTCATCGAAAAGGTGAGATCGGGTAGTTTGTTTGTACACGCAATAAGGTTGTTTATAAATTAACCGCATCACAGAGTGTACCTGGATAACTATCCATCACATTCACATAAATATTATTTGCTGCAAAAATGATTCCATCCTAAATTATGTATAGTTTTAATATATAAATAACATTTATTTTCGCTTTGTTGCTGAAGTGGGAGGGGATGCACAAAACACAAAATGGCGAGCCGGTCTCAAAGGATTGTTCATTACAACACAAATGAAAACTACTAGCAAGCAGAATGGCTGCATACTAAAATATGTTACATTATAAAATATATAGAGTTTGCAGAAAATATAAAACACTGGGAAATCGTTTGTATATTTGTATTTTACACATGAAAAAGATGTAATTTCATTGGGGCATGGCTTTTGAAGGGAGCAACGCATGCTGGCCAACAGATGGCAGCACAGTCGCCTGCTCCGCTGCTGTACCGCAAAAAAAAATATCTAACACGCCATTTAAAAGTAAATTTTTCATCTCGTATGGGTTCAAAAGACTTGGGTTTGATATAAATTGCAACAAATTAATGCAGAAACATTATTAAAATATTCTGCGACAAATATGTGGCCTCTTTAATTAATATGAGGCATGTATGTGGTAACATTAGCACTAGCTACAGCGTATAAGAGAAATGAAGCAGTTTAAGTTCCATTTCATTTGAAACACTTGCACACTATTCTACCATTAAGTTTGGTTTATTACACTAATAACAGCTGTTTTGTAACAATATAAAATACATAAACTTTTTTTAATAAGAACTCCTTCCTGCTCACGTATTTCTTTGGTGTTTGTTGTGCAAAGACAGGACTGAGAGAATAACCAACATGAAATTCTCTTTCAATTGTTCACACGTTAGATGCACACGTCAGATGATACAGGAATTTGTATATGAGATGTTAATTTCGCTTATGACATGTTGTCGCACACTGGCTGTCAAAAAATGGAATTCTTAGATGAAAATAGTTTATTGTTAGGCCTGTAATGGTACTGGTAAATCTNTACACTGGCTGTCAAAAAATGGAATTCTTAGATGAAAATAGTTTATTGTTAGGCCTGTAATGGTACTGGTAAATCTATAGTGTCCAGTTTATCTGTTTTTATATACCAAGTCAGATCTGTATGTAATATTGCCAGACCCGATTCTAAGCAGAGGCATGATTTTGGAGGGTCTAAATAGGTAAAAAAAAAGGTCTGCTTACAATGCTGTAAATACAATAATAGAAGTTGGAACAGTTCTGACTTTCTTACTTACCATTTTTAAAGATGGTATGAACAACATTCTCAATAATGTAAAGGTTCTGTTGTATTATTACCTGAAAAACCACTCTATAAAACAACTGAAAACATGTTTGACTGATCTCTTCATGAAACATCACCTCAATTTCAGAACTGCGTACCTACAATTTACAAAACTAAATTACAACAAAATAAAAACCATAACTCTGTTTTTTTTTAAGATGCTCAACAATGCTAATATTCCAACAAGTATTTCTGTATTTTGTATATTGCACCAGAAATGTTAACAGTAAGCAGATATCTCCAGAGTAGATGAACACAGTTACACAAGGTGAAAAGAATAAAATACACAAATTACAAAGTCTACTGTAAGTCGTTGATTTACATGGGAGTTAAGTTCCTGGAAACAGCCACGTAAATGGAAATGATGCAAATTGAGTAACATATCCTGATAGCAAGCAACATATGTAAAAAAAAAAAGAGATAGTTTCTAGCAATAGTGTTTGAAAACCAATAATTTTGTAACTCTTCATGGACTCTGTACAATGTCGCAGCAAAAGTGTAAGTTGTATGAATGAAAATAATAAATAGTGGCGCACACCTATTACTGTATTCATCTCATGTACCACCAGCAACTTTTTTTCTCGGGAACTAGTTTTAAAAATGAGTGCAGATCTTACACTGAGAGTAGTTTCTGGAGATAACTTAGGACATGAAAATAGTCAAGTTTCACGTATCATGAATTGCCAAAAAGATTTTATTACTACTTACAGTAATCTCTTCTGGCTGTGTGTGTTATTGGTGTTACGCTCGGAATGTTCTGGCTGACGCTGACAACTTCTGCACCCTCCGATATCGGTCGTCCCATCTGCTGTCAAGTATTTATTTCACTTGCGCTTCTTGGGCGGCCAAAACTAGATGGGACGCATTAGCAGTCTATTCAATTCGTAATGGCATTTTGAGTGCCGTGATGCAGCATGCTGTACTCTTAACCGAAAACACGTGTCGTTCAGACATGTTAAATTGACTTGCCAGTTTAATTAAACAGTGGAGGTGTTTATTTAGAACCTTGCAGTGTAGTTTTTAAAGCTGACACTCTCTGGAAAGGTTGTTTAAAATGTTGGGTGATGGTATTACGTGGCAGCAGGTGGTACATAAGTAAATAGTATGGTGATTTACGTGTCCAGCATGGGTTTAACATGCAAACCTATTCTGCTTAGCACTAATGTTATCTAGGTCATGCTCACACATGGCCAAGGTTACTAGAGATAATCTTCACGCACAACAGTTATGTAAACAGTGGATTTCAGGGTCACAGTGAGTAACATAAACATAAAAAATAAATTCATTAAAAACAAAAGCACTTGACTTAAAGAAACATGTTTAAGCAACAAATAATCACTTATGCATTCCTACCTGTCATCCCGTTACCATTGCTGCACAGCATGTGAACTGAAGTTAGATAATGTGTGTGTTATATTGTACATAAATGAGTGAATTAACATTAATATTCTACTTAAATGTACAATTCATAACACTGAAAATTCAATGAGAAAATTGAAAACATAAGCACAGGAAAATTACAGTGTAAAACAGAAAAAAAAATTGAAACATTAAGCATAACATTGCACATAATAACTGCATAAAAGCACAGAAAATATTACATTTATGCATAAAATAGTAATAAATAATGATGGGAAGACATATGTTCAGTTTATTCAGAGTCACTGTCACCATCTTCTTCCCACGTCATGCCCCAGGGGTGTGTAGCAACCACTGGTTTGCTGAGGAAAGCATTAAGTGTTGTCTGCTTCGTGGTCTGCTTTTTTTATTTTCCTTAAGAAGCTCCTCATAGCACCTCACTCTTTTGATTACATTGTGGTGCACTTTCGAGTGCATTCTTCATTTGCATCTTTTTTTTAAAAATAAGTATTACCTGTTCAATGTGGCTTCAAGCAGAGGCAATACCTTTTGTTGTGATATCTGGCTTTACTGTTGGCACATCTTCTCTCTGTCTCGTCGCCTCCGAGATTTCTTGCCAGTTCTTCCAACTCCCCAATGGTAAGTTCCTCTTCTCAGCATCCAGGACTTCTTCAATGTCATCTGTATCCAGATTGCCGAAGTCAACCTTTCTGGCAATATTAACAATGTCCTTGCAAACGTCTCCAATCGGGTCAACATCCTCAAAGTCCTTAAAGTTATGCATGCAGTTGGGTAACAGTTTCCCCCATATTGAGTTGACGCACTTCTCAGTAGCCTCATCCCACGCCCTTTTAATGTTTCTGATGGCATGTAGGATGTTGCAACAACGCCAGTATTCCTTGATTGTCTGCTTTCCCTCTGATCCGTACCTTCAAGGAACTGTTGCAATGTGTGCTGTAAATAATAAGCCTTAAACGAGGCTATGATCCCTTAATCCATTGGCTACAAATTTGTGATGATATTTTGGGGGAGAAAAGCAACATTAACATTTTCATGCACTTCTGATGAGAAGGAGAATTTTAAACGCAAGGTTCTCCTTCATACAATAATGTTACAATGCAGGGGAGTGATAATCAAAACTTTGTTGTTAATTGCCATGAAAATGACTGGCAGGTGTTCCTTAGAGTGGCCTTTCAAGGTACAGGGGTTGACTGGCATTGTTATTAGTAACAGCTTCATTTTACAATCATCTGTTGCATTTGCAGTCAACATTACAGTCACACAACCCTTCGCAGATTTAAACCAAGGAGCTGTCCTCTTCCCTTTTGCATATAAGTTCTAGCAGGCATTCTTTTCCAACATATTCCAGTTTCATCTGCATTAAAAACTTGTTAGGGTGAGTAGTCAACATCCTCAATAATCTTTTAAAGTTTTGGAAGAAATTATTTTGCTGCATTGGTGTAAGAACTAGCTGCCTCTCCTGTAATTTATATATTAAGGAAATTGTACCAGACTTCAAACTGCTGAAACCACCTGCAGTTGGCTGTAAACACTTTTCCCTTTGAAGCTGAAGTGCCTTCAACACATTTCACTTCATCACTATACAATGATAAGAGTTTTGCTCTGAATAAAGCCTAGATTGANCTTTTCCAACATATTCCAGTTTCATCTGCATTAAAAACTTGTTAGGGTGAGTAGTCAACATCCTCAATAATCTTTTCAAGTTTTGGAAGAAATTATTTTGCTGCATTGGTGTAAGAACTAGCTGCCTGGAAATTGTACCAGACTTCAAATTGTACCAGACTGCTGAAACCACCTGCAGTTGGCTGTAAACACTTTTCCCTTTGAAGTTGAAGTGCCTTCAACACATTTCACTTCATCACTATACAATGATAAGAGTTTTGCTCTGAATAAAGCCTAGATTGACCAGGCAATTGCGCTGATTCTGTGCTTCAATCCAGAGTTTACTCTCCATCTTCTCCAATGCTTTTTTACATGTGCAGCTCAGTAACACCCAAAACAATGTGGGAAATGGCACATAAANCTCTCCATCTTCTCCAATGCTTTTTTACATGTGCAGCTCAGTAACACCCAAAACAATGTGGGAAATGGCACATAAAGACATAAATAATATATATTTTTAAAAGCCATAAAACCTATGGAAAATGAGGTTTTTATGAATCAGTGAAAACTCAAACTGAAACATTCATATTAAAATACTAACAAAGTTATTTCAAAACTGGGATTATGTAAATTAAGGAGTTAAAGTATTTTGTTTAAAACATAGCATGTACAGTATGTGTCCAATAAATACAAGTTTAACCATCAAATTAATTTTTGTGGACATACAAAGGAATCCCACCATGTCATAAAACCAAACAAAAGGAACTTTTGTAATTTCATTTAAACTTAAGTATGCTATTTTATTTTGTAAATGCATTTATGGAAACGGATTAACTAAAAACAAACACATTTAATCAACTTGTGATCCCGAGAAGCCTGCACTTTCATCACTTGGATGCAAAGAGCAAAACCCACAGACAACCACGAGCACCTTAAGTAAAAGAAAAATCATAAGGTTAGTTTCACTCAGTTTTACTATTTCATGTTTTTCAATTACATTTACATTCAAAAAAAAATATTTATATAAAAAGTACAGGCAAACAAAATTGCCATAAAACTTTGGTATTCTTGATTGATTACATGTTTTTCCACAAATCAAGTTTCTCACATTATAAGGCATTTATATNCATAAAACTTTGGTATTCTTGATTGATTACATGTTTTTCCACAAATCAAGTTTCTCACATTATAAGGCATTTATATAAAAAAAATCTTACTATATGCCTTTGGAATTTTACAGAACAATGATAGGCATATGTTCAATATAACCTCCACTAAGTTAGGAAAAATATATTGAAAAATATTTTCTCTCGCGCACTACTACTAGAANCCATAAAACTTTGGTATTCTTGATTGATTACATGTTTTTCCACAAATCAAGTTTCTCACATTATAAGGCATTTATATTTTAAAAAATCTTACTATATGCCTTTGGAATTTTACAGAACAATGATAGGCATATGTTCAATATAACCTCCACTAAGTTAGGAAAAATATATTGAAAAATATTTTCTCTCGCGCACTACTACTAGAAATATATGTATATTAGCATTATACAAGCCAGCTCTACAATTAGCATTAAAAATTATAACACTTCATATTCCTACTCCAAAGGAGCATAAAATTCTTTTTTAGACAGTATTTTATAAGCCTAAGAGTCTGTCTAGATTTCTATAATTTTCCGCTCCACAGTTGAGCATTTATCTAAAAACTCATAATATACTTGCTCCACAATGAGCATACAAATTATAAAAATTATCTGACAGACATAACACTTTTGCTTCCATAAGAAATATGAAACCAAATTAGTTAAAAAATAACCTCAAACAGAGCTTAAGGTTTAGTATAAATCATGATTATTCACCTGAGCAGTCCTCAATATTTAATTTTTAAGTAATGTTGACTGGGTGCCTGGCGGGAGCTGACTTCACATGGAACTCAGCCCCAGCCAGGGTTTATAAATTCAAATCTGACAACTCCTTCCACTGGGATGAAACAATACCAAGGTTTTAGATTATTCTCAATACCGTTTTTGTAAGCACAAAGCGTATGTGTAGAGTCTCATAGAGAGTTCTCTTGTGTCTTTAAACACGTAGCCTTCACCATTTGGTTTGGCAAGAATTAATGTAAAGCCACATGATAGTGTCCCTTGCGTGGTTATGCTCAAGGCATGGCCCGCTAAGCATAACATCACTGTACGAGAAGAGAAGCACATAGGTGTGCACACAATACATGAGCACTAAGCATGGTGACGTGCTGNCGCTAAGCATAACATCACTGTACGAGAAGAGAAGCACATAGGTGTGCACACAATACATGAGCACTAAGCATGGTGACTTACTGGAGACAACTCAAACGAGGGATTATTTTGTGTTAGCTGTCCTGGATCTTCCACTACCACCACTCTATGACAATATGCTGTAAGCTGAGGTCACTTTAGGCTTACAATGCTTTACTTATTGTGGTTCAGTTCTCAGCCAGTGATCTTTAACTACCACTTTGCTAGAGAGTTTTCTCCCAGAAGCCTTTATCTAGTTAACAGCACCACAAGCGGAGTACGCCTAGTGCTGAAAGTATGCCTAGTGCTGAAGCAGTATGTTAACATTTTGTCTGTTCAATAACAGGTGACCGGGGAAGCTCAGAGGGATTCATCTAGTGTGTTAGTTGTGCAGGATGGTCAACAACCCACAAGTTCTCTTGAATAAATAGAATTCTCTGTAGAATTTATCTTTCTTATTTTGGGGTCATGAGTATGGGAAAGGTTTATAAGCACAGACAGCAGCCACTGCAGGAAACAATACAAAGGTCAACTCTGGTGTTTATTATAATTTGTTTGTGAACTTCTGGTAGATGTTAAAAGTAGCTCAGTGAGAGAACAGAGTGTCTGTTCGATGTCTCTGTTCAAAGTGTCTGTTCGAACTGTCCGCCATCGTCTGCCACACAGGCGGTGCAGCACTGCAGCATGTTGCGATGCACATGTGCAAAGGTTTCCAGCATAATGAACTCATCCCTCATGTCAAGTGATGTGGCATACACCATCAATTCNTGTGGCCTTGCAGCCAGAAGTCATGTTGTATGATGTCAGGTGAGCGTAGTGGTCATGCTATGGAGCCTCCCCTACGTATCCACTGGTTCGGGAAGTGCTTGTCAAGGTTCCGGCGAACAGCAATGGCGAAATGAGGCAGGGTCCTGTCCTGCTGAAACCACATTGCCTCACGAGCATCTAAATGAACTTCCTCCAAGTATTCCAGTAACATGTCCTGCAGGAACTGTAGATACGTAGCACCTCTGAGACTGCGACCGTGCGGTACTGAGCGGTGTTACCAGGCAGGCAGACCTGCGCACAGGCTGCTTACAATACCACGTACACAAGGTTGCATACCTGCACATTGCCACTAAAATTAGCAGGTTAACTATGGACGTAGACTATTGCTTCCTTGATGAAATATGATCCATTTATACTTATCTACCCCACTCTGGTGTTTATTATCATTTGTTCGTGAACATCCGGTAGATGTTAAAAGTAGCTCAGTGAGAGAAAATCTATAGAACATTAAATTGCCCTTATGCTTGCTAACTTTGTTGAGCATCATGACAGTAACTGACATTGCATGGGTACCTTAGAGATGGTGTGCAAGTCTCAGAGAGTGGGAACTCTTCCCACAAAAGACAATAACATTGACACCAGGCTGAGTGAGCATGAAGTGCCCAAGCAGGCAAACAAAAGTAACATGACCCCCCCCNAGCTGGTGCGAAAGTGACGAATAAAGCAAATCAATGGGAGGTCCTATCAAGGCTGGGACAGGTTCAACTAACCACAACTTACAGGTTTCTTGACAATTTTTTTGCGGGACATAATCCCATCCCATTCCATCCCTCCAAACAATCCAGATCCAGAGGATAACGCAGAGTTCTAGTAGCAGTTCATCTAGCAACATAAACATGTTCAGTGAAAGATGGAGCAGAGCTGGTAAATGCAAATAAGGTTTTCCCTTGTGGTAGGGAAGAGCCAAAGGTTACAAGAACGAGGACTCTTCCCAGTCTATCATTTGGCAAAGTCCCTGCTAACCTCTAAGAATGAATCCCTTCCCTAGCAAAACAAAACTGTAGAGACTTTTCTGATAAAGAAACAAGTCACTCAAGACACACTCCTAAGTCGCTCCCACGTCATACAGGGATCAGAATCCGAGATCCCGCTAGACTTAAGTGGAGCTCCATGGACTATTATTCCAGCTACTGTACTACTCAGATCAAGTCATACAGAAGGGCAAGTTGTATACTCTGCAAGACTATAAACAAAACATCCATGGCAACATTCACTTCCAGTACACATACGTATATGCCAGCAGTACTGGTATCCTACTGGTCATGAAAACCTTAATTATCACTTTCAGTGGCAACCCAAAGGCACTGTACACCAATTTGTCCCCTTGTTAACTTGACCAAAGGGTGCTTACAAATGACAGTAGCACCAGGTAGCCTATCCAGAGATAAGTGAACCAAACAGCTAATATTTGGGAGTAAAAATACATATTTTAAGCCATNGCACCAGGTAGCCTATCCAGAGATAAGTGAACCAAACAGCTAATATTTGGGAGTAAAAATACATATTTTAAGCCATACAAAGGATACATTAAAAAAAACCTTTTTTATAGTTTATAAAAGAAACCCACAATAAATTTAACCATCTGGCATTACAATTTTATTTGTTGAATTTTGTGTAGTTGTTTGAGAATATTGTATTTGCAACTCCCTAGGAATAAATTAAGATACTAACAAATGTTTTTCTATTTACCACNGCACCAGGTAGCCTATCCAGAGATAAGTGAACCAAACAGCTAATATTTGGGAGTAAAAATACATATTTTAAGCCATTCAAAGGATACATTAAAAAAAAACCTTTTTTATAGTTTATAAAATAAACCCACAATAAATTTAACCATCTGGCATTACAATTTTATTTGTTGAATTTTGTGTGGTTGTTTGAGAATATTGTATTTGCAACTCCCTAGGAATAAATTAAGATACTAACAAATGTTTTTCTATTTACCACTGAATCTGAAGCACACATGCACAATACAACTGGCAACTGTGTGATAGGATGATAGCACAATCAAAGATAGTGTAGGTTTCAAAATCAACTGCGAGTACAGTAAACTGTAATTTTACTGATATTCAGATAATCTTTTTTTACCTCCTCTCACATGCCTCAGCATCTTGTTCGATGTTGCAAACTCCGATTTGAGGATGGTATTGACAAATGGCATGTCTTCTGCAGTGATGGGCAGCAAGTATGGAAACAGTGCAAGCAAAATCTGTGCCTCAATCAAGCCAGGTTCAGTCACCCGGAATGAACACAATAACTGCAGAACTTTTTGAGTGGTGGCAGGTGGTTGGTCAGTTGTCTGCCAACACCTGACGGTGAGTGAAATAAGGCATTCCAGCAGGAAGTCTGAATCAACTACAGACAATAGTGCACTCATACCCAGATCAAGTAGCTTGCCTACCACAATATGATCATCATCCTTCAGCCGTTCTGAGATAGTGTGTTTGAGTGCCTGCTTTTCCTGAACCTGTGGAAAGAGGATCAGCACATCAGACAAATAACAAACGAGAAATAAATGTAAAAAATTGTTGTGTTTCTTCTATTAATATGATTAACTCAAGCTTTGTACTAAACTGTACTGTAATACAAATATGTACTTATTTTAAAAGGTAAAATCAATAAGTGATATATATATATATATATACACACATATACATATATCTCAGTACTTCACAAAAATGTAAAGGAAGCAAACAATAATTAGCTTTACATGTATACTTGCCCTGCACACAATACTTTGAGCACATTAATTTTGGCTGGGATCCAGTCTGGTAATGTACATCTTCCTTTTAACCCCAAGGAGGACAAAATTACTATTAATTACTACACAAATTAACTTCCCTAGTGTGTCCTTATCTGAAACCAACTTTTACCTACATTAAAAATGNCTAAACTGTACTGTAATACAAATATGTACTTATTTTAAAAGGTAAAATCAATAAGTGATATATATATATATATATATATACACACACATATACATATATCTCAGTACTTCACAAAAATGTAAAGGAAGCAAACAATAATTACCTTTACATGTATACTTGCCCTGCACACAATACTTTGAGCACATTAATTTTGGCTGGGATCCAGTCTGGTAATGTACATCTTCCTTTTAACCCCAAGGAGGACAAAATGACTATTAATTACTACACAAATTAACTTCCCTAGTGTGTCCTTATCTGAAACCAACTTTTACCTACATTAAAAATGNTACTATTAATTACTACACAAATTAACTTCCCTAGTGTGTCCTTATCTGAAACCAACTTTTACCTACATTAAAAATGTATATTCAATTGCCATTTACAGGAACTAATCCCGAGGTCACTGTCAGAAAAAATGTCATCTATGCATGGCTCCTGCATTAATCTAAAAGTTTGTAATAAAAAGCTCCTCTTAGTTACTGACAATCAACCCAAGATCAGATTGTTGTTTTTATGCCAGAAGAGAATGGCGAGAAAAATGCAAAAATGTTCAAAATCATATCAAAAGAAATGCTTCCTCCAGACAATTCATATCAGCCACATCAGAGAGCACAGCCAAGAGCATAAGGCCTGTGAACAAACTCTCTCACCAGTAGCCACATCTTAAGCTGATTTGCAGCCCAGTTTTCATGCTAATTTTGATGGTAATCTGAGTTAATTTCTGCAGTTCTGAGGAATAATTTTAACCGGATAATGCTTACCTTTTAAAATTTTGTTTCATTAATGAACAATGTTGTATTTTTCTAGCACATTGTAAACCAAAAGTATCATCGGGTGCTGCATTTTAGGCTGATTCCCTGTCCAGTTTTTATGCAGATGTTGATGGTAATCTGTATTTGTATCTGCTATTCTGAGGAATAATTTTGACCAGATCCCATCTACCGTTTAAATTGGTGTTTCATAACTGAACAATGTCTTATTTATTTTATGAAACTGTAAACAAAACTCTAAATGGACAATGCATCTTAGGCCAATTCGCAGTTTGGTTTTACAGTAATTTTAGTGTTAATCAGCATTCATATCTCCATTTCTGGGGAATTTTTGCATTGGGACACACCTACCTTTTAAATATCTGTGTTTCATTATAAAAAATGTGTTAAATTCTTTCATAAACAGTAAAACACTGTCACTGGTCGCTAACCAAATAACCTGCTGCCAATATAGAAGTTCGAATTTTGAGCCTGAGAAAGACTTTGGGGAAAGCTCGAACTTCAAGCAGATATTCTGCTCTAGCTTGATTTTCAAGTACTCGCAAATCTTTAGCATATACCTAACATAAAATAATATAAATTATCTGGTAACTACCATACATTCATGCCCATTTTGTATGCATAATGGTGTGATTATGCACATTTGCAATGATCACAGTTCAGGGTACACACCGTTTCAGCTCATGGTACTTCTACATTTTGTCTTATGAGCTTGAGGTACTGAAAAACATAGTGTTTTTCAAAAATTATTTTTAAAAATTCCCTAATTAAATTAGGTTGTTTATCTGCAGTTCAAAACAAAGGTAGAGAATTAGTGTTTCATCCCATGTAACATTACCCAACTTGTACTTGACTCGTCTGTTGGCATACAAAAAATGTTTCTGTGTTAGACTACAGGTTCCATTAGATTAATGAGCCACCTGCACTCATGTNTACTGAAAAACATAGTGTTTTTCAAAAATTATTTTTAAAAATTCCCTAATTAAATTAGGTTGTTTATCTGCAGTTCCAAACAAAGGTAAAGGATTAGTGTTTCATCCCATGTAACATTACCCAACTTGTACTTGACTCATCTGTTGGCATACAAAAAATGTTTCTGTGTTAGACTACAGGTTCCATTAGATTAATGAGCCACCTGCACTCATGTTTTTATCACACTTGATGTAACCTACTGTGACTAACCTTCATTTTGCTGAAATTTTTGACAATGTATTCCACAGCTTGCACTCTGAATTTTGAGATAGGATGGTTCAGTTTCTCCAACATATTGCCAGTGTCCGAACAATCGAGGATAACGTGTAGCGTTTTTTTAATCTTTTTATTCTTCAGCATAGCTTTCATTGCTTTGTCATATGGTCCAGGATACTGACGCTCTAGATCTTTCAAAAGCTTTGAATACCACTGCATGACTTCATTATCATTCTCTGCTTGTATGTCCTTAGCAGCTGCTTCTTGTAATACTTTACCACCATCTATGCTTTTAACCACAATCCTGCAAATAAAACAAAAATTAAATTAAAAGGTTTAGGTCCTCATTTTCTATCATATTTATCGAAAATAATCAGATTTGGAGAACACAAAACTATGGTGAAAAATTTGATTTCATTAAAGAAGGAGCTTACTAAACTTCTGGCACTAAAGGCAGCATAATATAGGTTGATGCCACTAGTAAAAGTATAAACAATATGTTGGTTTAAAAGGTGCTAAATGAGAGGTGTCCATTTTTCATTACTATACGATTGGAATGTGAAAGCAATTCAAAATTTTGAGTTGCATCTACTTAAAATTTAAAATTTAAAAGTGTTCAAATAGTGAAGTTAATATTTTTTGAGATACATTTAATATTTATTTTGGTGGCTGTAAAGTGAATATAGAGACTGACATACACAAGACTAGATTGTCCTAGCATAAATAAAATTTCACAGCCACCAATTTTTAGAAAAACCAGATTTTTCCCATAACATCTTTCAAATTACTCCCATGGTAATTTCACGGCCTGTACCTATTCCAATAAATTATATCACTATAAAGCATAATATTTTACGGTTTGCTTATTTTATTGCTTGATTTTAATATATAAACAGCAGAAGATGGCCGTCCTGCATAGTAAGTCAATGTTTGTTCAGCAGTGATATCCATATTTTTATTATTCAGCAAGCAAAGTGGCAGAAAAACAAGAGAGAGAACTTGACAAAAAACTCTCCATTTAAGAAGTCTTTGACTCAAACTAGTCTCGACTTCCTAAATTGATGTTCACCCACCCCAAATATACAACAAAAAAAAAACCTATCTTGAGAATAAGATGCTATGAAAGTCATTACATGTTATCACCACTGTATTAGTTTTATCATNAGCAGCTGCTTCTTGTAATACTTTACCACCATCTATGCTTTTAACCACAATCCTGCAAATAAAACAAAAATTAAATGAAAAGGTTTAGGTCCTCATTTTCTATCATATTTATCGAAAATAATCAGATTTGGAGAACACAAAACTATGGTGAAAAATTTGATTTCATTAAAGAAGGAGGTTACTAAACTTCTGGCACTAAAGGCAGCATAATATAGGTTGATGCCACTAGTAAAAGTATAAACAATATGTTGGTTTAAAAGGTGCTAAATGAGAGGTGTCCATTTTTCATTACTATACGATTGGAATGTGAAAGCAATTCAAAATTTTGAGTTGCATCTACTTAAAATTTAAAATTTAAAAGTGTTCAAATAGTGAAGTTAATATTTTTTGAGATACATTTAATATTTATTTTGGTGGCTGTAAAGTGAATATAGAGACTGACATACACAAGACTAGATTGTCCTAGCATAAATAAAATTTCACAGCCACCAATTTTTAGAAAAACCAGATTTTTCCCATAACATCTTTCAAATTACTCCCATGGTAATTTCACGGCCTGTACCTATTCCAATAAATTATATCACTATAAAGCATAATATTTTACGGTTTGCTTATTTTAATATATAAACAGCAGAAGATGCATAGTAAGTCAATGTTTGTTCAGCAGTGATATCCATATTTTTATTATTCAGCAAGCAAAGTGGCAGAAAAACAAGAGACAACTCAAAAACACAACTTGACAAAAAACTCTCCATTTAAGACGTCTTTGACTCAAACTAGTCTCAACTTCCTAAATTGATGTTCACCCACCCCAAATATACAACAAAAAAAAACCTATCTTGAGAATAAGATGCTATGAAAGTCATTACATGTTATCACCACTGTATTAGTTTTATCATTNAAAAAAAAACCTATCTTGAGAATAAGATGCTATGAAAGTCATTACATGTTATCACCACTGTATTAGTTTTATCATTCAACCACTTTTCCATTACACTATTCAGTGTAATATCCTGACTCTAAATGAAATGCCAGAAACTAAAATGAAAGTTTGAAAGAGAAATACAAAGTAACGCAATATAAAATACTGAGAACCACTTTGCTGAAAACTGGAAAAAATTATAGATAAATATGTCAAAATTCACTACAATCATTACTCAGTTATGAACAAAAAGACTACTATACAAATTCAACTATTGTTGCCACTACAATCAAGGCTGGTCCTAAGAAAGGGTCTGTGTGGGGCAGTCACTCAGAGCACCCCATAAGCAGTTAATGAAATTAAATATTTTTCTCCCCTGGGATTTTTAGTTTAGTACAGCAGCATTAAAAGCTATGTAACACTGATAAATTTAAACTTTATTATCAAGAGAGCACATAAATGATGATGATAGTTCAGTCAGTTCGTAACGTGGATAGAGTTAAGACAGTGTTCCTTCAGGTTCTGCTTCCCACCCCCCCCNTAAGACAGTGTTCCTTCAGGTTCTGCTTCCAACCCCCCAACCCCTTTTTTTTTTTCAGCAGAATGCCTGGCTTGAGGCCTGCAAGCAAAATAACCATCATTCTCATTGTGCCAGGAGTCACATCGCCTGTTGTGATGCTGAAGGAAGCAGTGGCCAGCCCAGACAGGTGAATCAATGGTTCTTGGACTGGGGTGGACATACGATAGTGGGAATGAGAATACCTTGCTCAGGTCCTCGTACATCTTCATCAGAAACATTGGCATGGTCTCAAGGGTGACTGCGACGGGCTGTTAGGTACAATGGCATTCGCAGAGATCTAACATTCTGAGATAGTTAATGTCTGCTCTGACCACATGGCCTACTCTTACCAGTCCACATCACCTTGTGTAGCCATCCCAATTCTCCTCTCAAACCACCGGCCCTTGTATGACACTATGAGGGCCTCGAACAGGATGAACCAAGCAGAGATAAAGTCATCATACTCCCTAAATGAGTGATTGAAAATGGGAAATGCCAAAGCACAGATNGGATGAACCAAGCAGAGATAAAGTCATCATACTCCCTAAATGAGTGATTGAAAATGGGAAATGCCAAAGCACAGATCCGGTCCTCATACTCTGAGGAATGTCATATTTCAGCTACCCCTTTATCACCGAGTGCCTTGAACTGCTCCTCTTACCCATGCTCCTGCTGTCCAGAACAGTTGAGTGGCAAGTTAACTCGGACAGATTGTTCTAATTTTCAAGGCTTCTAGGGATGGGCTACCAAGTGCTTTCGTTGTGGGACACATAATGATTATGTGATGGTATGCCCTGTTTCCCGCTGGCACTCCTGCAAGATCCACTCACAAGGTCTACCACAATTAGAACCTCAGAATGAGTCAGTATTGGACCACTTTTTCAGGGACAGCTAGTTCAATGATAATCATGCAGAGTGTATGGTTGTGGGATGCTTTGGGACCTTCCTTAGATTAGTGAGACAAGTCACCATAAGGAATGTTTCACAAAACCCCTCCCAGCAACACTCACATGCAGTTTGTGAAGGCTGAAAAGATTTACAAGTAGCAATATATCAAGTTTTTACAAATTTATGCTGTAAATGAAATTTTTTTCCTAATTATATTCAATTCATTATTTTAGGGAGTTTTAATATAACATAACCATTTTTACCAAAATATAGGACAATCACTATAATAAGATTGTTAAAAATATGACCCCACATTTTACAGAGGAAAAATGAATTTCTAAATAATTAGTTCATATGCAAAACCAACAACTGTATATAAAATATATCAAAATTTTGGTACCAGTGGATTGTGTATCACTTTGTTTTTCAAATTTTGCCATATAATGAAGGGGCAAAACCCATTATTTACCACTATAAATCATAAAAAAATTCATGCAGTTGCAAAACATGTTATATCCAAAATGAATGCAGATGCAGAACCGTTCATAATGACAGCTCAATATTCACATTTGCAAAAGCTGTTGTATCAAAACAAGAAACTTGGCCACCTCATATTTTTCAAGTTCCAAAACCATGTATTATGATATGGGACAAAAACAGAAGTTATTTTAATTTAATTTGTTTTATATTTTCTTTGTGTGTTATAACATATATATACGTATATATATATGTGTTATAACATATATATATGTGTTATAACATATATATGTGTTATAACATATATATATATACACACACACATGCACACACACACACACATACATACATACATACATATAATTTTAATGGTTTTACTACGCGTTTTTTATATGTTGGAAGTTATTGATGAAGGAATTNACATACATACATACATATAATTTTAATGGTTTTACTACGCGTTTTTTATATGTTGGAAGTTATTGATGAAGGAATTCCTGTGTAGTGCGCAAAATTATAGCTTCAGTATCTTGCGTGAAATATCTTAAGGGCACTCACTGCCTACCAGCTGGCAGCTGCAAAATTTAAATAGGAAATCCTATGTTAAGGAAATTTCATCTCAGTGCATTAATTTTAAAGACAGGTATTTCAAACAAAATGTATTCTCCACAAATTTTTAGGAAAAGTTCCCTACAGCAGATATGTTTCCATAACTTTGTAGCCTATTTGTAAGGAATTTTTTAAATTTATGTTTTATAAAAAAGTACATACTCGTAGGGATTTTCTGCTAAAAAATTCATGAAGAATAAATTTTGTTTAAAATGCCTATCACTAAAATTAATGCAATGAGAAAGAATTTCTTTAACATAGGATTTCCTACTATTTAAATTTTGCAGCTGCCAGCCGGTAGGCAGTGCCCTTAAGCTATTCTATAACACAGTAACATTACAATACTATAAAAGAATTAAATGTAAATTGTTTCAGTTGTGGATTTTAATTGTAATGTACTATTGCAACATAACGTATAGAATGAACTTTTTAATTTTATGTACACTGGAGAGCCAAAAAAACTGGTATAGGCGTGCNATTGCAACATAACGTATAGAATGAACTTTTTAATTTTATGTACACTGGAGAGCC
Source organism: Clitarchus hookeri (assembly GCA_002778355.1). Lineage (NCBI taxonomy): Eukaryota > Metazoa > Arthropoda > Insecta > Phasmatodea > Phasmatidae > Clitarchus > Clitarchus hookeri. The sequence continues at coordinate 607,701 of NQII01000548.1, read as the reverse complement.
AAAAAAACTGGTATAGGCGTGCGTATGCAAATAACAGAGGTCTGGAACCAATCAGAGTAACGCGATGCGGTCAGCAGCGCCTATATAAGACAACAAGCGTCTGGCAAAGTTGCTAGATCGGTTACTGCTGCTACAATGGCAGGTTATCAAGATTTAAGTGAGTTTGGTGTTATAGTCTGCGCACGAGAGATGGGACATAGCATCTCCGAGGTAGTAATAAAATTTGGATTTTCGCGTACGACCATTTCACGGGAATCCGGTAAAACATCAAATATTCGACATCGTTGCGGCCGGAAAAAGATTGTGAACGAACGGGACAAGCGATGACTGACGAGAATCATTAAACGTGACAAACGTGCAACCCTTTCTCAAATTGGCACAGATTTCAATGCTGGGGCATCAACAAGTGTCAACTATTCAATGGACCATCATTGATATGGGCTTTTGGAGCCGAAGGTCCACTCGTGTACCGTTGTTGACTGCACGACACCAAGCTTTACGTCTCGCCTGGGCCCGCCAACGCCGCCATCGGACTGTTGATGACTGGAAACACGTTGCCTGGTCTGACGAGTCTCGTTTCTAATTGTATCGGGTGGATGAACATGTACGGGTATGGAGACATCCTCATGAATCCATGGACCCCACATGTCAACAGGGGACTTTTCAAGCTGGTGGACGCTATGTCTTGGTATGGGGCGTGTGCAGTTGGCGTGAAATGGGACCCCTGATACGCCTAGATACGACTCTGACAAGTGACAGATACGTAAGCATCCTGTCCGATCACCTGCACCCATTAATGTCCATTGTGCATTCCGACAGACGCGGACAATTCCAGCAGGACAATGCGACACCCCACACGTCGAGAGTTGCTACTGAGTTGCTCCAGAAACACTCTTCTGACTTTAGACACTTCCATTGGCCACCTAAATCACCAGACATGAACATTATTGAGCATATCTGAGAAGCCTTGCAACGTGCTATTCAGAAGAGATCTCCACCGCCTCGCACACCTATGGATTTATGGACTGCCCTGCAGGATTCATGGTATGAAATGCCTCCTGCATACCTTCAGACATTAGTCAAGTTCATGCCACATCGTCTTGCGGCACTTCTGCATGCTCGCGGGGGCCCTACATGATATTAGGCAGCTGTACCAGTTTTTTTGGCTCTTCACTGTATATTAATAAACATTTCTTAATTTTCATAAGAGATGTTTGTAATAGTCTCAATGTCTCGACATATTCTAACCTTAAAGAGTCTTGATATGGCTGGTTATGCACCTTGAACAAACATGAAGATGGTGAATCTTACAGTTACAAACCCAGTTATATACTTTATCCAGTTGAAAACCATTAATATGAAATTTCAAATTCAAATGATAATTAATTCAGTAATCTGAAAACACAAATGTTAAAACAAAATGCTGCTAGTTTTAGTTATTTTACTAACAGTAATTTAGTGGTGATGATTTTTTCTGATCAACTAAAATATACTTACATGGCTATAGCTGGTTTTGCATATACACTACTCAAAATAAATAATTGGAAATTGATTATAGCAGACTATTTTTCTGAAAACCTAAATAAACATATTATGAATTTGTTTATGGATGCCAAACATAAACCTTTAATGAAATGCATTTTAAATATTTATCACTCAATCCACTATACCCATCCCCCCCCCCTTCCCCGTGTCACTCAGAAAGAAATGTTTTGCTGTTATTGTCATACAAATTACATCAATTTCACAGCAATTAAAAACATGTTTCAGAAATTGGTTTGAATATGCTAATTTGCTATAAAATTCATTATTATATGTTTTCGTAAAAAAAAATTTTTACCAAATTATTTTTTAAGAAAAGAGTGGAACTTCTTTATCTCTGGTTATTTATGGGCTCATAAATAATTATCAATAAAAAGTCTGAAAACAATATTATTGTTGCCAGTGTTTTTATTTCACAAATTTACATATTTGGCCAAATAATATAAAGTTAAAAACTTGGAAAAATTAAATTTAAAAAAAACCTATATATTACTTACAATTTTAATACTTAATTTTGTGTAGATAAAACTATTAGTTTTCGAAGGACAACATTGAACTGCTGGAAAGTTGGCATTATAAAGTTGGCTTAGGATGTGTGTGGGGTTTGATGGCGTATTCTGCAACTACCAGCAATGGCCATCTGCAGTGAATGGAAACGAGTCAGTCACAGTAGCATCCAAATTTTTTCTGATACTCGCAAACTTGAATGAAGAAGCAAATAATGAATGACTATGTGAATTGTACTATATAAGTCAATGTTTTCTTGCAACTGCCACATTGCCACTTATTTTCTAACTGCCTTCATACAAAGTATATCAGTTAATTATACAGGATGGATCTGAATTCGACCAACAAATTTCAGCAGCAGGTTAATCACGAAAATAGACATTGACAACATATATACAACCTATGGTCTAAATTAAATCCCAAGCGTGGTACACGTCTTTGAAGTTGGACCTGAAGCACCAGATTGAGAAAATATGTAAGATGGAACACTGCGTGTTTGCATAATGTGCAAGTGTAAAATGGTCCACAAACACCACAAAATCTGTCGCTGTCATCAAATTAATTCATCAAAATAATAACGGTTACCACTTTCATTGCAAGCCATTTGACATAATGCGGTAACACGTGGGATCTTATTGATGGAATGTGAATCCTCATGTTTCAATTGACCAAAAGAGGTTGCCTTGTGTAAACTCCCTAACCCCCACTGTTTTCAAGTAATTCGAGTTTAAAATTTCAAAAGAATTATGTTTAAAACCTGGCAGGCGGGCAACACGCATAACACCCAATAACGAATGGTTGTGAATATCAAAGGGACAAGATAACAAAAAGAGGTACGTAACAGTGGCGTTGAGAAATGCCGTAAATTACAATAAATCGAAACAATTGCAAACTAGACTACATCTGTCTGGGTGCCATTTCCATGGCGAGAGACTCAAGAGTGCAGAATGAATTGTAGCATATCAAGCATGGGTATTAAAAGAACAGAGGTCACCACCATAATGCGTGCAATAACGTAGCATTTACAGTAGTAATTGATAATTGTATGACAACATCAATGTCCATACCACAGTTACGAAATGTATCTTTTGTGTAAGAATCTACTTGTTTGTGTTGTGATCGTGGATGAGGTGTACATTGTAAATCAACTTTGTGAAATGGTTATCATGACCAACTTGTATAGAATGCCAGTGCGGGTAAACACAGTTTGTATACAGGTATCACATCACGGTTGCATGAGGGATGGCCTCATACAGTTACATGGAGGATTGATCACCTATCATAATAGCCTACCATGTAGGCTGCCACACAACACACACCATCTTCAAGTGGAGGGTCTCTGACCTATGTGTCGTGTGATATTTTCAGTCGTTTACTTAGCCGAGACAATTGTACTAGTGTTTAGCGGAGTGGAACGGACGCTTAGTTGGAGTATCGCGAAATGAATAGTTTTACATGGCCTGAAATGGCTGATATTCACCTTGTGTATGGGGCTGCGCAGTACAACAGTAGAGCTGCAGCACGCATGTACAGGAAAAGGTACCCAATCAGACGTGTGCCACATTATTCAATGCTCACAGCCATTGATAGGAGGCTTCGCGAACAGGGGACATTTACGGTGAGTAAACGAGTCATGTAATATATTTACGTGACATCACAGCGATCATTGAACACTGTGAAACTGAGCATACCTGTCCCAATACCGTACATATTACAGGTGTACAGGCCTAATACTGGCCGTCCAAGGTCGGTACGAACACCTCACTTTGAGGTGATGGTGCTGCGGAGGTTCCATGCGTTGCCATCCACCAGCACCCTCAAGTGGCACATGCGGTTCGCACCGGACACATGAATGTGTGGAGAGTTGTGCATGAACAGCTGCTCCATCAATATCGACAGAAAGTGCACCATTTGAAGGTTGAAGACTACCTACAATGTTTACAGTTTGTGCAGTGGTGTTTACAGAAGAAGCGCGATTCACAAAAGAATATGTGTTGAAGTCTCGTAACAGTCACGTGTGGGCAGAGGAGAACACTCACGCGCCCTTTATCCACAATTACCAGGAGCAATTTGGCGTTAAAAGTATGGTGTGGTATTGTAGGTGACAGTTAAATTGGGCCATAAATGTTGCCCACTCGCTTAAATACTGACCGGTACCTCTGTTTTTGGAACAGGTTTATCCAAAGTTGCTGGAAGACGTTCCATTTGGGATTCGACACAAAATGTGGCTGCAGTATGGCACTTTGGTGCACATGTTCGAAAGTACCCCGACACCACGTTTCCAGGTAAATGGATAGGCCGCGGTGGGCTGAAGTTATGGCCACCGCTTGACTTTAACTTGTGTGGTGCTATGAAGTGGTCGATGTACGAGACCCCAATAGCATCTCTGGAGGATCTCGTGGCCAGAATACATGCTGCTGCCGAAATCATAAAAACCACACCCGGCGTGTTTGAACGTGTTCGGCAATTGTGGCATCGTCGATGTACACTCTGTAGCAAGGTTGGAGGCTGACAGTTCGAGCACCTCATCTAAGGTTCGGTTATACCACAGTATTGCACTTCATTATGTAATAAATGACAATGTGAATTTACCTGGTATCCTCGTATTGCTACAACGTACACATAAAATACCGGTAAACCACCACCATAAATTTGTTACATCATGTATCTGAATGTTTCAGTCCTCTCTCTGTTATCTTGTTCCTTTGATATTTGCAACCATTCGTTATTGGATGATGTGCATGTTGCCTGCCTGCCAGGTTTTCAACAAAATTATTTGGAAATTTCATACTTGAATTACTTGGAAACAGTGGGGGTTAGGGTGTTTAAATAAGGCAATATTTTTTGTCAATTGGAATATGAAGATTCATATTCCATCAATAAGATCCCACATATGTTACCACATCATGTTCAATGGCTTGCAATAAGATTGGTAACCGCTATTATTTCAATTTACTTAATTTTATGACAGTGACAGGTTTTATGGTGTTTGTGGACCATTTTACACTTACACATTATCCAGACAAGCAGTGTTCCATCTTACATATTTTCTCAGATATTTGTAATAATCTGATGCATCAGGTTCATTTTCAAAGACGTGTACCGCCCTTGGGATTCAATTTAGACCATATGCCGTATTTATGTTTTGACGTCTATTTTCGTGATTAATCTGCTGCCAAAGTTTGTCGGTTGAATTTAGATGCATCCTGTATATTAGAATCTGATTGCGGAAAAATATTACTGGGAAATAAGTGTCGGCACAAACAACTACACCATCCATGGCTATGTCTACATTGTAAAAATATGGTCAAAATTATTGAGCCATATTTTTATTACCAAATGTGTGCTAAAGCCCAAAAATGATGAACGCATACAATTATTTGATGGCTGAGCATTTATCATATTGCAGTAGAAATACAATATAGCTATGCTAGACACTATCTCAATTACATCAGCAGAAAAAAAAAAGAATTCACCTGAGCAGATTTTCTATGCTAAGAGAATATGTTTCATATTTAATAAAAAAATTTCATCTAAATTCAAGGTGAACACATGAAAAAGCTGAGAAGAATGCAGCATACTATATTTGCAAATGGTTACAATAATCACAGTTAAAAGCACCTCTTTAAATTAGTTTAGTTGAACATCACTGCACACTATACAAATGAAAATTTTTGAAAGCCTCATAGGTACGGGAATGGAAAACGTTGTCGACAAATAGTGCCACAACACTGCAAAATATTTGGTAACCATTTCATTGTTGGATATATCATTTCCTACTATTTTTAGGTTGGCATTCTGGATTGTATCTTGTATATAACATACATGATTCACATATGCTGAGAATCTACACAAGTATGGCAAGGCATTTTATCCCATAAATAACAATCTTAAAAATTATTTGTAATAAAAATAAATAAACACACAAAGAATGCCATATCACAAATAAAATCTCATGACAGCTACAAAGCTATTTCCCACAGAACAGTCCATATAGAAAATTAGTACTAACGGTAGTTACAGTAATGTTCTCGTGGGGTGATGTGACAATGAAATACACACGTCAAAGAGTTTGTATGATCTACAGAATGCACTATACAACAAATACAAATATTCTTCTATTAAATTTACATTACCAGAACAAATTTTATTTTGAAAAATTAATACATCATAGTAAATGCAGACTTCTTTTTTTTAAACTCCGGACATAACAGATCAAATGTGTCCTATGTTAGTTACATTGTGTCGACCAAGTAGGTTACAAATTGGGAAGAGGTTTGGCTAAGCTATAACTTGTATGTTGTCAATACGCCAACTGTAAGATTGACTGAAGTCTGAACTGAAAGTATCGCCAGAAGTTGAGGTTTAGGTCTGAAGCATAGGACATTCAATAAATTTGTTTTAGTTTACTTATTGAGCTACGATTTTTGGAGAGCTTTAAAAAGTGCATGCACCCAATTACTTTATTAACATAATAGCTGCTAAAAATAAAAATTGGATACTGTAAACACTGAATAACCACATAGTTTCTCGTCGCAGTTATAATTATAAAAGGATACTTCCTCCAGACACTAGGAAATTCTCGCCACTTTGAATTGCAACAAAATATCAAAAGGTAGCACAAACTCTTTGTAACAGGCAGCACCACTTTAGACCCTACAACAAAACGAGAAAGTGAAATGCTTAATGCATTACTTATATGTTTCAATCAATAAAGTGTATGTGTAAAAAAAATTTTATAAAGGCATAGTGTTGCTAAAATGCAAAATTTTACATTCATGTTTAAATTGCTAAAGATAAAGAGAGATGATTTTTATTGATTCGTTATGTAAAATTAACAAACTTTTTACTAAAAATATATTTAACGTTTTTATTAGTTAATTTTTTTTGTACATTTACAGCATTTTTGTTAAGCTTAAGGAATTATTTAGTACATTCACAGAACCAATGTAAGTACTGTGAATTAAGTATCTCACAGTTTGCGTACATACCCAGAAATTTTTTGTGAGTGGTTTACTGGAAAGTGAGTAAGTGAAGAGATTTGGGTGGCTCTTAACAGCGAGGTCTTAGGAGCCGATGAGGGTGATTGAGATGAGAATGAAGCAGCGCCAGAATGAAAGGGTGGGGGAAATGGGAGATCCCTGAGAAAATCCACCGACCAGCGGCATCATCCAGCAAGATTCTTATGTGCGAAAATCCGGGGGTGACCCGGCCGGGGATTGAACCCTGTTCACCTTTGTGAGAGGCAAGCAGGCTAACCGCTCAGCCATCGCGACCTCAGTTTACTGCAAAGTTAGAGAAATCTTCAAAGATATTAATTAGTGTTGTTTATCATAAATTTATACCTATTAAAATTTCTTACATTCTGTTTAAAACATAATTTTTACTAAACACTCTTTCACTTTTTGTTTTGCATGAAATACACTAAAAATTATACAAATGATACACAACTTTGTTTTACGACTGGTACCATTGATACAAAGCACTACATTTGAACCACGACAATTACTACTTCAAGGTTTTCGATACCAAAATTGCATTATGTCCAGCAAATATCAATGTCCAGACATTAAAAGTAAGGTGTTTTAATTAAAAGATAGTTAAAGGCTTCTAGTCAGACATTTTGGCAGTGTTAGTATGTGCATTTGTCATGAGTTTGTTTTTTCTTAAGTCATACTTAAAGTTGCGTTGGGGATCAGTGGTAAGGGCCGATAAGATGTTCGCTGGTGTTCTTTCTTTTCAACTAAATTCTGGAAATACAGTTGGTTATTTCGGTGCAGTTTGGCTCACGTGGGAAAGTGCTTGCGATGGGGTTCGCACCAGTGTCGAAAGGGACTCTGTACCACGCAATGCCTTTGCAGGTTGCAATTGAGAGGCACAATAAGAGTAGCGCTGCACGATGCACTTATGTGAGTATGTTTATGGCATAATGGATGTGAAGGGTGGAGATGGAGCACTGGGCAAAGAAGACAACCACCAACATTCAGAGAGGAAGTTCCGGGAGTGGCAAATGTAATCAACACCGGCAAGCTTCCGCGACCCTCTCGTTTTACGCCAAATTTGTATACAAAATTTTTTTCCGCCAGTGTGGGAAGTCGTTAGGGTGCCAGGAGGGTAAGGTTCCTCCTGTTTTCTTAAATTTCTTGCGATGTAAGTTTTTTAATAACGTGGATTTATAATGGATTCTGATATGCTCTCCTCATAATCCGCCTGGCTCGTTGCAACACAAATTGCTCTGTATCTCTGCTGTGCAAAATATGTGAACTGCATAAACTTCAATACATCTCTGAGGAGAATTTTTGACATTACATTTGTTTTTTATAATGGCACCATCATTCCAGAACATTTATCATTCTTCTGCTGAGTGAGTGAACCGAACCAAGTTTCAGTAATCTTTTATTTCTGATATCTACAGCATTACAAACTATTTTTAATGATGAGATGTGCTGAGATGGATGGAAGAAAACATTTACAGCATTATATTGAGACTGCTAAGGAAAGTCAGACCTACCAGAAATTTCTCAGTTTTGTAGATTTCAACATTATCTGATCTCATTATCTGGTCTCAAAGCTGGTGCATTCCACCTGATGACTCAGTCTCTTCAGGAAGCCAGTGGGTGACAATGCGAGGAGGGCAAAGGTTTAGTAATGGTGACTTATCACAATGCACACCTCAAAACGTTGTGCCATGTCTAAACAGAACACTGGTGAATGATTTCCACCAGGCGGTCAATTCTTGAATTGATACAAGATTATTTTGAATTGTCGAATCTCACTGCTTGAATTTCAACACCATAATCTCACTTGGAAAGGTAGCTATTCAAGTACAAATTTTGAAATGCTGAATATTTTTGTGAGATTATTTTCTTAATATTGAACCTGTTTTTACAAGGTGGTGGAAAAACCGTACATGTGATACGTACAGCATATTTGGTCAGCTAACTGAATGGACTCCGAAGAAAATTAATTGAATACAGAAATACAATAAACATGAAACAGCTTCCCGAATATTGCAGCTACTGAAATTCACTGCATTTCATATGTTTGTTGTAGGCCTTCCCAGCTACGTAGCACTGTAACATGGCCAGTAATTTTGAACAGCTATAACCTCATAAATTGAAAAACCCAGTAACTACACTCATTTGCCAAAAAAATTTATCACCATGAACAAATTGCACGAGTACAACGAAAGTTGCCACACAGTATCATCATGGCCCTGCATTTGTACCATTTGCATTTGTTTGCTTGTGCGGATTTGCCACTAGGGGAAATACATGCCCCTCCATCATTCATAGCTGCAAGATATTGAATAAGGCCTTAGTAGCAGTGTGAGCCACAGAGCCAAGTTCAATGAACATGCAGCATGTCCAGACAGCGTATTCAACAAGCCTTTGACCAGTTGGATGAGTATGAGAGGGGCCGCATTGTCTATCTCTGAGAGGCAACTTGAACTGTTCTGTCTAAACTGTGAGTTGGTGTTGGTTGCAGTGGAAACAGGAGGGTACACCCACAGAGAAGGTTATAGTCGACCCCAGTCGACCACCTGCAATGGGGGACCATTTCATCATGCAACAGGCTGTAAGCAATCCACAGGCATCGCTGCACACCATTCAAGTACCTGTCATGGCAGCTAGGGATATGCCTGTATCCACCAGTATCATATCCAGGCAGCTAGCAGAGTGGTATTTGTTGTCTCAACATCCCTTACATCTATCATTACAACCTGAGCATCACAGAACATGCGTGACCTTCTGCCGGGAACGAGCAGCATAGCAGCTTGCAGATTGGTGACATGTGATGGTCAACGATAAATCATAGCTCTGCCTGGATACAGACGACTGCCGAATTCAAGTCTGAAGATGCCCTGGCCAGTGCCATGATCCACGCTTAATTGTAGAGTGGCACACTGCCAGAGAGGTGTCATGGTGCGGGGTGTCATTTCCTATGGTTCCCGCACCCCACTGTGGTGATTGAAGAAACCTTGGTGGTGCGGCAATATGTCCCGGAAATTCTGCGACCATGTGCGCTCCACTTTCTGATGCAGCTTGACAACCCTATTTTCCAGCTGGAAAATGCCCGACCTCACACAGCACGGGTATCTTTGGCCTGCCTCCATAATGTCAACATGCTTCCTTGGCCAGCAAGGTCCTCAAACCTCTTACCCCTTTGAGAACGTTTCGGACCAGATTGGATGATAACTTCAGCCAGCTTCAACTACGACAGATTTAACGAGTCAGTTGCACCAGCTGTGGCAAGATCTTCCCCAGGAGAACATCTGACGTCTATGACTCCTTGCCCGACTGTATCACCACCTGTCTCCATGCTACTGGTGGTGCAACACCATACTAAGTGCATTTTGCAAGTGTTGGCCCCCTGCAATATATGCTTGGTGTGGTACAATATGTTGATGTTTTCTGTATACATACTACCATGTCCTGTGTCTGTACCCACTTATGTGAAGGCACCTTCAGGGTGATTTTTTTTGCAAACGAGTGTGTGTTATGAATCAAAGAAACTGTTTATAATGTAACTTAGCTAAACTTCTAAACTTCATGAGTCTATTGAGATGTACAAAATACATATTTACTAGTGAATAGAATGGAGAGATTTGGGCAGCTCTTAACATTGAGGACTTGAGAGCTGATGAGTGAAGTGACGTGAGTACGGGGCAGTGCCAGAATGTAAGGATGGGGGAAACGCAAGATCCCCTAGAAAACCCGCCGACCAGCGGCATTATCTGATAGGATTCCCACATGCAAAAATTTGGGAGCAACCAAATCGGGAATTGAACCTGATTCGTCTAGATGGGAGGCGATTAGTCTAAATACTACATCACCACAGCCCCTTTAGTTGTGAAGTAGAGCAGTGGATAGTGTGGCTGTGATATGCATTTATATAGTGTAAATTTTGGCTGGAGATTCAATCCAAATGTTTTGATTTTTTTTATTTGAATAGTAAACTACATTGACTTCATTATTACTGGTATAAATGCTATTCATTTAATTTACTGTAAGTATTGGGTGCAGAATATTGAAGCCTCTACTTGCTCTAGTGTTTGACACACACATAAATAGTAGCCTGGCGCTCATTCCCAGAACATACTAACAGCTTTTTAATTGACTTTCAATTATTGGTATTTACAGAATAATTTATGTCACAATGAAAAACTTGTAAAGAGCTCACATGCTTTTACTGTGTTTGTGACGTATGTTTTAAGATTAGGTATAATACCATCAAAGTGTAAATGCAATATAGATTTAAAAAATTATGAAGGAGCAAAAATTCTTGTGTTTGTAATTAATTCAATATTATTGATGGAAAGAACTGATTTCTTTATTGTCACCTCTTATGAATCTGCAAGAAAAATCTGAAGTATAAATTTTACTAATTTTCTAATACTCTTACAGCAATAAATTCCATTCATATTTTCTGTCTTTATTCAATAATTTTTAGTAAGGACGTATAATATAGAAGGTTGCAAAATCTCATCTCACCAGACTTACTAGCAAGTGAAATAATTCCACGATGGAAGTTGCTCAAGGAGGAAAGGGAATAGGTGGGATATTATTGCAGAAATGAATTATTTGGGCGCCGGTTAGCTGTAGAGAGCATGGAAGAGCGGGCAGTGGGCCGTTCACCCATGCGGTCCTCTCCTAAAGATCCCTGTTGATGTGATGACGTTGAAGATGGTGATGGTTCCAAATAACTATCGTTGTAGGTATGCAACCAATCCTACCTAGGAGGGTGAAGGCCTCCCTCCCTCTCTTACGCCACTAAATGTGAGGCTGTTTGAGCCACCTCACAACACCCATAATTTGAAGTACTTACACCTGATGTCGACCACACTAACAGTGCAATAGTGATGAATAAGATCAGGATGAATTATTACGGTTCAAACACTCTTAAGAGGTTGTGAAGCGACCTGACATGCGAAATGAAGTAGAGCAGTTCACTGTGTTTACTCACATGTTGATTCTGGATACAGACACTCGTGCAATTGTGCCCACTTGAAGGCTGTGGCTACCCAAAGCAGCAAAAGAAGCGGAGCACAGAAAGAATTGGGAGAAGTTAAGCCCCTGGGGGCGGTGAGTAGAGAGGGACTACTCTCTGGCAAAGAAAAGTAAAAAGGGTTCCAAAATACTTAAACAATTGATACCAAGGTGATATATAGCATAAATAGTTGAGGTGCCCGGGAACGGCACAGCAGCACACCCTTCTCCTACGCACCCGTGATTCTCACTGGTCATCATGGTGGCAGGTCACTTGAAGGTCAGAGCGACATGGTAACGAAATCCACGAAAAGCGTTGTTATTTTGGAGAGAATTATTAAACAATTAAATTTATTCAGGCTAGTATATGCTTGGAACACCTTAGTTTAACTGTTCTTGGAGGGTTCAAAACAAACCTATTCAAACAAACAGAATATTTCCCAGATTCATACACACACATTTTAAATCTCGCGGTAACATATTCTGAAATATGAAAAGTGGATTACATTTACATTTGCCTGACGAAATAATTAAAAAACAAACATCAGCTGGGATAAAATTTTTCTTAGCAAAATATAAAGTATCAGAATTGTTTAAAAAACCAGTCTTCATGTACAGATATTACAAATAAAATTTGAAATCGCAAATTTACAGGGGTATCTCATACTCCTTAATAATATAGAGAGAATTGTAGGTTTACAGTTGCATGATTAACAAGAATTTTCAATATGGTACAAAAATTTTCAGGCAATCGGGCATCACAGAATAACTTTTTGGTAGTTTATAACGAGAGGTCTTGTTAAGTCATGTCTATATATAGGTATTTTGAAGCTAAGTGTTACAAATTTTGGCTGCAAGGAAGATAGTAGCCCTAAGTAAATACAAGGATGTGACGTTTCTTGAAATATTGCAGACAATGTATCCTAAATTTCACTCTGATTACAAGAAAAGCATGACGATTGCTGCATGGTCAAGACTTCTTCTTATGGTTACTTCCAGTACGTAAATGACTAAACAGTGTCGTGTGTGACGGTTTAGGAATTTTAGAGCGACAGCGACGCTGGCCCACAA
>NQII01000548.1:550957-590339 GCA_002778355.1 Clitarchus hookeri | reverse complement strand
TTCCAGCCCTTTTTTAATGTTTCTTCTGGTATATCTTGCCAGGCTTCAGCGACATTAAAAATTGCGTCTTTAATAGTGTATGACCTCCAAAACTGCTTTACACTTATTAATTCATCCCCAACGTAAACAACTTTTTGAATAAATCATTTTCGATAACGTCACTTTATGCTTTCAATAATACCCTGATCCATGGGCTGAATTAGTGGAGTAGTGTAAGCAGACAAAAAGTGGCATGTAACTTTTCCATCATCACTTTGTAAGTCATGAGAAGGATGAGTTGTTACATTGTGCATTAATTACATGGCTTCTTCAGGCAATCCAATCAATTTTAAATGTAATTTTACATTTGGCACAAACACACTGTGGAACCACTCATTAAATATAACCTGGCTCATCCAGGCACTTTTTTGTGCATAATATTTGGCAGGTAAGACGTTTAAATTCATATTTTTTAAAGCCCGGGGCTTTTTATATTTCCCAATGATTAGTAAAGGAAACCTATGTCTACCATTTGCATTCGCACACACTATGACAGTTATGCNTTTTTATATTTCCCAATGATTAGTAAAGGAAACCTATGTCTACCATTTGCATTCGCACACACTATGACAGTTATGCTGTCTTTTTGCATTTTAAAACCAGGTGGATTTTTCCGATAAGGAGGCTAAGGTTTTCACGGGAAGTGCTTTCCAATTTAGACCAGTTTCGTCACAGTTGTAAACCTGCTCTCTGACCAAATTTCTATCTTTTATTTCTTTCATTAGTTTTTCCCGATATTCTACAATAACCGTACTATCAGCGCTTAGTTTTTCACCCTAAATGTCCAACTGCCTTATGCCATGTCTACCCTTAAATTTATCCAGTCAACCTGTACTAGCCTTAAATGAAGGATCCCCATCAAGCTTCTTGTTCATCTCAATAGCTTTAGCCATTATTATGGGCCCAGAAACTGGTATGCCTTGACTGCGGGCTTGAATGAACCACTGATACATTACTGTATCCAGTTGGTCCAGTTTTGCTGGCTTCATCGTTTTTCTTAGTTTGACATCTACGTCTGTCGTTTGCATTTTTGAAACATGACTTTCAATTTTATCTGCACCTTTCCTAATATCATTGACTGTCGTCCGCCCGATTCCATATAGGAGAGCTACACTCGTCGCGCTTTCTCATTTACGCAGTTATTTTATAATTTCAAGTTTTTGAGAAAGTCCCAATACAACACGTTTCCGTTTCTCAGACATTTTTAAACACACTAGACTTTTGACAACAAACTGAGGATAATGACTTGCTGACTAAGTGACTACCGCTACTGAACTGACTATAGGAATTCCGGTAGGGTGGTGAGGAAGACGGAACGATTCTACGAAGTACATATGTAGGTTGTACATCATAAACAACAAACGTGAGTCATTCACATTCCGCACCGCACAGAATGTATTTTTACTGGGTATATGATTACAGTGCAGTATACGTATTGCTCAACTCAATAATGTGCTTAATTTGATCTAATATGAAACGAGAAAAAAGTTATTTCATTTTTAGTTTAAGTTTGTTTTTTGTATCCAATTTTATTATTTTACTTGTGTCAGTTTACTAACGGTTAACAGAAACTGATGGTTAAAAGGGTGACGGTTAACCGAGACTCCACTGTATTTTCATTTATCTGCTGCCAAATTAACTGGCCGGCTGCATGCCGGAGTGTACTGCAGCATAAATTTAGTTATAGGCAGTAATATTTATCAGAGATTGATTTCAAAAGTGCTCACTGTAACATTAACAGCCTTTACTGAAGTTCACTGCACTGTAAAAACAAGGTGGTATGGTGTATTCACGGTTTCTTCAGATATTTTGAAAAAAAAAAAAAACCATTGAAAAATCACCCTAGGAGTAACATGTCAACTTGTTTTTTTTTTTTAAATAACTTGTATACCATAAATGTATAACACTGTGATTATATTTTTGAATAAATCAAACTTTAACTTAGTATCTTCTATAACTTGTAATATTTATTTTGTATTCAATACCAATTAAAAACAGTGACAGCAGCAATGTGTTGGCAACGGCTAGTAAGAAATAGTTCACAGTTAAAATATAGTTTTAACCAGTGTTTTTGATATGCTATTTGTGAATTAAACGTTACCTATTGAAATATTTAAATTTTTAGATAGCACAGATGGAAACATATTTAATTTTTACAGTTAAAAATATCAGAGCCAATTACGGTGCGCAAGCTCAAGTGACATGGTGTTTTTTTTTCCGTCCGAGTAAAATACTTGAATAGGCGGAGCGAAGCTTGTCGCTTTATCTCTCTCTTTCTGACTCTTGGGAAGTTTCACACCGCTAATAGTAGCAAGAAAACTATACACGTTTTTATTTTTAGCATTATTTCATACTTATTAAAGCCAAAATAATGATTTTTGAATTTGTAATTTAAAACTGAAACTAGATTTTAATGTTTGAATAATTATTATAATATATTTTTATATGATGGCGGGACGGTTACAAATCTCAAGTTGGCAGAAGTGCTGCGACATGACATGGCATATTGAGCTTGGCTGAACAGTGTTAATTTTTTTCCTTCAAAATATACTTCAAATTATTACATCAAAATTGTAATATTTTTTTTTTTTTAAACATACCTAGACAAGTTACAATGTGATAACTCTGCTTTTCTGCGGCAGGAATAAATCTACCGTAACGTGTGTCATGACCGGTGCATGTGAAAGGGTATTGTTGGTCTCCTTGACACTGATTCAGTGTGTGTGTGTGTGATTGCAAATATTGGACGTGCAAAATTTATATGTTTTAACAGTGAACTGTTTTTATAATTAAATTAATTATTTAAAAGTCACGTCTTTATTTATCACAACTATGCAACATCACCCTAGGTGTTTGAAACACAATTCTGTAACATGCTTATGTTTCTGTGATTTTTATGTTTGCCACAATCCCAATAAATTATTAAGCCAAGCCAGAAAATTTTAAATTAATAAATAAACCTTGTAAAAACAAAGTCCATGTGCAAATAAAAATTACCTGAATAAAAGTTATGGTAGACCTATTTGTGTACATGTTAACCAATATTTGTTAAGTTTGTCGCTGCTACGTACAAAACTAAGCGACAAAAGTTTAATACTTTAATTTACCGTCAATTTTGTTGGACTGGCTACTCCTTCGTTTTAAAATTTATTCCAACTGAGGATGCTCTTTTAACGAATTAGCCCAACACATATTAATAACAAGAGGTTAAATACTACAGTTCTTTCCCCCACAATTGTAACAGGGTCAGACAGAGTCGCAGAAATATGTTAACAATGTAAAATAATACCCATTATAACTATTGTCAATACAGACATTGTTAAAAAGTGATAAAGCTGACATAAATATGGCTATAGACCTAAATTGTAAGCATTTAAACTGGTTTTTTAATTATGGCAGAACTCTTTGAACAGTTGAAAACAGTGAACAAAGCATTTGATAGTTAAACCGTAGGGGTCACATGGCAGGGTTTACCAAAAGTGTAACCAAAAGTAGAACTTTAGCAGGGCTTCAGAAAAGTGTGAAGTAACAGTGAATGGCCTATAACACGTTGATACTAATGTTACAAAAAAAAATTGTTAACCAATTATTAATGAGGTTACATTAAAACATTATAAAAAACAACACTACAGCATAATGTAATGTAATCATACTAAAATAAAGCTACCACTATAAACTACTAGAAAATGCCACACAATTGAAAATACAAATGTTAATATGTATTAAATATAATTTCTCTTACCTTATAATGAGTTCAGTATCACTTTCATCCAAAATAACATTTACCACAAGTTTTTCAACAAAAACTTTAATACTTGCTGCTCTCTCTCTATTTGCCTGGATAATTTTCAATGCTGCAGCCATTAATGGTTCTAACAGCTGTGTAACATGACCACCTGCAGTTACCAGCTGCCCTAGGGCAACAGGAAACCATTCATGGTTTGAAAGATACAGCAAAGCCTTGTTGGGAAAAAACTTGAGTGTGTCTGTCTGAGTTTGGTACAATATAACAAGTAGCGCAACCTTCTCTGTCCTGAAGCTGGAGCAGGAATTCTGAAGAAAAAAATTTTCCAGTATTTTATACAGCACCACTGAACAGTATACACTGAAATTAATACTCCACAGATGTCCAGTTCACATTAATTGAATACTTTAACATTACTTTAGTTACACAAAACTAGTGCTATATTTATCTGAATATGTAAGTACATTTTATACCAATTTTCAGTTCCAAAAAAAAATTTATGGTAATCTTATTTTCACACATAAGCTGTTCACGACAAAGTAAGCACTTTGGAAATCAAACTTNTTCAGTTCCAAAAAAAAATTTATGGTAATCTTATTTTCACACATAAGCTGTTCACGACAAAGTAAGCACTTTGGAAATCAAACTTTAAAAAAAATTACTGCCTGTTAAGTGAATCATGCTACCGTACACAGGCTTCCAGTTAACTTAACAGTGAGTCAAGAAAAATAGTTCCAAGTCTTGACGTTATATTGTGAGTGTAATATTTAAATTTATGGCAAATAAGGTTTGCATTTTTCTGCTTTATACACATTCGAGTACTAAATTGCATATTAGTAACACATTAGGTTCCTAACAATTTTACATTTTCATTTGACTGACACATGAATAAATAGATCAGACCCACTGCAATGTAAATTTTACATATGGTGGAAGGATACAAAATGAGAATTCAATTATGTATATCTTAAACATGGCTATTCAAAGTGCTCAATTAACCATGAACAACCTATATTATACATTGAAGTAAATGTTTTTGCTTGAGAAGTAGCAAGTGATGGTCAATATTTTGTTTTCGACTAAACATGTGTTTTATTACATTACAAACCATGTTAAAAACATTAACAGCCTGCGCTTTATATTTAAAAAAATTTGGATGGACAAAGAAAACATGAATTCCTTGGGTATTAATTCATTTGGGATGTAGGATACTGTATATAATCAACTACAATGAATGTGGCCACATTAAACATGCTAATATACATTGGTGGAAAATTAAAAATGAACACCCGGATGCAATGGTCCCACATGAATGGAGATTTTATTGAATAAGAGGCTACAGAAAGTCTTGAACAACAATGTCAGTATCTTGCGTAGCCACCTTTAGTGACGATGCAATTCTGCAGTCGTGCATAGAGACAATCGAAAAGGTGTCAGATGTCATCTTGGTGAATAGAGTTCCACGCTAATTCCACCTGTTGTTGCAATTGGAGGTTTGTTATCAGTATTGCAGAATGCACCAAATGCCTTCCCATCACGTCCCACCCATGTTCAATGGGGGACAGGTCGGGTGATCTTGCTGGCCAGGGGAGTTGACAAACACTTTCGAAAGTGCGTTGGGTAACAGGAGACGTGTGTGTGCACTGGCATTGTTCTGCTGGAAAAGGAAATCTCCTTGGCATTGTAGGAACTGCAACAAAATGAGCTGGAAGATGTTCTGGATGTAGCATTTACTGGTCAGTGAACGTCCGTCACTGGTGCCCAGGCAGAATCTGCTCTCATCACTTAACCGAACTCCACACTATTCATTCCTCCAGTTGCGTAGTTCGCGACACCATTTGAGGCAGGCTGCACAATGATAAGGTGTGAGAGGAAGCCTGGCGAGCGGCCCCCATGATCGTAGCCCAGCATCCAGCAAACAATTGGTGATAGTCCTAGCTGACACCATGGGTGTAACAGTGGTCCTAATTTGTGCGGCAGTCGCCTCAGTAATGGTCGCTCATCTGATGCAGTGGTCCAGGCGGGAATCCGTATGCCGCTGCCATTCAGAACCAGGTTGACGAGCGTGTGCACCATCGTTAGTCCACTGGCACCATCAATTATGAACAGCAGACACTGTCCTACGTGTTGGGCAATTCTTCAGAAGGACCATCCAGCCTCCCTCAGGCCCACAATAAGACTTCGTTCAAAGGCCAATTAATTGCATGAAGTGTGGTCGTCTATGCCGTCATGGTATGTGTACAATGCTTACTACACACAGGTCGATGTTTGAAACAACATACTCTTTCACCGAGTCAACTATAGTTGTACTGGGCTCAGCGGTGTTATGCCTAGTATGCAGTTCCTACTCTGTCCACAGCACAGCCTTGTTAATCATTGCAAGTACTGCCCTCTATCAGTGCCCCATGCGCATATGTTGTTTCTATGTCACCGCTTTAGTGGTGTTCATTTTCCACCAGTTTATAAAAATTTCTAATCAATAACATGTTCAAATAATTTGTTAAGATATAAATTTTTCCTGTGGACCACAGCAAATATGTGGGTGTAGTCTTTATTTTCAAGGTCATCTTAGTCTGATAAATAGGGTATTTCCTGCATGACACTGTAAATATGTAGTTACAGTACTTTGCAAATCTTATACAAAAATTTGTGATTACTACTGTAATTTGAAATTAACATACAATCAGTTTGACTTTACCAAATTTTGTGCAGAGAACTTACTTTGGCCAATTTGTTGATGACATGAACAAGAACTTCCTGGCCCAGATGAACCTTGCTCACCAACTGAGCAGTTATCATGAATGATGCCAGAGCAAAGTCCCCCACAGCAGAAGAGAGACCTTTCAGCAGTACAGGCATGATGCTGGTGAGTTGCACTTCTGTCACTTTTGAGCAGTTTTCAAATGTACCCACCAACATCGAACAGAAGAATGCAAACACAGTCACCAGGCAATGTGCCTCACTGCCAAACTCTTTCACTGCAGATATCACACCATCACACACAAACTTCAGGAACGAAACATCACTGGCACAGTGATTCAAAACAGCTGTTTTTGAAAGTGGAACCCCTGGCTTCTGTATAGGTTTCAACCAATGCCAAGGACTGGCTTCATCCTTAAGGTTCAATAGCTGCAGAACTTTCACAAACATCTTTGTTTCATGATATGGCAAAATGAGCAGTAGCAGGTCTTCTTTGTTATACTCATGCAGAAGGAACCTGTAATACAAATTCAGTATAATTAACCCAAAGCTAAAAATTAATGACCTCACTACAAGCAACAAAGTGTGGACTTATAGTACAAACATCAACTTGCCAGATTGAAAGAAATACAAGGTTATTAAGGTTTCCAAAAACTGTACTTGAATTAAGAAATAATATATTTGTGGTGTGTAAGTAAATATCATAAAATTGTATATTTGTTTCATTTACACTGCTGAGAAACATGGAAGACTCCAATTCCATAGTGTACATTTAGGCTGTATCCAAACTCTCTCCAAGTACACATACACAATTACATCACAAAACACATACTAGCACTTTATGAATTCCCAGAGGCTCTATATATATACTTGGCACTTGCACAAAGTTGCTTACTTGCTGGGCATAAATGCTTCCTTATGACAGTCACCATATTTGTTTTGTTTGTCATGGTGACTTTTATGACAAAGGCAGCATGTAGTAAATGGTATTACAGGAATATTTATTTGGTTGTTCTTTTCTTTTCTGTTAAGGAATATAATGTATGGAGACCTTTAAAAATTTTGGCAGTTACATTTTTGTGTTTAATGGTTTTTGCATTTCTAAATTTATAATTTCAGTTAAGTTTGGCAGCAATAGTAATGGTTGTTAAAGGGTACACTATGTTTTGTTTCTTTTTCAAAAAGGTTTTGGAAATGTAGTTGAACGTTAAATTTTTTAGCACAGTTTGCATAGTTCACCATTTCAGAACTGCAGTAGCATGTTTCGGTTTGATTGGCTATGGTCGCATCAAGCGATACCCTGCTTGAAAAATTTCAGTGGCGTGATGCGACTAGCCTATGAATAAGACGGATGGGGTGGTGAGCGGTGGCGGCCTTGGATGAAAGCAATTGCCAGCATCTCAGAAAATCAAAACTGATCATAAATGAGTGAGGATGTCAGCGACACAATCTAGCTTACATCAGCAGCACTTATGATATTTTCTTTTTACCTTCATTTAGACTCAACAAGTTCACACGCGAAGCATATTTTGCCTAGTGTTTTTAAACTTCGCCTCATCTGCATGGGACGTCACGTAACCCGAACCCGAGACTGCTTGCCACCAGAACTGACAGACACACTCCCTAGTCAGGGGCAACCCAAGGAAACAGTACTCGACCCACCCACTACACTATGCCAGACGCCACGTAGTTTCATAGTATAAGCGCCCTCCACGAGCGACAGAAGCTGAAGTGAAGCCAGCAATGTAAGCCAAGCCTGCCTCTAAGCAAGTAGTGGATGCAACCCACACACAAGGAAAACTACCCCGCTCCCAACCTTCCCCGAGAGAATGCGGTCAGCGCTGCAAAGGGAGGAGCTTGCATACGCAGGAAAGTGCAGATGTACAGGCGAATTTTCCCCGAGGGCAATGAAGGAAGCTGCATACGTAATATTACGCGCATGCTACTCCCAAACTTGCGGAACCTGTTACAAATACTTTGACCGCAATCAGTAGATGAATTAGTACAGAGCGCTCGTGAGACCAAGCATAACTATAAAGCAAAAGCAGTTTTAGACCGAGCTCGCAGCAATAAAGCCCAGGAAGTGGCCAAGCGGCCCAAACCCGAAGGGATCCACCTCACCCCACCCCGTCACTCCCTAAGTGCTGGTTCTGTGCCAGGAGACATTTTAACCGAGAATGCCCTGTGAAGCCAACAGACACCACGAAGAACAGAGAGTCCAGATCGACCAACCCATGCAGGAAACGCCAGAACCGGGGTACGAAGCGGGCCATCACAACCGGTAGACACGAACCCGTCTACATTCAAACGTTAACTGAGGAACCAGATCCTCCCAAAGCCCCTCGCAATGAAGTAGAAGTCAATGGAAACCGGGTGATAGCCCTCCTAGACTCAGCAGTAACTGGGGAACTTCATCCAAAGTGACCTCCTTAATTCTAACCCGCGAGTTCACTTGAGACTGTAAACCCGAACTGTCCACATGGCACAGCATAATCAGACTTTCTAGGTTGAAGATCAAAACTAATTACCCTGGGATATTTACTGACATTAGCCAGGCAGAGTTTGTAGTCTCCCCAGATATTACAGAAGAAATAATACTGGGGCAATTTTGGCTACAACAGTAGCAATGCGTTATGAACCATGGTCAACGGCGCATCTATATCCGGGACAAACACAGGGTGACAGTCAACTGGGAACAAAATCTAGATACTGCTATCCCACCACCAATCACTCCTGATGTGAAAAACCACTACCTGGTGGACCATGAGTTCACCCAACTGTAACAAATTCTAGCCAACCATGCCAGAGAGTTTGGTCAAGGAGGACCACTGCACCAGACAAGTAGTATACAACACGAGATCTAGCTAACTACCAAACGGCCGGTGTACTGTCTGCCTTACAGTGTCCACCGGAAGGCGGCACCTGATCATAACACAAGTCCAAGTGGATGAAGAAGCAAGGAATTAAAGAAGCGTCAGACTCCCCTTACAATTCCAGAGTCGTGTTAGTACCTAAGGATGGATAATTAAGATTTTGCGTTAATTANCCCCTTACAATTCCAGAGTAGTGTTAGTACCTAAGGATGGATAATTAAGATTTTGCGTTAATTATCAAGAGCTAAACAACATCGCACACCCTACTGCTCCCCTGGCCATCAACTTAGCGTAACTCTCCAGGATATAGGAGCGGCCAAGATATTCAGTACNGATCATAACACAAGTCCAAGTGGATGAAGAAGCAAGGAATTAAAGAAGCGTCAGACTCCCCTTACAATTCCAGAGTCGTGTTAGTACCTAAGGATGGATAATTAAGATTTTGCGTTAATTACCAAGAGCTAAACAACATCACACACCCTACTGCTCCCCTGGCCATCAACTTAGCGTAACTCTCCAGGATATAGGAGCGGCCAAGATATTCAGTACCNCACACCCTACTGCTCCCCTGGCCATCAACTTAGCGTAACTCTCCAGGATATAGGAGCGGCCAAGATATTCAGTACCCTAGATATGCGGTCTGGGTACTGACAGATTTCCATCCACCCAGAAAGTAGGAAATACACTGCATTTATCACCCCTCCGGGAGAAATCCTACAGTTAAAGGTCATGCCCTTTGGTTTGAAGAATGTATCCGCAACATTCCAACGACTGATGTTCGCCGAAGCCCTGACGGGATACATTGTCTAATTCTGCTTCACCTATCCAGAACAACATTATTGTTTATTTGACGTTCTGGGCGGAGCACTGTAGATACCTCCAACAGGTGCTAGAGAGGTTCAAACTGCACAGTCTCACTTGTAAGATGTCCAAGAGTCACTTTGGGAAAACCCACATTGATTACCTCGGGCACGTGGTCACACCCTAAAGGAATTACCCACATGTCACTTCCATAAAGGCCATAGAAGAAACAGAAGAACCGTGCACCAAGAAAAAGCTACATCATTTTCTTGGCCTCTGTGACTGGTAGAAAGACTTCGTTCCTGACATTGCCCAGCTAATGGCTCGCTTAAACACCCTAGAGAAAGAGGCACATTGGCGGTGATGAACACACGAGCAACCTTCCATATCCTAAAAAGAGCTTCCAAAATATTAATCAACTTCACTAACCACAAGGGGAAGACCCCTCATACTGCAAACTGATGCATGTCAAGACGGCTTCGATGCTATACTGTATCAAGAAGACCCACACAAGCAACCCCAGGTAATCGCAGATGCCAGCATCCACCTTAACTCAACTGAACATAAATACCATATAAACGAGCAGGAGTGTCTTGCAGTAATCAGGGCAGTAAGAAAATACAGATACCATTTGGAAGGACAACATTTCATACTCACCACCGATAGTAAGGCCCTCCAGTGGCTAAGAGAGTTGAAGAATGTGAAAGTCAAATTGGGAAGGTGGGAAATGTTACTCACAGCGTTAGACTTAGAAGTGCAACACATTATCTGGGGAAAACAAACGACTTACCCAATGCCCTGTCCCGCCAACCTGATNCGTTAGACTTAGAAGTGCAACACATTATCTGGGGAAAACAAACGACTTACCCAATGCCCTGTCCCGCCAACCTGATACCCAAGAAGGCACCAAGGAGGAAGAAGAATGGGAGAGAATAAGCCCCCCACCCCCCTCCGACCAGGCCACAAAGCCCTGAAAAACACATCCTTCTGCTTCAATTACGAATCAGTTGCTACCAGGTGAACTATTACCAACAAAGAGACCCTTACATCCAACGCCTCCTCAGAGACCTCCCCCGAAAGGTTTGAGTTGTGAGATGACGTAGTCTGGTCAGAAAGCGGGGACACCCGGAGCCCAATGGAAAATATGGGTTCTCAGCAAGCTCAGGGCTGACCTCTGACCGGTATCATCATGACCACCAACAGGCTGGTCACCCAGGGATTAAGGAAACCCTACGCGACATAGGCAAAAGATATGTGTAGGACGGAATGAGCAGAGACATACGACAATACGTGACAAACTGCGAAGTATGTTGCTGTAGCAAAGCATACCTAGTACCCAAGCCCACTGGAAAACATCAAAAACCCTGCACAGCCTGGACTCATTTAGCTGCAGATTTAATGGGGCCGTACCCCGTGAAGAGGAGGGAAATCCAATATCTCCTGGTTGTCACAGATCAATTTTCCTGCTGAGTAAAAGCTTATCCTTTACAAAGTCAGAAGACCCTAAGAATTTTCCAAAAGTTCGAGATGGAAAATTTTTCCCGCTGGGGATATCCACAANGGTGAGAACCATACAAGATAAATCTGTACCAGTGCTGAATTTGACTCCGCATAAGACAGTCAACGTCACCCTCGACTCTGTGCCTTGCAGGCGGCCTACCTGCCCGACCTTACACCGAGGTGTAATCCAGGCCAAGCGCCTTATCATACAAACTCCTCCTCAGTGAGTTTGCAAATCAATGTTTCTGTAAGACACTAAGTGAATCCTTGTCTGATAGTGATGCCTTAGCAACCCATAGCCATCACGCATCATAGTTCTACACTAAATTCCTTTGGATGATGTAGGAAGTCTGTAAGGTGCCTAGAGGGGATGTCCGTTCTGTCTTCATAAATTATTTTATGATGCAAGTTTCTTAGAGCATGAACTTGTATTAAGAAGTCTCTGGCGAATTGTTTTGTTCCTCATTTGAGTGATGTGCGTGAAACTGCATAGTCGACAATAAATTTCAGATGAACTGGTCTTTCCAAATTTTTTCACTTGTTTTAATTACACCTTTATTCATAAACTCAATATTTGTGTTGCAAAGCCTACTAAGCTAAGAAAACTGGTCCTTTGATCATTGTTTGTCAGACAGCGACTGCTACATCAGATCTGACTGTCTGAGTGTGAGGTGAGTATTATTTAAGGTCCTGCTGTAAGTCGATGCAGATTTACAATCACGATGAGCCTTGTATGCTATAAGGGTGTCTCATAAATGCAGTTTAAAAAAAAAGGTTGCTATTTTTGTTTACATCTCTATGTTACTATGTGCTGTCTGTTTTTATATTTTTTCGCAGTATATTTTACTGTATGTCATTGATATTATATACAGATTACCTTAGAACACAGTCCAGCTCTTCATATTGAAACAACTAAACGAATCTACAAGTTATTAAATAGGTTATGTATGCACCATAACTTTTTGCACGTTTTCTCTTTTCTGTGTATAAACATAGCATCACATTGGTCTCGGCTCTATGACGTCAGATGCTGATGGTGCAGTCCACCCAGTCTGACCTCTAGAAATGATTTAGTCATCTCGAGTCGGTCAGCATCTCACCTCGCATCCACACAATCAGCATCTGACGTTACAGGTCACGTGAAGCAATGAAATGCTGTATCAGCAACACCACAATCCGCTCAGACAGATCAGACAGATGCATCTGCTCAATTGTGGCAGGCCCTTTACACGTCTTGAGAAGTTACATCACAGATGCTGCCAATATGTGGGCCACACATAATCTACATGCCAGAGAGTGGCAACGTCAAACTGTTTACAGGTCATACAGAACACCAACTTGAAAAGCTGATGAATATATGCAGTTACACAAAAGTCTTACAATTTAATAAAAACCATTTTCCAGTGAAAAACTTTTGGATGTTATGTATGGGCATAATAATGCCTACATTGCTACATTTTCAGAGGGGGGAAAAAAATTTTCATGGGAGTGGTTCCAAATTTTAAAAATTTTTGTTTTTGTTACATAATTTTTAATTGCTGATTCATGTCGCAAAACCTAACCTCACAGTCTATTAGCCTAAGAATTTTAGCATTAAAATCTATGGAACCAAGAAAAAAATAAGGTAACGCTAAAAATTTGTATTGTGGTCCTATTTGGTATGCTGAAAAACAAATTGAAACTACCTGAAAATATCAAGTGCCCTTCCCTGTTTTTACACCAAAAAGGACATAAAAGGCCCAATTTCCACATTTCCACACTGTCTCCCTTACTTATATACAGGACACAGTAGTCCAATATCAAGGCAAGGTAACTTAGTTGAGTTTCATAGCATGTGGAATGTGCGAATGACAAATTCTATGCTAAAACTATGCCAATCAGTTAAATAGCAGCACATCCTTGTCAACAGTTATTTAAAAACCAAAATAGTCTTACCTTCTATAGTGAATACAACTTTGGACATATATTATTTAAGGAAGAAAAAAAAATCATATCCAAGACCAAAAATGAAACTATAGCACAAGGTGCAATACTAGCACTGTCGCGTTAATGTTTTTACTGCCATCTACTTCTGCACGGTGGTGTACTCTTTGCTGAAGGCAGATCCCCTCTCTTTTCCTCCCCATTCTCCTTCCTTGCTTTCCCCTTCCCCCTTCGTGTATCACAATTTTTTATTGGCCAGGATAGCATGGCCATGGCTCTGTCTATTCTGCTCTACTTTAGGCCCGTCCCAAGTCTTCTACATTTTGCCGCAACTTACGCCACAAGATCCTAGCTTGTACCTGATGGCTAACCACCTTCACCTTCGTCCAGCAGTGGACAAATCCGACATTATGTTACTGAGCTGAAGCAGTTTAGCTACTGAGCGATGGGACAGAAAAACGGTAAGTCGTGGAGAACGCTAACTTTGCAGTTGGGTTTTTAATGTTTTTCGTAATTTGTGTGGCATAGTTTTGTTGCATCTTGGGTGTGCAGTAAGGCTAGGCCATTTCAAAATTTTGGTATCAGTAACCCTTCAAAATTACATTCCGGCTTAACTATGGTGTCATGTTGCTGTCTCTCTCTTGTTTTAATGTGCCGTGTTTGTCCTCGTTAGCCACCCAAGTATTTATACGTATTAATTTTTTGCTGTTTCCACAACTATATCGTTGGGGCGTGAATCATTTAATATGTTGTTTGTTCTTTGTAATTTTTAAAAGTTGGAGCCGTACTAGGTCTTACGCGACTGCCTTCCACCGTAATTATTTTGCCAACCTTTTAATTGTTTTTAAAGATTTTATGGAATGGAAGCTTTACTGGGCAAGTCAATTGCTGCCCTCCTTTCTACGAGTTTTTAGAGTCAAATGGGTGCTGTGTTCTAGTCAAAGAAAATGGTATGTTATTAATCAGTTCTAAAATAAATTAAATTTTGGATCTGTATTTTTTTTTTTTAAGATTTGATGTTCTAGAGATAAGAATATATTTTTAATGTTGTATTTTTCTCTTTTTGGTGCTCCAAGGCAAATACTGCACTTCAAAGAATTGTAATCAACGATACAAATTATTAACAACTGTGATAATTATTGTTGTGATATATTTTATTTAGTCTGTTGTTAAGGTTGTTTTGCCAATTCAAATTGTATTTTGTGTATAATAAAGGGAATTGAAACATGTTTTCTACTGCACATTATTTGTGAATTTTCACAAAGGAATTCAAAAAATCTTAGCATTAGTCAACACAACACTGCAAAGTATTGAAAAATCTGTCCACATTTGGGTATTATTTTCTTCAACTCTCTCCCATTATCAATTGCCCAAATATCAAATACAGAATTATACAAAACCAAATTAAAAAAATTCTTTCAGGAAAACTTTTTTTTACTCTTTAATTAAATTAAAAAGCACTTGTAAATGGCAAAATAGCAAAAATTTAACATATCCTCACAAAATACTATCAGCAATATATTATAACCCTGTCAAAGTTATATAATCATATGATATTACTCATATGAGTCTATACGTACATATAAAAACTGTTAGTCTTTAATTGTGTAAAATTGTATTGTTTCTTACTAGACTTAGGTACTTATTTTTTATTGTATTGTATTGTTTCACTATTTTTCTTTGCTTTGTGTTGAAGACATTATGTTAGTGTATTTATATGTGTATGCATACAAGTATGTATGTGTGCATATACACACACACACATACATACACAATGTGTATACGTATACATTTGTGTATAAACGTCTTTTGTTTTATAATATATTTTCTTAGTGCAAGTGAATAATAACATGTTTAATAAACAAATGAGTAAGGCCTCATTGTCAACTAAGAGCATCTGTAGGCAAGAACTCACTATTCTCTGTCTCGTGTAACTTGGCAAGATTTTGACAGTTCGACGAAAGTAGAGCCAATGTTTAATTTTTGTTTATGTATCCTTTCGCCATCAGCTGGTGCATCAAGTGAGGCTGTGTATTTAATCAACACGCTGTCAGCTAATCCACTTGCCATTGTACTGTAATGCTAAACCAATTTTAAGGTATTTTAGACTGGCATCTGTCTAAATAATTTGTAGGTTTAACTATTTAAAACCTTGCAAAAAATTTAATATTTACTAACTCTTTTTTAATTAGTCTGTGACAGCGAATTTGGGTTAACACTTGCGATATGGTAGTTGTTCTTATCACACTTTAGACGTCATACCTAATATAACTGGAACTAAATGTAATTAGGGAAACTTGATTCACTATGCACTTTTATTCGCCAACAACTCACCAACGACTATTGCGAAGCAGTAATTCTGCTATTACTGATACTAAACAATTCGAGTTGGAAATATGTGGCATGGAATAATGTAAGAATTGCTTAAAATCTATTCAGGCACGTCCTACTTTCTTTGTTTTAATAATGCAATATAGTAACACGGAAACAACGAAATGGGTTTGCGAGAGAACAACATGGCGTTTAATGGACGTAGACAAACAATTACTGGCCCAATAGAAATTACTAGTAATCAAAATCACTGTACACGAAATATATGTAACTTTAAAAATTATGCACAGCCAGCGGAAAAATAAAACTATTGGTATATGTTCGTAAATTTGTTATTTTACACACGAAAGCTATTTTTTTTTGTGGCTGGTAATGCTTTGGGGAAAGAGTGAACAGATGGTGTGCATGGCATGGCAGGGCGAGTTGTGAGTCTGAGTGTTACTCAACAGATAGTAGCACGTTGGCATGCCTTTTGATCCAGTCTTTTTCAAAATTGACTTTTCTTCTATTACTGGCTCTAAATGACACGAATTTGAAATACATTTCGTCAAATTATGTGAAAAAATAATTCAACAATAAAATGCAATATTTCTGTATGCTTTGGAATTTATATCAAGCACGTATAGAAAGCATGGATGGAGAGTGGGGATACAACATGAAAAAAACTCTCACGGTTTTGAAGTTGCATTTCATTTGGATACAGATTGATTTATTGTACATTTAATTTTGAACACCTATACATTATTACTTTATCATGAAGTTTAATTTGTAACTCTAACAATCACTGAATTGTGACCACGTAAAATAAAATGTATTAATTAATCTAGGAACTCTTTCTTATCGTGTATTTTCTGTTTGTGTGATGGGCGTCGGCAGTGCACTCAGAATAGCCAATGTAATATTAACTTTTGTTCGTTCGTGCATCAGCTGATACAGAATTTTGTAAATTGCACTTTGTTTGTCTTGTATACATCAAGTTGCCATTCACTGACTGTCATAATTTTGCCAAGTTATATGAGACGGACAATACCTTGAATCTGCCTAGTTGCATTGCTGTCCAGTAGGGTTTGTGCATGTTCTTGAACATGCATGTGCAATGAAGTAACTGAGCAGCACATGATACATCATGCAGACTGTGCTCCACAATAGTCAGTTAAGTTAGTTTTGAATAACAAATTAAATCAAGTCTGGGCATTATATAAATGAGTAGGTGTGTGTGATATGTGATGTTACAGGGAAGAGAAATAATGTTTTGACTGTTGGAAAGAGGGGTTAGAATGGTTGGATTATTGTGAAAATTTGTGGAGAAATGGACTAGCTGATAATTTTTGTTTGCTTCAGTGTATACACGTGCAACAAAAAATGCATGTGAATTAAGGTATTTGTCATATTATTAGCCAAATTCAGATTTTGTGCAGTGTCAAAGGAAATGCACTATCTGATCAAATGTACCTCGGCGAACAACATGAAACTGTTCTTTAAGTGTCCCTTGGATATACTGCCCAGAAGCGAACATTAATACGCCTTCATTACACCTCTATCCCAGCGTGTGGACTGTTAACCAGGTGTCTGAACATCTCTACGGGAATGGCCAACCATTCTTCCTGCAGCACTGTAGCATGTGTAGTAGGTGATATGTGTCATTAGGGTCCGACATGCACTCACCCTTCTAGTTCATTTCAAAGGTTTTAGATGAGATTCAGGTTGGGCTCTGGGCTGGCCAGTCCATTTCTGGAACCCTATTGTCTACTAACCACTCACGAACAGACCGTGCTTCATTGGAGAGAGCATTGTCATGCTGAAACACACAGTTATCAACTCTAAACTGGTCTCTACCATAGACAACATACAGCCGGTTAAAATGTCCTGTAATCTTAAACCTTGACACCCCAGGATATCGTTATGTGTGCAAGTGACCGACCATCCCGAGTCCAACAACCACCAACAACTCAGCAGTTGGCAAACTTATAAGAAAATATTGATTCAAATTATTGCTCTTAAACAGCTCAAAATCATCATCCATTCAAAACTGCCACAGGAATCTTTTCACACACCAAGTGAAACAAGAAAAGTTCATTAATTGCATTTTATATAGTATGAAATTTCAGAGATACAACTTTCGGAGTATAGTGGTACAGTAGAACCCTGTTATAACATTTTTCAATGGGTCAGTAAAATAAAATGTCATATGCAGGAAAATGTTAAGCAGGAAACAGTATTACACCTGCCAGGACATATCAAGCAAAACAAAATTCTAATGTACGTAATAATTTTTATATATAAATAGCTAGTCAAGTTCAACATCTCCATTTGAATCATTTGATGTAAAAATATCAGTGATATGAACTCCATGGACAATTGAATCATCAATTAATGCACCTTGACATGAATTCCAGATGCTTGCTCACTCATCTACTCTGGATTATCCTTAATAATTTTCACGATAATCACCTCCAAAATCTTTAATATTTAAAGTATAAACGGTTTTCTGTTATCTATTTGTAGGCTACTGCA
The DNA here is from genome assembly GCA_002778355.1 of Clitarchus hookeri. Lineage (NCBI taxonomy): Eukaryota > Metazoa > Arthropoda > Insecta > Phasmatodea > Phasmatidae > Clitarchus > Clitarchus hookeri. Next base: position 571,913 of record NQII01000548.1, on the reverse strand, counting down.
TTGTTATTATGTATGAAATTTTACTTAAGAGAAAAACTACATTTGGATGCTGCAAGGAATTGAACAAATACTGATATTATAAGCACGAAATGAAAAATATGAACACTATTATATGCAGGAAATGAAACCATTAAGCCTTATGGAGTAAGAGTGGAACCATGAAAGAATGGTGTTATATGCAGGACTGTTATAACAGATAGAATTTCATTTTTAAAAATCCCCTTTACTTTAATACAAATGGGCATAAAATTATACTAAACTAGCGGTATAAATAGTTACAAAAAATGCACCCGAAACGGTATATTACAAAGAAATATACATAAGTTGCTCACACGAGCATAACCAAACCTTATGGTGATTACATACTATCTAAAGCCACATGGCTTCTCAAAATGTACAGCACATTAAAGACTTCAATACTTTACACAAAAATGCAATAAAACAGGCAATCTGACTATAGCATTTTCCATAATGAAAACCTAACACAAAATATGGAGCACAAAATGCCCATATTAACATTGACCAGAAGGGCCAGTTAATACAATACTTATCTTAAATGCATGATGAAGCAGACGTGAGCCAAATACCTCAAGATGGCCCCAGTCTGGCCATTTTACACATCAGAAGTTTACACCCCCTCTTTACCGGGGAAGAAATATCGCAACATGGCGAATTTCATAATCAGTTGGCTTATGGCATCATAGCCAATCTAAACTCTTTATTTAAAACGACACATGTGCAGGAACCAAAAACAGTCTTTTATTTTTTCCTTGTCTTCGTTCTCATAAATCTTGCAACTCTGCCGACGCTTGGGGAGGGGGATGAATCAAAGCGCAGTGACGTCACGAATCACGTGATCACCCTGCTGGCGGCGCTAGGAGCGACACTCGTTGCGCCTGGCAGTAAGAATTTTGACATGCGCAAAGACGGCAGGTTGCCAGACTGCGGTCACTGGTAGACGGCAGGCCCATTGTTAATGTTGGTCGGTTTCCGGCAAGTATGTAGAGGTTCACAAGCCAGCAGACAAAAACTCCCAACTTCAATGTAAGGTAAAGGAACACCATAATGTCCCCTTTTCAGGCTGCACGTAATTATTTCCACCAGGATGCAGAAATTTTTTGGTTGTGGTGCGTAAGGTACTTAGGGGAGACGCCCAGGCATCTCAACCTTTTAACATACCCCACATTAATTCGAGAGGATATAGTCACCCCACCTCTACCTAATTTCATCATGGGCACTATACAGGCCGGCATGTAGCATTCACCTGGCATTTGCCACACCCTAACCGTCCCATCACACTACCACATGGTATAGCATGATTCATCACTCCAAATCATGTGTCTCCAGTCATACAAATTCCAGCAACGGCACTCTTAGCACCACCGAATGTGGTGTTTCATATTCAATAGCGAAATGTGTGGTTTATGGGCATGTAACTGAGCTTTGATCTTCAGTCCTCGTAACTGAGCGAGTGAGCGAAGAGATTTGGGTGGCTCTTAACAGCAAGGTCTTGAGAGCCAATGAGGGTGATTGAGGTGAGTATGGAGAAGCGCTGGAATGAAAGGGCGGAGGAAACAGGAGATCCCCATGAAAACCCGCCGACCACCGGCATTGTCCGGCACAATTCCCACATGCGAAAATCCGGGAGTACACGGCCAGGGATTGAACCCGGTTCACCTTGGTGAGAAGCAAGCACGCTAACCACTCAGCCACCGTGGCCCCTCAGTCCTCGTAACTCCTGGCACACAGTCATGGTGTTAGTTGCACAATTAGTGCCACTGCAGAATTCTCTGGTGATGGTATCACACGGTGAAATGTGATTTTCCCATACCATCTTCTTCAATGCTTGATGGTCCCTGTCAGTCAATACATGTGACCTACCCAGCCATGGCTTTGTTGCGGTAGTAGCTTCCTGTTTAACTTCACAATCACATCCCTGATGGTTGACTTGGACAACTTGAGAAGGGCGGAAATGGCCCAGACAAATTACTTAACGTTGTGGCATCAGTTAATACAAATCATGTTTGAAGTCACTCTTTCCTCGGGGTGTGCGTGGGTAGGGGCCCATAATATCGACTGCGATGTGGGTCCATGGTGTTTTCAGCCGACGGGGTGTGTATCGCATCTTCGGTGTAGGGTAGGCCTTGTTTTCATAACAAGTCTGGCACCTGGCGACGTATTCCCTCACATCTCGAATAATTCCTTGCCATGTGTATCTGGTGGTCAGGGCCCTTTAGGTCTCGTGAAAGCCAGGATGTCCTGTGTGGGGGTGATTATGGTGGTGTTCATAGATACTGGTTCGTAACTCGTGGGGGACCCAGATTTTTCATTGATCTGTTTGTGGGTGCAGTCTCGCCCAGACTATGCCATCTCTTCCCTCGTACCGGTCTGGATATCTTCTCATTAACTCCTGTAATTTTGAGTCGGCCTGCTGTTGGTCTCGTAACAGATCTTTGTTTTCGTGGAACTTTATTAGCTGTAGTTCCATGTCATCCGGCCGTTGGAGTTTTTGGGCAGAGGGGGGCAGCATTCGCTCCCATTCATCGGTTCCTGTCTCCTGGTTGGGCATCTGTGGTCGGCGGGATAAGGCATCGGGCAACTCGTTCAAGCCCGGGCAATGCTCGATGCTGAATGAGAATTCCATTAAAAATAAGGCCCACCTACCCAATTTTGCTTTTTCGTTACTCTTGGTTTTCAGCCATGTAAGCCTTATTATCAGTTCTGAGAATGAATGGTCGGTCCTCAGGGTAATAGCGGTATTTGCGGACTGCCTAAATAACCGCCAAGCACTCCTGCTCATTACTGTGGTAGCGGCGTTCGGTTTCGCTTAGCGTAGTGCTAGCGTATGCTATAATTCGTCGCTGGTTCTATGACTGCTCCTGGTATAGGACAGCACCCATTCCGGCTCCGCTTGCGTCGGTCTGTAAAATTAGGGGTAATTCTGGCATAGGCCGGTATAGCATGGTTATGTTGCCATATCGCACCTTTAATATTCTGAATGCTTCTTCGTGTCTGTCTGTCCACTTCCAGCGAGTTGTTTTGAGTAGGAGTTCGTTGAGGGGGGCCATAATGGGGGCGACATCTGCTATAAACTCTTGGAGCCAATTACACAACCCCAGAAAACGTTTCAATTGTCTCCTGTTAGTTGGTACTCTAGCCTCTTCAATCTCTCTCACTTTCTCTGGCTTTGGATAATTCCAGTCCGGGGTAGTTATGTGCCGTAAGTATTCTATCCGGGTCTTCCCGAAATGGCACTTCTCCAGTCGGCACGTGAGTTCATGGAGTTCAAAGCGCTCCAGGACTTTTTGCAAGTGTACCTGGTGTTCTTCCCATCTGCGTGAATACAATATGACATCGTCCAGGTACGCTAGGCAAAACTCTGCTATAGCCCGTCAAAACTACTGCTGACATCAGTTGTTGGAAAGTAGCGGGTGCATTCTTCAACCCGAAGGGCATTACGCGAAACTGCAGGGTTTCGCATTCTGGGGTTGTAAACGCCGTATATTTCCTGGACCCTGGGTGTACCGGGACTTGCCAGTACCCACTGCGCATGTCTAGAGTGGAGAATATACGAGCGTCCCCTAGGTCACGGAGCATATTCGCCAGGTTTATAGTTGGGGGTGCTATAGGGTATGTGATATCGTTTAAGGCCTGGTAGTTGACACAAAAATGGAGTTCGCCATCTTTCTTTGGCACAAGTACCACTCTGGCGTTATAAGGTGAGTCAGTTGGCTCCACTATTCCTTGCGATTTCATCTCGGCCACCTGGTCTAATATGATTTGCCTGAGGTAGGCGGACGGGTTGCCTGGACAGCAGTAGATGGGGGGAGAATCTTTTACCCAGATTTCATGTTGGATGGCCGTGGTCTACTTTAATCTGCTGGTATGCTCGAATACGGCTACTTGAGTGTTGAATATCCACAATAATGACCTAAGTTGGTCAACTCAGAGTTGGTGGTTTACCTCCTCACTGCAGATTTCTTGTAGTTTTTGTGGGTTTATTGGGGCTTCCCAGTTTATGGCCACCCTATCCTGTTTGGCTAAATATAGGCGCTGTTGTCCGCAGTCAATTATACAATTTTGGCTTGTAAGCCACTGCTGTCCGAGGATAATCTCTTCCACTAAATGCGGTGCGCAAAATAATTCAGTTTGTATTGTTTCCACACCCGTGGATACTGGCAGCGTCATAACTCCGTCTATGGTCAGTCGTGACTCAGACTGGGCCATTTGAATTATTCTGGAGTTTTTCTTTATCCGGTTTATCTGTTCAGGAGTTAGCTGCTGGCTTTTAATGAAATTGCCAGTTGCGGCCGTGTCCAGGACTGCCTTATGATTATGGTTATTTATGCGGACTTCGATCCGAGGGGCGTGTGTTCCCGACCTCAGCTCGCTTAAGGTTAAAATTGGTTCCACCCTTTTACTTATGCCGGGGCCGACGGGCGACTCTGTGTCCCGGCAGCGGCATTTCCCGGCTCCCTCTTTCCCCCCTGACGGTTCCCCTTCCCTATTTCGAGGGGGACAGACTGTGGTGTCTTTTTTCTTAGCGGCTGCTATGCGGTTTCTTACTGTGGGGCAGTCACGGTGCTGCAGGTGTCTCTCGGGGCAATACCAACACTTCGGCGGCAATGATTGTACCTCTGCGCTTCTAATGGGTTTCATATTCTCTGCCGTTTGCGCCGCGTGAGCAGGCAGCAGGCGTGTCGGAACATTTGTTTTCTTCTGTTCTTCATAATCTAGCTCGGCTTCATTCACTCTCTCTACCAACTCCTCTATTCCCATCGCCCGCAGGTGTCGAAGGGCGCTTCGTATGGCTGGTATCAATAACTTTGTAATGATACGCACTCCCTCTGCCTTGGTACTTTCGGGAATACATTTGCGCTTTTCTCCTAATAAAAATCTCGGCTACCTCATGCCTTTACTGTTTTTGTGTGTAAAAGGCTGTTCTTAAGGCGGTAAGTACTTCCTCCCCTGCGAACTTATTGTTCAGGCGGGTAGCGAACTGCTCCCAGCTNAGGCTGTTCTTAAGGCGGTAAGTACTTCCTCCCCTGCGAACTTATTGTTCAGGCGGGTAGCGAACTGCTCCCAGCTAATCACAAACTCGCCATATTTTTTTCCACCAGATAAGGGCGGCGCCTTTTAACTGCTTGCGTGCCTTCAGCACCCANAATCACAAACTCGCCATATTTTTTTCCACCAGATAAGGGCGGCGCCTTTTAACTGCTTGCGTGCCTTCAGCACCCACCGTTTATTAGGAATCCCGCCGGCCTTGAATTTGTGTTCTGAATGATTTATAAAATACACTGGGTCTTCATGGGGCCTGCCTGAAAATTCGGGCAGTACTATTTCTTCGGGCATTCTCAGCGTCTGTTCTACGTGGCTAGCGGGGGTTCAGTTCGGGGGTGAAAGGTGTCCCCCTTCTCCTTGGTTTTGGCGCGTTAGGTGTTCTCAGCATTTTCGGCAATTGTATTGAGTGCCTTCCATCGGTCGGAATGTTTGGGGCCAGCCAATACACTGATTACAATAGTGCTGGGAACAGAGGCTGCACCGGACCGTATATAATCCTGCCCTGCTACAAAATGGAACACTGCATGGCTCTAGTTGAGGGCTTTCATCTCCTGTTCCCCCATTCCTTGTCCAGAGGTTTTTAAGGTTCCTTCGGCTCTCGCATCCCTCCCCTCCAGTGTTATGCTGATACACGTATCCTCCATACTTTTTGCCCGCCATCTATAGGAATTCCTAGTCTGCCGGCCTCTTAATTGTGACTCATCTAGTGTGGATTTATTGCTGAGCGCCATGAGGTGTTTATCTAGACTCCTCAAAGTCTGAAGTCTGGGTCAACCTGGTTAGCTCGGTAAGGGCAAGATCCCTTTTCTCTGTATAGTCTGGTTCTTGGTTTTCTGCCTACACAGACTTAACGATGCCCCAGCGTTGGGCGCCAATTTAACTCAACGCTATTCCCCACCTGTGGGTAATAGGGTCTCAGTTAATGTTAAATGGCACAGACTATAAAGTGCCTTGGGTGTTGAATGGGGTAATTCAATAAGGCAGTCTTTCTGGGTTTCAAGTTACTGGTGGTTATATTGTCGCAAAATTACAATATAAAGACACAAATCCGAGTGGTACCCTAATTAACGTATTCGTCCGAACTGTAGGCGGCGTCTGGGAGGAGGGGGGGGGTTTTCTTTGGTCGACGACTTGATACTTAGCTCTGCTTGTAGTTCTTGGACTGTTGTCAGCTGTCAATAATAACTATATAGGCAAAAAATAAAAGGATAAGCATTAAAATTTTACAAAAAAAAATGCTTAGCAGAAAACTTGGTATGCGCGTGCTCTTGTTCTCTTTAATATTGGCCACTACCGAGATCTGATCTGAATTTGATATCATACTTAAAGTATGAATTTGAACACAAACTTCCTCATTTGTTTGGTGGGATATGCATGACAAAGATTGCTAAGTCAACACTAGCAGCTCTCTACACATCAGTTTCTTCAGGCCTGCATGTAAACAATATTGACGAAACTTCAACAAACGTGGAAAATGGAGACTTACTGTACTTCACACTGTAGTCTGGCTTCGACCTGCCACATCTGGCCAGACTTCAGATGCATACGTCATCTATGTGTAAAGGCACTATACTTCACCAATAGCCGTTTCCGATGACTATCAGACTAGAAGTACAACTTAAAGCAGACAANTGTGTAAAGGCACTATACTTCACCAATAGCCGTTTCCGATGACTATCAGACTAGAAGTACAACTTAAAGCAGACAACAGAAACGCTGAGCCCTCTAAAAGCTTGGTGCTGAAGTTCTGTTTGATTGTAATGCCATGTCTTACATTAGAACTAAAATAGAAATAAACTATTTCAAAATTACATAACTAAAAATTAATCACAATTTTTTTTTCATCCACATAGCAGTTACTGGAACGGACTTTGAAATAATATATAAGGTAGTGTTATGGCCTTTAGGTACACTTATCAAGGTATTTGAAGGACATCTTCCCAATGAACAAACTCTGGATTATAGTGTTTCTGACCAGGGTGAAATAGAAAACCAGAAAACAGAATATCACCATGATCAAGTAAAAGCTCTGGTGCTAGACACTTTACAGCATCAAAAAACCAACGGATTTATATATTATCAGAATTTTAGAGGACTTTGCACAAAATCTATAGAATTTTCAGAAAATGTCCATTTGATAAACTACCCAATATAATCTGCTTAACATAACTTGACCAAATGGCAACATTAATAATGCTTACTATTTTCCTCATAATTATGAAATCTGCAGAACAAAGAGGAATAGAGATTTCACTAAGAAAATAAAAGAAGGCTTTGTTCTTATAGCAATAAATAAAAATTACATTTCTTCTTATTCAAGTATTGAAATTTTGAATGACCCAACATTATAATCCATCTGGATTGAAATGAAATTAAATTAGAATGCAACAAATATCTTTAATTGGTAATCTATTCCCACTGATTACACAGTAATTGCATATAACTCTTATATTACTCAGAAGGTAAATTGTCTGACAAAAACTCAATTATCATAACAGGAACTGCAATGCACCAGAAATACATGGTGGAAAATGGAAAATAAAAAACCCGGACGCAATGGTCCTACATGAATGGAGGTTGTATTGAATAATTATACAGGTTGTATATTGTACATGATAATGATCACAGGGTCATTCATACACATATGGACGAAGGCTACAGTGTCTCTTGAACAACGTCAGTATATTGTAGACCCCTTTAGCGACGATGCAGTCCTGCAGTCGTGCGTAGAGACGATCATAAAGGTGTCTGATGTCATCTTGGGGACTAGTGTTCAACACTAATTCCACCTGTTGTTGCAATTGGTGGAGGTTTGTTGCTGGTATTGCAGACAGCACCAAACGTCGCCCCATCACGTCCCACACATGTTTAATGAGGGAAAGGTCAGGTAATCATGCTGGCCAGGGGAGTTGACGAACACCTTCGAGAGCGTGTTGGCTAACACGAGACGTGTGCGCACGAGCATTGTCCTGCTGGAAGAGGACATCTCCTTGGCATTGTAGGAACGGCAACGAAATGGGCTGGATGATGTTCTGAATGTAGCATTCACTGTTTGGTGTTCCCCCAACAAACACCAGAGGTGTACTGTCATTGTAGGCTATTGCTCCCAGACCTTGACGACAAGTGCTGGTCCTGTATGTCACTGCCGTATGCACTCTGGTTGTTGTTGCTCTCCTGGTCGGCATCGCACTTGTAAACGTCAGTCACTGACGCCAAGGCAGAATCTGCTCTTATCACTAAACACAACTCCGCGCCATTCATCCCTCCAGTTGCATCGTTCGCACCCTGGATGCAACAGTGGCCCTAATCTGTGCGGCAGTTGCCATGCGATCAGCAATGACCGCTCTTCTGATGTGATGGTCTAGGCGGGAATCCGTATGCCGCTATCATACGGAACAAGGTTGAAGAGCATGTTCACCATCACTGTACCACAGACACCACCAATGATGCACAGCAGACACTTCACATCCTGCGCTTTGGGCAATTCTTCGGAAGGACCATCCAGTCTCCCTCAGGACCACAATACGACCTCGTTCAAAGTCAGTTAATTGCACTAAGTGTGGTGGTCTATGCTGTCGTGGCATGTCTACAATGCCTACTACACACAGGCCGATGCTTGAAACAACAGATTACTCTTTCACCGAGTCAACTACGGTTGTATTGGGCACAGTGGTGTTATGCCCAGTACGCAGTTCCTACTCTGTCCACAGCACAGCACTGTTAATCATTGCATGTACTACCCTCTATCAGTGCCCCATGCGCATATGGTGTTTCTATGTCACAGTTTTAAGAGTCATCTTTACATCTGCAGGAGTAAGTATGCAACACGCATTAACCCCATTTACTCTAATGTTAATATATTTTTAAGTTTTCTGGTGAAACCACCAGAAATGTGGTATTAAATTAAAGGTATTTATCCAATAATGGTGCATATAGCAAGTATATTGTAATATTCGAAGTGAGATTTTATTAAAACCAAGGTTATTGCTATAAAATACTACCCAAATGAACTGGACACTGTGTAGCTTAAATACCGGATTCAATGTTTTCTGCGTCAAAATGTGTTATGATATTGTACCTGACGTGTAAGGTACTTCTGAAAAATACAAAAAACTAAACTATTTTGTGATAACAAAATCTTGCAAGAAGATAGAACACTTTTATCCTGGGCTCAAAGGTCATCTCTGCTCATGGTTAAAAGGACTCACAGCAGGGGGTGACAGGAGAATTCACACGCAAGTAATCTTACCTTTAGAGGGCTCTGGAAATCCGTAGTCTTCGTGCATTGCCTCTCGTTGCAAGATGAACTATGTACGAAATTGAACATCATAATAAGACCAGACTGCAAGCGCAACGTAAACTAAGTTTCAATTCTTAAAAAATATTTTATTAATCTTTATTAATACACTGTGTTTAGAGATGTGCAACACAACTGACTGCGTTATTGTGTGTATGCGTGTACATGGATGGTATGGAAAAATTAAAATGATGTAAAATCTCTTTGAATTTAAAAATGGTGAAGAAAAACGGAAGGAAACATCTCTCACGGCTCTTCTTGCGAAGCAATAGCAATATGAATCGCATATTGTTTTGATGGTGAAGTGAACAATTTTGCTCGTACGGAAATATTCAAATTACTCTAACTTGAAAAGTTTAAACTTCACCATAATAATAAAAAGTGATCAGTTTGTCGTTCGTATTGTTCTTACATGTGCGAGAAATAAACACTGTAAACCATTTCAACAAAGTCAACCTTATACGTAAAAATTGGATTTTCAGAGTAATAAATAAAGGGAGAAGGGTGTTTTTTAAAGGCCACGTACATTTCAAAACTTCCCGCAAGAAAAAAAACACGACAAATATGTCGCTGTTTGTACTGAGGCACGAAATACACACTGTAAATATTTTAAGCAAGGTTAAACTTACAAATNTGTGTAAAGGCACTATACTTCACCAATAGCCGTTTCCGATGACTATCAGACTAGAAGTACAACTTAAAGCAGACAAAAATAAAGGGAGAAGGGTGTTTTTTAAAGGCCACGTACATTTCAAAACTTCCAGCAAGAAAAAAAACACCACAAATATGTCGCTGTTTGTACTGAGGCACGAAATACACACTGTAAATATTTTAAGCAAGGTTAAACTTACAAATAAAAATCCTTGGAATTTCAATATAATATACTCGTGTGAAAAGGGAGTGTTTTATACTATGCACATAAAAGAAATTCTAACAACTGTTTCGAAATATATTATTTACAAAACACAATAACTTAAAGTTTGTAATTCCTAATCTCAATTCCTGAACAAATATTGTCTTATGACAATCCTTGGACGATTGCATCAATAAAATCACTTGTGTCTACAACAGATACGAAGTAATTTATTTGCTGACTCATTCAATTAATACAATACAACAAAAACCAATCAACAAAATTAAAGGTCAGAATGTAAATACGTACTTAGCCGGTCATGCTTCATGGCCGACAGTTAAGGAAAATGGAGGACCAAGAAACAGTCAACCAATCAACACATACCGATAATACATTTCACTCGAGAAGGCGCACTAGACAGGCGTCTACATCGAACTAAGCTTGTTGGCATGTGCAAATACCAAAATAAGAAACTGCCAATATAATATTCCGACAACACCTGCAAGGTACTCACTCAAACATGACGAAAGAGAGCTCAATGACGTTTTCCGGGTTGAAAATGTTTCACATAAAATGATCTACTCTAATTTCTTAAAATGTTTTTAAGGTCCATGATATACAGTCCAAAAATATTGTGCATTACTCAGAAAAAGTAATTTAAATTATAAGTGTTGTAATTGCCATTAAATTTCAAAGTTATTATTTTCAATACTGAGTACTATTTTCCCCCCATAATCTCGCATAAATAGTCAACATAACATATATTTTGATACAACCATAAACTGATGTAATACTTTGCAAATTACAGCATTTACTGTTCACATGCTGTGTAGGTTGGTCACACTGTCTGTCAAAATTGACTGAAGTTAAGTGCAATGCAGTATACGCATATTGAGCCAGAGAACTAGCTCCTAAAACTAAATTTCATAATTTTTTATAGTAAGACATATCAAGCGTGGTGACAAATGCAGGTGTGTTTGTTTGTATGTGCGTGTGTGTGTGTGTATGTGTGTATGTGTGTGTGTGTATGTATGTATGTATGTACAAACACATACATATATGCACACATTTCTTATGTCCCACACAAGTGAAACTGTAAGTTTATGGAACACCATAAGTTATGCGACTGGTTTGTATAATAAATATGCTTTTATTTCAGGCTGCAATTGCTGGTTACAAGACGAAAAAGGTTTTGTTCATTGGTGTACAAAATAAGTACTGCACTGTGTGTGATCAAGCACAGGAACAAGGAAAGAAACAGCCATTGCACACATGTTACCAGAATTGGAGTCAAGAACAAAGTGCATCCAGTATGGAAGCTAACATTATCGTAGAAAACTTTTGCAGAAGTGAAGAAACGTATGGTTTGCGGTATAGAACTCTGATAGCAGATGGTGATAGTAGTGTACAAAAAACTACTTGAAGTAAGTACGTACAGAAACTTAACTGTAGATACACTGGAATGCCGAAATCACCTTTTGCGTAATTACTGCAACCAGTTAAAAGACATCTTGACAACTGGAAAAAATTGGCCCATTTCATCTGAGGAAACAAATACATGCCATAAGCTTACAGTTGCGTGGTGCTGATGTAAAATCTGCTAAACACAGAATGAACAAGGAGGTAGCTATGCACGAACATATAGCGAACCTGCGAAATTACATCACTGATCATGTTTTTGGTGACCATCAACGATGTGTTTCATACTTCTGTGCCAGTGCAAAAGAAGGTGAGAGAAATACTATTCCGCTTCTTAATGAGCATGGCCTGTAGCGACAAATGAAATCTTTGGCAGGTAAGTTGAGCAGGCATAGCCACAGTTTACTTTACAACATTGACAACAATTGCGTTGAGCATTACAACTCTGCATTACAACAAGCTTATCAACGATACGAAACATATATCTTATCAAGTGTGATGCACCACAGCGGTGGCTGCCTAATAAACTGAAAGAATGAAGGTAGAAAGCCATCTCTAAAACCAAAGAAGCTGTTTTCTGGTAAAAAAAGACATTGATCCTGATTATGGAGCTAAAGGCACAAAAGTCAGATCTACCTGCAGATGATTTCAATGTTCTGTGTAATGAGCTACTGGAAAACTGGAAAGCCTTCAAAAAAGCAACGAAGCTGTGCATGAAACTGAAATACAAACCAAAACCAGGAACCTCCTGTATACTGGCCAGTGGCTGGAAGAAAGACGGAAGCGACTAACAACATCAAATTGTGGCAATGTTTGAAGAAGACTTCCATCTACCAGCTATGAAGATTTACTAAAAAATGTCCACTACACTGATCTTCAACCCATATCAGCTGTGAAATATGGGAAAGAAAATGAGCACAGAGCTATTGAAACACTGGAAGAAACTGCACATGTAAAAATTGGATAATGTGGGTTTTTTATTGATCCTGAATTACCGTATTTTGGTGCAACACCTGATGGCTTGATAGATGAAGATGGCATTGTGGAAATCAAATGTCCGGCGTCCGCAGAATTGTTAAGCCCTGAATCTGCTATTCAGTAACGGAAGGTGACGTTCTGGAAAGTTGGAAAAGATAAGAAATTTGCGGGGGTAAACAAGTCCCATAAATATTATTATCAAATTCAAGGCCAACTGCATGTTACCCAAATGTTGTACCGCTTGTTTGCTGTGTGGAGACCCAATCCACCATTTGTGTATTACGAAAGTATACAGCGGGATGACGAATTCTGGGCAAAATAAATGTTAAAAAAGTTAATCTAATTCTACATGGAATGTCTGTTGCCAGAACTCGTGGACCCTCGACACACACTTTCAATGCCAATACGTAAACCAAAACGTATTTTGAACAAAAAATAATAATAATGAAAGATCAATCGAAAACTGCTAAAAGAATTCGTCAAAATTTATAACTTGTTTTGTAATACAAAAACAAAGTGTAATGCAGTTTGTCAACGGACCAGTTTGTCATAGTACAAAATTTCTTGAAGACGTTTTGAGCAGGTACAGCTTGTATTCAATGATTGTCACTGCATGTGTATTTAGATCATTTTAAAACAAGAATACAAACAAATCTTTTATTAGATTTCATGACAAAGTGTCTATCTTTAAAAAATTACTACCCGTACCAGCAAACATTTTGAAGTACAGTAAGCACCGATGCAAAACTCACGGTAAAATTGGTAGTGACATAGAGAAAGTAGTTCCAATTAGGAAATGTAATTCACCTTACTTCTGGAACAGTAAAACTTTCCATCCCTTCTGTTGAGCCATATTTCCTCAGTCGTACTGTAACGGCAGCGCAGCTATTTGCTTGTACCTAGCATTAACGTTGCTGTATTCATTTTCAAGGCATTTGTTGAATACAGAATATACCATTTCCGTGGGAACTTTGATACGTCCACAAATATTGCTATGCATATCACAAGGAGATAGAATTTTGTAACTTTCTACAGGAATAAAATGACGCACGTCTGGAAAGCACTTATTGTTCTTAGTTATTACAATTTGGTTGTTGTTACGTGTTGTTTGTTATTACATGTTGCTTTTAGGTACTGAGCAAATATAGTGGACTTGTGAACATCTGATCTAAACATATCATATGATGATATTTATGTTGATGAGGCATAAGGATACACAATGAGATGACAGTATAAACTATGCAGGGCTTTCAAAAACGCTGACTTTACCATGGACAACCTATGACAGTAAATAACACATTGTGAAACAACACCACGCAAATGATCACTTAAGAGCAAACCATTTATCTTTTTACAGCTATTCAAAAATTTTAATGCTCACCTTAGAACAAACACAGTTAGTTTTCAACCATACAAAGCCGATGGAAAAAAAATTAGGCATAACTATCACTAGTAAGCGATAAAAAATTGTAGTTTTAAAAATGTGGTATACCATTTACTAGTTTATATGGCCAATGTGTATAACTTAAAATTTTGTACATTGATATTTTGGTGACTTGTAATTTTTAAATGCTGCTGTAATTATCTAAGTTTAATTGTACAGTATACACATCTCTATATATGTACAAAAATTATATTTTTGTTGTTTTTAAAAAATATTTTTTGTGTATGTGTACATAATTAAGTATATGAATAGCCACATCTTTAAAAAAAAGTCAATCTGTTAACAAAAATTTGTCAGTTGAATGCACGTATCGTAATTAATAATTTGTAATCTGTAATTATGCAGGCCCAATGCATTTTGCAATAAAGCATCTTTAAAAAATGACAATATTCATGCCACTAACCTACAGAAATAAGCCAAAAGCCATTTCTCATGAGACTAAAATTTTATTTTTCAAGTACATATTTGACAACATAAATTTGCACTGTTCTTGTATTTTGAAGGAGTATTCGAATATTGTAAATAAAAAGAACAGAATTTGATTAAAAAAACTTAGGTAAACCATTTTTGTTCTGTACTGTCAATGAAATAAAATAATTTAAGTCACAAGTTTGTTGGAAATTTTTTCAGTTCATAAATATTCGAAAATGTTAACCATACTATTTACAATTTCATTGCATAATCATCCTTAATTTTTAATTATGCTTAATGTTTTACCTTAAGTTTGTTGATCAATGACTGACTGCTGCCTACAAAGAAAACTTCAGGGTTAATTGCTGATAGACGACAGCCTTAATTTAGTAATTATTACTTAATTGTATGAGGCATGACCTGTGATTTTACATAGACATTCATTCAAGCGATGTGTTGTTAATTTATGAACACTTGGAAGAGAGAAGAATAGTATGAAGCCCAAGATCACAGTTTGTGTTTAGCATGTTGTAGACCTGTCAACCCTCCTCAAACGTCACTAATGCATGCGTCACAGGATGGCCTCGAGAACAAACCAACCGCACTTAGTACAATAACAGCACAAGGGAGTCGGCCTTCTTAACCAGTTGCAGATTTCTAAACACGCTAGCCAACAAGATAAAGATGACTCTTAAGGGTATTCAATTTTCACTTTCCACCAGTGTGGATTGAAAATCAAAACCAGTTCAAAATACAACCAACACAACCATCAGAAACAAAACTAATATTCTGCTTGATTTTACAAGTAAATTGTCCTTAGAATAATTTAATACCATATCAAACAATACTAAATTTTTTAATTCTAGACTATTTATTTTATAATTTTCAAAAGTAACCATTTACTTACAGACAATTTATTTATGCAAACAAAACATAGATTACCTGTTAATAAGCCATTCCAGTGCTTGATGAGAAGGTCTAAGAAGAAAATATGGAGACAATCTTATCAGAAACCTACGTATTGTTTCATCAAGCTTTTTATTAGTACCATGAGATTCCACAGAGCGCTCCAAACCCTGAGAAGCTGAACTAAACAATGTGCTTCCAAACTCCTCAAAATGAGAATTCAGTTTCTTCAACTCTTCAAATCCAGTTACACCTGTACACACAAAATATGAGCATTGGCTAGAAAATAAAAAATATGTAGATCACATACAATATCCAGTACGTGCAGAACCTATGGGTGGCTCACTCAGTTGGTTTGTCACTGGCCTCCCACTTCTGAGGTCCCTAGTTCAATCCCTGGTAGGTGTTAAGTTTTGGATTGAGTAATCTCATTTGCAGAATGTAGTGGACACTGCAGTGATGTGGGGGTTATCTCAAAGCTCTCCCATTTCCTCCCCCTCATCATTCCACTGTCTCTCCACCCCCATCCTGTCCCACCGCATCCATCCTTCAGGCTGGCCAGAGCGACAGGTATATCTATTGGGTAGGGCAGCCAGATCCAATTTGTGCCAGCCTCCTCTCATCCATATGTGGCACTGCCTCAGGTGGGAACCACGTGTGTGTTTACCTTTTCAACCAGTACTTATTTACAAAAAAAAAAAAATTAAATTACATTATTTCACTTCAACAAATATATTTTTGAAATATGAATTACTAGAGCAAAAAAACTGAAGAAACAGATACAATTAAGAATTTCAGACTCCTGGATAATGATTTCTTCAGAATTTTTTTCCTTTCTGAAAATATAACAGTACATTAATAAAATGTTTCAAACAAAAAAGTCATAACAGTGGTCTTCCCGTGACCACTAACCCTTTCATTAAAATGTTTATTGCTACTGTTCTACCTTGATAATTTGCACAAAGTCTGGAGGCTTATTATTTCTGGCACTCTCCCTAAAACTCCATCCCTGCCAGAACCTACATCCATTACCTCATAATACTGCCACATTACTAAGTCAGACACAAAATTTGGATAATGATGACACATTACAAAGAGTGTTGTTCAAATTACACAAATATAATTTACAACTATAAGTAAAACTACACCCACGGCACTCCAAGGATCTACCCTAAAGATGCAAACTAGTCAAAAATAATAATAAAACTTAACAAACAATATCAAAATTTATAGAAACCATAATGTTCTACATTCTAAAGTAAAAAATGAGGATACTGAGAATAAAGTTGAAAAATCTGAAAAATGTGTGGAATACTCAGCATACTTCCTTTCAGTCATGTCTTACAGTATCACATTTTGCAAAAACTCTACAGATAACATGAAAGAGTGCACTCCTAACTACATATAGTCATCTTGACACAACCACCCTGGTAATAACAAATCCCTCAAAGTAAAAACCCTTTTTTGGGGAACTGTAAAAATTTAGATAAAAAATTGAAAAATTTAAATGAAATGGGCTGAAAAATAAAGTTTGTTGCATTTATTTTGGACACTGAGTGTTGCAATTCTCTTTACCACTACTGCAGACTTAGAAGTGGGAAATATCTAAAAATAGATATCACCTCCCTAGCACTTGACTTTCAGCTCCTTCCATAAAGATTGTCAATGTTTAGCCACATGCCATTACTTACATTACATACAAGGGTTCAGTAGTCCAGAGACCACCCTTTGTGTATAATAAACACATTCACCTGAACTGCTGGAAAGAGGAATATAGACTATCTTTTTTTGACACTACTGTCAGCAAATAGAGAAATTACAAGTTCATAACCAGGTACAGTAATTTTTTTTCATATGTAAAGGTTATTGTGAAAATAGGCAAGGCAGAAACTTTATGCTGTATTACCAATAAAACGTTATACAGTAATCCCTCGTTAACTGCAGCTTCAGTTATCTATGGATTATTTTTTTTAGAGATATTAAAGGAATCTATTATGTGCAGTTTTAGCTTCTGTGGATCAAGTTGGTGTGTTGGTGTGTGTGTGGTGCAGAGAGTAGCATAAAGCAATAAATAGTGCATGCCAGAGGATGGAGTGTCGGCGAAAATTCTTTGTCTCAATCAGTCATGTATGCTCTCGCCTTCTCATCCCCCTTACTACCGTTCTTGGCTGATTTTTCTAGATACAATGTGCACTTAAAGATTGTATACAGAATGTCACATTTATCTTGACAGCCCACA
Source organism: Clitarchus hookeri (assembly GCA_002778355.1). Lineage (NCBI taxonomy): Eukaryota > Metazoa > Arthropoda > Insecta > Phasmatodea > Phasmatidae > Clitarchus > Clitarchus hookeri. The sequence goes on along the minus strand of NQII01000548.1, from coordinate 554,302 downwards.
ATAACTTTGTACCGGGGCTCCAAATGAAAAAGTGTTTCATACAAAAATTCTATAACTTGAAGAGGGAAATAATACTGCTGGAGTCAGCCTTATAGCATTATTTATTAGTGAGATATGAGCAATAACATCAGTGTTTTAAATGGCACCACGTATCTATTGGTCAAAAGTTCAATGAAGCACATCAAGACTTATTTAAACATGTAATACAATGTACACTTTCATAACATGAACATTAAATACGACACAGAAAGTGGGATCTCTACTGCCCGTTTGTAGTACTATACATATGGGTACTGCGAGGGGTAGAACATTCACATTAAATGTTCAAAGTTGTGACCATTGGCAGCGATACACAAGTTCTGTAACTGGATGAATGACAACACTGATTCCTCCAGTGTTGTCTGCTGAAGAGCATTACAAGCACGCACAATACGTTCCTGCATGTTCTCTGGAGTTGTTGGAATATCTCAAAAGACTGCCTTTGAAGTAACTCTAAAGAAAAAAGTCCAGGAAGTTAAGGTCAGGGGACCGCACAGGCCACTGAACTGGTCCTCCACGACCAATCCACCTACCAGGATACACTACATTATGTGCTGGGCATCCATCGTGCTGGTACCACATTATCATTCAGTTCCTTATAGGCATCTCCTCCAGAAGACCAGGAAGATTTGTTTGTATGAAGGTGGCATACTCCGTGCCGTTTCAGTTACCATTCACAAATTAAAGAAATAAGGATCTATAAAATTATTGCCAACCATCCCAAACCAGATGTTAACTCTCCATTGACGCCGATGATCCACCTGTCGAAGCCATTGTGGGTTCTCGACGGCCCAATAATGCACGTTCCTCGTATTCACTTGGCCTGAGTTGGAGAACGACAATGCCTGAGTTGGAGAATGACAATTCTTCGGTAACAAAACATCCAAAAAAAGTTTGGGTTGGCGATAGGTTCATGCTGTGCCCATTGACAGAACTCTACACAATTCTGGAAATCATTCATGTGCAATTCATGGTGTAAGTATACATGATAGGTATGGAACGTATGATGCTTGAGAATGCGATGTGCACTCGTTTTCGGAATGCCAGTTTCGGCTTCAAGTTAGCGTGAGCTGACATGTGGATTAACTGCTAGAGCAGCGAGAACAGCAACCTCAGTGGCTTCATCTGTGCGAGTTCTATGATGATTGCGTTGCTGTGGGTTCAAATTGCCCATTTCACAAAGCTTCACAATGAGACGGGGAAACATCTATCCGGATGGTGGGGTCTTGTCAGGGTATCTCTCTCTGTAGAGTTGCTCCGCCTGACTAGCATTACGCCAACCTTCAAAAGAATGAACGATGAGTGAGCAAACCAAGCTACTGATAATGGTAATAGCAAAACTGTGTGTGTTTCTGTACAACTCACTTGAACGTACTGCACTGTACTGTAAAATAATACCAACACATTCATCTGCTAACTTACATTCTCCATAGATGAGCAGCATTTCTACCTTCTCGTTGTTGGAGTACATTTCAGTTACAACTCTCACCTTGCAGTGTACTGTATTCAACTGCACATGGATAACTGACTGAGTAATAGTCACCTCATGTGTGTTCCTCTGTTTCCTCTAAATGCAAACTCTGTGGAATGGGGTACGTAACTCTGGGTACCTGCAATGTTTACGTCACCACCACATCAAATGCAGAGCATCTTCATACTGTACTGTACCATGCAGAGCAATCATGCTGCAAGCAGGGTATTCACAGCTAGTACTTTTGTACTATATCTGGTACGTTTTATAGATCTTTAGTGTTCTAATACATTCACCAACAACACAGATCTAGTACCTTTATTCTTCCAAATAATAACAGTATGGTAACAAAAATTTGATTTATTTATTTAAGCGTAATTTGTGTAACAGCTGTGGAATATCTGTACATGTGGCATGTTATTTTGGCTGTGTACTTGTTGACCAAAGGGTGTCATATATTTTTTGTTTCTGTGTCATAGGGATTACATTTTCGAATGGTTTTGAAATTCTGGTATGAGTGGTGTGAATCCCCTGCTAGAAAAAATGAACGAATACTTCCTATGTTTTTCTTGAGTGTGGAAACCATGTAAATATAATATTAAATAATAAAAGTTGTATATATAAATATTTTAAATACTAGAAAAAAAAATTTTAATACTAAACATTACATGGTATATCAATAAACATGTTAAGTGCAAGAGTAACAACTAAGACATCATGTTATCTTTGAGACTGCAGCTCTAAAGGCAATATCATACAATCAAATAGTTGACGCATGCTGCGTCCCTATATTTTATTCGTCAGAACACATGCTCTGGCGAAGCTCGCAGGCGGACGACCGCAATAAGGATTAAGGGTTTTGCGGACGTGATGAGGAGAATGGCGCCAGGACGGCACGGCGGAACGACCACGTGCGGAGGAAGGTGGATGCAGCTGCATCCCGCAGCTGCCAAGGGACGCTGAGCCCACACCAGCGGCTGAGTCTGTCCCGGGCTAGTTTCCGCCATAAACATTGAGAGCTTTTAGCGTGCGTGCTGGGGAGAATAACAACACAATATCCGGAGGCATAAGTGCGCCGAGCCAAAGAGGCCACCCAAGAGTTCCCGCACGTGCAGAATGGAACAATAAACTTCCAGGCCAGAATCAAGGGGCGACACCAGGCCGACTGCGGACCACAGGAGCAGCGGCCACGTGTTTTACGACTCAGGGGGGACGCGGCAAGCACCCCGGACATCTGCAGGGACAGTGCAAGTTGAATATGGCGATGGAGCCTACAAAACCACGAGAAGGAGGGAGGAACGGGTCAGTCAGTCGAGGATCGAGCAGTCAGGAGGTCAGTCGGGGGATCTGTAGCGAGGCGTCCGGGTCGGAGCCGGACGAAGCCAGTGCGATGATCGATCAGTCAGTCTAGGATCGAGCAGTCAGGCAGTCAGTTGGAGGACCTAGAGCGAGACGTCCGGTTCGGAACCGGACATCAGGCAGTCAGACGCGAGCAGTCAGTTGAGAAACGTAAACGAGTCAGTCAGTCTGAGTCAGTCGAGGATCGAGAATGCATCACAACGTCGACCTCAGTCGGAGGCCGTCAAGCAGGACGTGCGGCAGGAAGAATCCGAGAAGTCAGTCAGACTTCGTCAAACGAAAAGGGTGGACCGGGAGCCGAGAGAAAACGAGTTCGCCAAATGCATCAAGACGTGGACCTCAGTCGGAGGCCGTCAAACGGGACGTACGGCGGGAAGAGTCCGAGAAAACGGCAGCCGGCCGTCGCCAAACGAAGAGTGCTGAGTGGACCCGGGAGGAGGAGTTCCGAGAGCAGGCGTCGGGACGCCCCACCAAGC
>NQII01000548.1:399926-550912 GCA_002778355.1 Clitarchus hookeri | reverse complement strand
CAAACCATATGTAGCCTACATAGAAAAAGGGGAGGGGAGTTGTCTCGTGAGTTCATGTACCAGTTAACCTGTTCAAGCTACAATAAAACTTGATTATGTGAACTCGCAAATAAAGTGTAATTTATTAGTAAATTGGACCTAGAGACAACAGTGTCGACGTATTCCTACGCCCTATCACTGAGGGTTAGCATCAAGTGCTGGCAGGTATCATAGTTATTGAATTAAATTACTTGAATTCAATGTATTAAACTAAAAAAACATTAAAGGCCATTTCACACTACTAAATATTTATTGAATTCAATTTATTGAAGTAATAAATCATTTAATTTGCCTTTCAAGGAATTGCTTTCAATAAACCTTCAAATCTCAACATGAAAATTAATCACAGGCTTTTTAATGTAACCAGTTTGAAAAATACCAAAAGTAAATTTTTAAAAGTATCTACAACTCATGCACGACACGAAAATAATTAGTTAAATAAACACTAACAAATTTTCATTTTATTGTACATTTCCTGTTTAAAAAAATGCATCCTCATTTAGTATAAACTTTAAATGTATACACTTAACTTTATTATTATGATATTACTTCCATTAATACTGTCAGAAAAGCTGTAATAAGCAATTAAAATTTTGAAGGGAAACAAAATATTCAAGAAATTGAAAGAGAAAATGGCCACGATTATCATATTTCTATGACGTCGTAGAGCATTTAATGAATTGAATGATGAGTTTTGAAATTTTTTAAAATATTTGTTGTGCATGTGTTAATTTAGCTGCTTTACATTTTCAGTTTGTTTATTGTAAGAGTGTGGCAAAATCATAAAAATGTCTAAATTGTGTGAAATTAAACAAAATAACAATTTAGTACTTTTTTTTTTTTTTCGTACCCCAGTTGGTACAAAATATTTTTTTTTGTTGAACACCCTGGCCGCAAGGCATCACATAAGTCTTCATGAACCCTTTTGAGTCCCAATGTCTGTGGCGGTTTTTAACTATCTGTTTATTAGACTACATAGTGATACATTTTTGAATAGGTCTTGACGAGCTTCGTTGAACGTTTGACAAATGGATACATAATGCCATTTAAAAGAACTCGTGCCTCACTAATAAATAATGCTATAGGGCTGACTCCCCAGCAGTATTATTGCCCCCTTCATTATACAATTTTTTTTAAGAAACACTTTCATTTGGAGCCCCGATATAGAGTTATTGTGGATGGTCAAGATAAATGGGACATCCTGTATACAAGACTATTTTATTTGGTAATCTGCCTTATGAAATGATAAATAATATTTCACTTGATTAAAAGTGATCTTTTAGGTGGGGGCAAATAAATATGGTCATTAGTTTCTTTACGACTTTAAATAATTAATAATTCAAAACCACATCATTTCACTTGCAATAAATTACATGGCACTAGTGCTTGGTGCTTTTGCATTATTTGGCAACAATAGAGTATCTTAAATGCTAAAGATATTAGTTTAATCACAAAATGTGTATCTACTGAAATAAATTAATATTGCACAAACACCTTCTCTTATTTTCCTGCAAGAAGCCACTTGAAATGGACTTGTATTTAACCATTTTTGGTGACACGGAAAGGTCAAGTATGTATGCTTCTGTGGTATGATTTTATTCAGAATTGAATTAAATTAATATTTCATTTAAAAATCAAGTTTGTATTACACCAGAGATAATTAAATATGAACTTTGCGGGGAAAAAGTATATTTTATATTAAAATTTACTTGGGATTGGAAATTCTGTAAAAGTACATTCAGTGGGGAATTGATGTGCCATGTTTTATAACAAATTTTTATGTCTCATTGGCATCAGATCGATAAGAACATAATTTATTATTGTATACAAGAACATAAAATATAATTTAAAACATGCCAGCCGAGCCTTGGTAAAAAGCAGCCATCTTACTGATGTTATCAGATTGAGTAATTGACAGTCAAATTATGGTTCATGCCAGAGTCACATAGCCCCAACAAACACAGTATGACGCGCGACACAACAAAACCGCAACCACGACACATGACAATTATACTTTCAATATGATTACTTGAATTTATAGCCTGACAGTTTACTCATGCAACAAAACAAGTAGAATTTTTCCAAACCATCTGGATTAACTAAGGTAATTTCAAAGGTTATGGGCAGACAGGAAATTTGGAATACATGATGGTGGTAGATGATATAGCTAAAGTATGCAAAGGTTAAATTGTTAATATAATTGAGTGAAATCCAATATGTTAAAGATTTTTTTTCTTTTGAGATGTGTATTTGCCAGTGTAGGTAAAACTTGTCAAACATTTTCTTTTGCAAGGTTATATGTCCTGTGTATCATAGAAATAATTTCTAAACCAAAACTACTAGTGAGATGACAGAATTTTCAGGCTCATCAGATAAAATACAGGATAGACCTGATGAGCCAGAAAAATCTGTCATATGACAAGTAGTTTTGGATTAGAAATTATTTCTACGACACACAGTACATATAACATAGCAAAAGATGTATGACAAATTTACATGATTGAAGTAGGGCTAAACATTTATTTTCAAAATAGTGATCATATCAATTAAACAATTTAACCAAATTCAATCAATCTTTGTATGCTGAGAGTATCTATTAAAAGAATTGTATGAAAAACTTCTTATTAGGCAATTTTATACAAAATTACCAAATAAAAAAATAAGTTGTTACGCCATATCTTGGGAACCAATTCACCGATTTCCACCTAATTTTTCACACAAGTATCGTTACGGTGGGCCATGTAAATTATGTGTTTTAAGTGACTGACACACTTATTTTCAAAATGATGGCTGCGTAAATAAAAAAGGTTGGTAAACCCTACATACAAAGGCATTAGATTGATTACATCCGAAGCTAACGCTCCAAATCCTCCCTCTGTAATGCAATTGATTGCATGCTAGCTTATGATACGAGGTTTTCTGGGTTCGAGAGCCGGTTAAGACATGCATATGTTTCTGGTTTCATCACTAATGATAATGCTGTCAATGAGATGTCAAGGTCTAGCTACCGACTTAACTTTTAAGAACTTCATTAAAAATTATTTGCACCCATGGAGAAAAAAGTAGGTTCATTAGTTATATCAGTAACTTCTTGTTTATTGCTCTATAACCATTATGTTACAGAATGTAGCAGAATAAAGTTAAAACCGTAATACTACATATAGGAGGTATCTGAATTAGACCAAAAAACTTCGGCATCAGGTTAATCACATTCATGTATTATTTCCAAAGTGGTTTTATAAATGTAAATATTGTAATACGATAACTGATTTAAATAAGAAATAAACCAAATGAATGCATGTATAAATTTCTACTACTGTGTCATTATAAAAAANACGATAACTGATTTAAATAAGAAATAAACCAAATGAATGCATGTATAAATTTCTACTACTGTGTCATTATAAAAAAGAGTTATGGAGTGTCATATTTAACATCATGAGTTGAATAATTTAATGTAACTCTACAAATGTCTATGGGNTAAAAAAGAGTTATGGAGTGTCATATTTAACATCATGAGTTGAATAATTTAATGTAACTCTACAAATGTCTATGGGATAAAATATACTACTGGTTGACCTTGTGCTGAGGATAAACCTTATTTTTAAAGAGTATAAATTACAAGTAAAGTATAGCCACAAAAAATGTTGCCAGTGTTTTACAACAAAATACCTGTTCCTTTTTAATTACAGACCCTTGTTAGCGTTCACTATTTGAAAGCTAATAGGATGCCGACTAACAGCCTAATTAATATACTTACGGACAAATATTAATATAACCACTTCCAGGGCAGGAGTTAAAATAGCCACTACTTTGATGTGCAATCAAAGCCACATCTCCATGAACTGTATTGAGTTTTAGGTATATTGCGCAGACACCAAACAGGAAGGCGATAAAATAGCTGTCTCGAATCTTGGAGACAGTCATGATTATCAATAAAGCAAATAAATAGCTTATGAAAACATGAAAAGTATTCTTCTTGGCTACTTTTTGTGTTGATATCCGGACACTTGTGCAAAAGATGAACTTCAGCAAGGAGAAGCAACCCTCAAATCCTCCTATACATGCAGTCATCGACTTTCATACATTTGAGATTCGTACAACTCGCTCTTTCATACAAGACATATTGTAACCTTTAAATCAACTTTCATTCNCTTTCATACATTTGAGATTCGTACAACTCGCTCTTTCATACAAGACATATTGTAACCTTTAAATCAACTTTCATTCCACCGATTTGGTCTTTCATACATCTAGCAACCTACCAACATATTGATATAACACTACCTGCCATGTTTTCCAGCCTTCATGGATCATACATTATGAATGTTTAGATATGGCTGTCATATTGACATAATACAAATGAGTGCTTAGCTAAAATAATATACAAATCTCTGAAAAACGTTTACATAGTTTTTACAACCTACAAAATAAAGTGTTACATTTGCACAACAATTTTACNTACAAATCTCTGAAAAACGTTTACATAGTTTTTACAACCTACAAAATAAAGTGTTACATTTGCACAACAATTTTACAGAAAGTAGGAAGCATATGTAATGATCTTATTTATTCACATAGGTATATAGTAAACAGGTAAATAGGTACACAGGTGTTGAAAATCAACATTTCAGATAATAGAGTATCACATGTATATTTATTCGTGATTTTCAATTAAATACTTGTTAAAGATAACATGTTTATCAATTAAATATATTATCTTTCTACCAAAATCAATTTTTTTTCTTGTAACTTTGGAACGGAACCCCTCTTATTACATGCGTATAAATGATTCAATTTTCATACATTCAACTTTCACACACATTTTCAGGAACACATTATGTATGAAAGTAGAGGACTACTATCCTGATCCCTTCTGCAAGCAGGACTCTCTGCATACGCTCCACCATCTAACACTGCTCGGAAGAGCAAATAATTTTTACTAGGGAGGCACCTTAAGGATTACTGCCTTGCAATACATTTAAAAAATTCAAAAACCAATTTATAATGATTGTTGCTTGTGATTTTTCTGTCCCATCAAAGTCAGCACTATCAGTATTACTACTAGTGTGTGTATTTTTTTNATGATTGTTGCTTGTGATTTTTCTGTCCCATCAAAGTCAGCACTATCAGTATTACTACTAGTGTGTGTATTTTTTTTCTGGCTCATGCCACTGGTACCCAGTATACTACTATCATCCATACCCTACAAATTCTTGCTAACACATGANTTTTTTTCTGGCTCATGCCACTGGTACCCAGTATACTACTATCATCCATACCCTACAAATTCTTGCTAACACATGACCACTTAGATGACATTTAAGCTATGTACATCCCCACTTCTAATACAATGTTCCTTACCATATCATGACCTACTCAAAATCCTTTCCTGAAACCATTAATCTACTGAAACATACTACCAAATTATAATGACAAATTAAAAAAATACTTTTCCTTTCTCCCTAAACAATATCAACCTACTTTAATTTCCATTTACCTTTGTAGAATATTAGTATGCTTCGCACTGAACGACATCCAACACAGTCTATGCTTTTTTATATTCTACGATACATAAGTAACCCATGTTTACTTACTAGTTACATATACATTTCACTATAATTCANATGCTTTTTTATATTCTACGATACATAAGTAACCCATGTTTACTTACTAGTTACATATACATTTCACTATAATTCACTCATACAACTTTTTTAGTTCTTCTGATCTCTCTTCATGTTTATGCTAAAACCATAACTATCACTGATAACCAATAGTCTACCATATATCCATTTAATATACTATACAAACCTTTAAATTCAAATTACAGCATATAACCACCATAATTTTTTTTACCTCATTTCATATATTTCTCACCTTTAAATACATATTACATGTCTGCACATTTAATATTTATAATTCTTAAAGAGTTACACCCAAAAATTAGATATCTAGGCTATGCCCTCAATATTACAAACCATGTATTTTCTTTAAAACTTTCTCTATCTCAACATTTCAACCGCAATACATACTATCTTTTTTCCCACTTGATAATAGTTNCTTTTCTTTAAAACTTTCTCTATCTCAACATTTCAACCGCAATACATACTATCTTTTTTCCCACTTGATAATAGTTGCAGCATTTTGCCTACATTCATCACGGAAGACATAAAGGTAAGCATCTTGGGTTATACATTTGTCCCTAATTTGAAGGTATCTTCCCTAAATATAAATTCCGCTTCAATTATATAAATAAATATAACTATTAAAAATTATTTATTTTATTGTTAGTAAACTATTATGGCCATTAAATAATTGGATTAGCATGTAAAAAAAAAAAGTATGCTCCCGCCTACAACCTGATTTACAAGTCCTCTTCAGTCCAACTCAATATTTGTTTGGCTGGTAAACAAAATTACTTAAAATTAATTACCTATTTCATAGAAAGTTTCTCTGTCAAATCCAGCGGCCTCTTTTGGGTCAAACAACAATGAAACCTTTTTCTTTGTATGAACCAACAAAGATGTCTGTGGTACTGTAAGTTTCTTTAGTTCCTCGGCCAAGGAAGTAATCATTATGCTGTATCTTCAAGTACTGCAAACAAAATAAGTTAAATTCAGTAACTTAACTAAACAGATTTCATTTTTAAACACAATCTACTAAATGTAATTCAACAATGCAATTATGTAATAGTGTAATACCCCAACAAATATTTCTAATTTTTTTTTAATTTACTCTTAAGAACGAACTCTCCAGGAAAAGTAAATCAACTATTTAATAATGTTTTGGGCACTATCTCCACACTCAGGAGGGAAATATACTAACAACTTCTCTATAGCCTAGAATTTTTTCCCAAATCAGCAGAAAAGTCACCAAAATGAATAGTTGGCCCCAAAATTTCCCTGGACTTCCATAGCTCTTTTCACTGTTAAGTTAATTTTTGGAAGTACCTTGACAGAGTTTTAAAATATTCACTTAGGAAATGATTAGATAGTGTTCGTGACACAAAACACAAGTAGAATACACATTGTTACGTGCTCGCTGCTTTGTCCCACGCAAGTGAGTGGAAGTGAAGAACAGAGTAGTTAGATGATTTATGGGCATGCGCACTATCAGTTGCAACCGGAGATGCGACTGCTTTTTCACAAAGCATGCCTGTTATGCCTAGCAGGGCATGTGCCACTCCCGATCTTGGGTATCGGGTTGTCTTTGATATATCTGAAGAATGCTCTGGATTACTGAGCTCGCTTCTCTCAGTTAGACTTGGGGTGTGGCAAACTTCCAGGTCAAAGCCAGCGGCTATAACAAGCGCATCGGGCCTCCGAGCCAGCAGTTGTTGAATGGATGAGTTTCAGCTGTAGACAACTAGCTAGAAGAGAAGCATATGCCAAGAGAAGTGATCAGTGAGAGGAAAATCTGCAACTGCGACCATCAGAGCAGTGAAGAGTACAACTGCAGGCTTGACTATTGGACTGGATGCGTGAGTGAAACACATTACAAATGATGGCAACAGATAGACTGAACGTGTGTTAATGATGAGTATGAGTTAATTGACAATAACCAAACNGGCAACAGATAGACTGAACGTGTGTTAATGATGAGTATGAGTTAATTGACAATAACCAAACAGAGACATAAAGAAGAACTATAATTAGAGTTGAAATAGACATTAAATATTGCATTCATTGTGAAATAAAAATAGTAATAGTGGAGGCAGATAATTTAATGCTGTAAATAATAGCTGTGTGAATAAATTAAAATAAAATTTAGTTCTTTAATTTTTATTAAGACCTCTATCCCTCACAAACTCAGATACGCCCCTCACGCGTTCATGTAATATAATAGAATAAAAGTAGAATAGGTATATATATGGAAATAACACCAATACTTTAACATAATATAAATTACAGCAAACATTAGATGCTGTACAATATTGAAGAAAGAAAAAATGCACTTTTAGTTTCATAGGCCTACCTACATCAAAATCAACTCCACAATTAAATTCCAAAACATAAATTTAAAGAATGTATTTAGCAGTATCAGTGGGCTAAGGTGGTGTGATGCACCATTCTCACGTCCTGCAGTGCTCATTGTAACATACGTCAACTAAATTAGTAGTTTTTGTAAGCCGTTATTTATAGGCAGGTAAACTTCATACATTTTTATTTGAAGCATCACATTATCCAGTCAATGATTATTTCCATTATGTGTGATAGTTCATTCTTTTTTTTCTGTGAGCCAACTTCACCGTATAAATTGCCAGGGAGTTGTTGATTTTGGAATGCAGTAGTTTTTTTTTTCACTAAATGTAAATTAATTTTTTTTTTAATGTTCATGGCTTATTCTAATCTGATAAATTATTAAATATGATTTGATATGCACAAATATTGTTTCCAACCATCATCTCTGCAACTCCATTGGTAAGTTGATTTGACATAATGCTAAAGCTAGGAATTCTTTCGTACTTTGTGTCCAGTTACACCTCAGTGGTCTGAGAAAGTAATAGTCTTGAATTAAATCCAGCCAGAGCCTTAATTATTTATTGAAGTACTTACCTGAGCAATTATACATACAAGTTGGACAAAGTTCTACTAGTCTGTTGTTTTAATTACATTAGGGAAATACATTTTAAATAATGCAGCATCATTTGAATATATGAAGTATCACTTATTTAAAGTATTCAGACGGACCTATAAATTCTGGTTCCTGTACAGTAGAAAGTGTAGATGGCTTGTGGAATGAGTTGAAAGAAACCATAGGGGAATGATGGAGAAATTTGTCCCACAGAAAGTAATAAAGGTTGGAGGTGATCCTCTGTACTATGGACGGGAGATAAAATGGATAAAGAGAAAGTGTAGACAAATGCATGCATGTTGGAAGAACACAGAATCTGATAGTACTAGGGATCATATGAAACAGATGGGGAGGGAAATAGGAAGGCTTGATTAGGCAGGCAAAGAATGAATACCTAAGCAGCATGATAGAGGAAAGAAAAAGAAAAGGAATGAAGGAAGTTGTATGAGTATATTAAGGCTCAGATCATAGGGGATTGAAGAGTAGTAAGGCAGTGGGTCCAAATAATATAGGGAATGGAGCCCTTAAGTTTGGTGGGGGGAGAGCTGTGTAGATATCTTGACGTGGTGTTTAGAAAATCTTTAGAGGAAGGTAAGTTATCACAGGGCTGGAAGGAGGTATTGGTGGTTCTGGTTTAAGACCCTGCTACACTGGGCCGATCGTCTGCAGTGCAGTGCAGTGCAGTGCAGTGCAGTGCAGTGCAGCGCAGCGCAGTGCTGTGCTGGTGAACCGCTTAAACTTTTATCTCAGATCGGCAGCTGGTCAGCACTCTGCTTGTGATTGACTTAGGGATGTGCAACACAAGTCGTGAGCCAATAAAATGTAAATTCCTAAAGCGCATGCACACATTAAGTGAGGGAAAACCATAAACAATACAGATTGTAAACAAATATAATAAGCTATTTTATATTGATTATTGAATATTGTACACCGCTGTTGCTGTATTAAATATTAATTTTCTTTGTGGTACGAGACAATTTTTGACTCCGAGTTGCAACAAATTGGTATGTGTAAGCAGTTATACACATTACAAAGGCCAGTAGCTAACTGTTACTTCACCTTTCATGGGACCAAATAAAAATAAACAAGTTAAAATTTCTCTATTTCTAAACTACGTAAAAATATTAAAAACAAAGACTGCAATGAATTACTCTGCGTGTGTTAAACAATTAACATGAAATAAATATTCGCAAAACGAATGTAAAAATTTTTTAAAAACCTGGCAATTCTTTATAACACATAGCAACTGAGGGATTGACACTGCAGTCATAGGCACTGCATTGCATTGCAGATGATTGGCTCATTGTAGCAGGGCCTTTATAAGCAAGGCAAGGAGGAAATGAAAGTCCTGGCAATTACATACCTGTAAATCTCACATTGAGTACTGGAAGGGTGACAGAGAGGCTTGTAGTACAGAGTGTGGTAGAGGTAATGAGTGAAAATAACTGGCTGCAGGAGTACCAACATGGTTTTAGAGTAGGTTACTCATGTGAGATGCAACTGGTTGGACTGCTGGAGTTTTTGGTGCAGGTAATAAATGAAGGGAAGCAGGTGGATGCCTATTTCATAAACTTTGAGAAGACCTTTGATAAGGTACCAGATTAAATATGGGGCTTCTGGAGGGGGAGAAAACAGAGGATGAAGTGTAGAAGTCCTTGTCAGAAGAAGGTGGGGTTACATCAAGGGTTCCACAAGGTATAGGCCTATTCTGTTCATCGTATACCTGAACATTTTTGAAAACCCTGCTTAACATTTACTTGTGTGCACGTTATGTATAATTCTGCCACATGTAAAATGAACCTTGCAGTGGACCTGATCACTTTATTCATGCATTGATTTAGAGAAACTGTGAAATTATTGGAAAAGAAATAATGTTCTAATTCTTATGTGTGTCTGCATTAAAGAAAGCAGAGAACAAAAGAAATAATTTCAGTATTCACAAATGTTTACCTTAAACATTTGTGAATACTAAGATATAGAACTACTTTTCCTCTGTCATTACCAGATTTACTGGGTTCATATCAGTCACTGTACCAGTTGAAATATATGCAGATAGGGCAGTGATGTTTTTTGAAGGTTGATTTAGAAAGTATTCACTTTAACATGAACACCTTTTAGTGTTGTTGTTCACCATTATGGTTAATGACCTGGGGATAATGATAGGCGGCAAAACGAAGAAGTTTGTGGACAATTGTGTGCTGTATATAAACGTTGGTGGGAAGAATACTTTGCAGGACATAGAATAAATAAGGAGGTAAGGAGGTGGACAGAAAGGTAAAATGAAGATAATCTATGAAAAACAAAGATTGTAATGTTCACTAGGAAGAGCAGAAGGTAAGAAGGCACTTATAAATGGCAAGGGCAGGAGATAGGAGAAACTTAAGAGAATAAGTACCTGGATGTAGTGATTCTGAGTGATCTCAGGTGGGATAAACAAGTACAGAGTAGTATCAAAGGGAAGAAGGGCTTTGGGAATGCTGGGAAGGGTCTTGGAGGTCCTGCGGAGATGAAGGAGAAGGCTTATAAAAGCTATGATTAGGCGCCAATAATAGAATATGAAGCCGCAATCTGAAACCCACATGTGGAAGAGGAGGCATGGGAGCTGGAGAAGGTGCAAAGAAGGGCAGAGGTGGGTTAAAGGGAAATGGAGAAGGCAGAGGCGAAAAGGTAAAGATGAAAGGAATTTTGGGCCACCCTAATGATGATTGAGTTGGAATGGAGCTCCCTAAGAGACAGACAAAGAGTGGAGAGGCTGGCTAGGAGAAACACGGTGGTGAATAGAGTGGGAGGATGATTAAGTATATATTTAGCTAAGAGGCTACACATGGGGAGAGGTACGAACAGTAGAAAGTTTCGTAATTTTTAAGAATCATGGCTTTTCTAAAAAACGAGAAACCAATACCAGAAGATGGAATATATCTGCATTACCAATCACAACTGAAGGGTGCAGAGAAATAACGATCATAGTAAAAAAACATAGATTTTTTGTAAGAAGTGATATAAGTTAGTTTAAAGGGTAAGCTACAATCACATTATACTGCCACAGACAACAAACGAACAGGGTCCGTGATATTTACGTCAGAAATATGTGTATGCAGAGAAATAATGATCAGAGTCACTTGTGAACTGCGAAGTAACGCGCAGAGCCAGGCACCCATTTTCTGAGGCACCTTGCCTGCCACGATTAGTTGGTGTTGAGCAGTTCACATGCCATGTCCTGTTTGTTTCGTTATGATGAACTGCAACGTTTGTTGAGCCCAAAAATTTGAACCAAGGTCGTATCCCCTTACCCATAGAAAAGCATAACGACCTTCAATGAAGAAATTTTGTAGACAAGAAGCACAAGACTGCTATGATTCACTACCTGTTCTAGGCCATGGTGACATTCCAAAGGAAAGAGACAGTGATTACTAAAGGTAAGGTTGAGTTTATAGGGAATATTTACAACATGCCACACCACATAAAAACAATCACAATATTTTTCTCATTTTTTTGTTTGTATTTCAGATGCGACAAGGTCTAGCGTAGTTGGTACATAAAAGAGCATTGTGACATTAAGGACTGTATAGCCAAACAAGAATATTTTGTAAAATTTGGAACTATACATTATTTTGTCATGTGACGTACACTTTCAACATAATCAACACTAAATACAGCAGTTTTGTAACAATTAGTGAAAGTTTAGTATATTCCTCACAACTGAGCACAGTGAAATAACGATCATAATCAGTGCATGAGTTACGCAAAACACTTTCGGTATTTCTTTATTTTACATTTAGCATTTCAGTAAATAGTTCCTTTTATACAGTAAAAACATTGCAGGTAAATTCAGTGGGATGGTTAAGGCATTGTACGGCTTCAAACATTACAAATGCTCTCCTGTACAATTAGATTTTTGTGACCCTGATCGATTTCTATGCCCTTTACTTAACATAAATTTCATGGGAGCATCATATTATTCATAGCATATACCATGAAATGTGATTGTGGGGAGGGCTATAAAGACCCGAGAAATTGTGGGATAAAACACACAAAATTTACAGTATGTAAAATAAATGTAAATTGGATAGCTTAACCTCGTTAAATGCAAGAATACCTAATAAAACTAAACCTAAATTCACAATACAAGAATCACAGGGCGTGTGTGTGTGTGTGTGTGTGTGTGTCTGCCAACACTACGGACTTACAGGTATAAACTATGGTAATTAAACTGTGTTGGAATAACATTTATTCCTATAGGCTTTTGTAAAGCCTACCGTGTTGAAAATTGCAAGAGGATTGCAATACGTTCTGTGCAAGTAGTACAAAAAAATATATATCTATTATGAGGCACTATGAGGCTTTTTTAACATGTATTGCCATAATATATATGTACTACAATGGTGTAGTAAAGGAAACAAATATGAATAGACAGTTAACCATCCGCTTTCAATTTTACAGTACCATATTGTGATCAGTTGACGGTTATATGCCAGTGTGTGCAGTTGGCATTTGGTGTTCCTCGTAAATTTTACTGCGTGAAGGCTTGTGATTTACAAATGGAAAGTGGTAGTATGTGTGTTTCTTTGTGATTATTTCTGTCTGAAGTGTTAAATCTAATTATTGAGCTTAAATACGTGTTTTTGTGGAGTTTAGACTAATTAGAATAGAATGTAAATATGTCCTATCTGTGAGTTATCAACAATACATCACCAAGGTGGTATACCTGCTGCTTACAAGGGAGAGTAATATCATTGATGTTTGGTTAGTAAGTTTAATGGGCTGAAAATTGAGTTTTAGCATGGAAATTGTATTTAGTGCAGTGAATTATACAGCCGAACTAAACTAGCTTCACAATAGGTTGCGGTTATAGTTTTTACTTTGTGTTTAAATATTGTGATCCTCTGTAAATGATGTTTGTGTAATCCCATCACACTCAAGTGTAACCAAACATTATGCACCAAGCCAGAGTCATCACGGGAGTAAATCCACAAAACAGTGATTTGAGGAATGCCGGCAGTATGCTTGAACATCTGCGAAGCTTGGAGTTTAATTAGAGATATGAACTTTTTTAGATTTGTCATAAGGGACACTTTCAAGAACTCGTCACATGACATCTGATCACAATAATATGATAAAGGAAAAAAAAAAAAAAAAAAGAATAGTTTAAAAAACTATCTGTGATGTGCAAAAGTCGGTATATAAGTCAGTTAGCATTTTTGCTGAACATATGCAATAAAATTTATTTGTGTAACTATATTCATAATTCAGTATGAATTGAATGTCTGGTTTAATCATTGTGGTATGGTGACCGAAACAGATGAGTCTATCTGTGGATAGTGCAATATTGTAATAAACAATAGCCAAAAAGTTTTACAATGTGAAGCTTTCTGTGCGAATTGGTATAATATAAATGGTGTTAGTACATTGACAAAGGAATATGATATGATTAATCAATTACGTAATAAAACACACTGGTACTATGTTTTGTGTACTTCAAGAATACAGAAAATAATTTTGTGTGAAAATAGTGATAAAGATAATAATGGTAGCAAACCGCTAAAGTTGACTGAAGGTTTGATAGCAGACAATCGTGCAATAAATCAGAAACTTGATGTAGTGATGTAGCTGATGTACTGTATTCTACTCTAAAAGGTAAACCTGATGTAGTATAAATAGAATTAAATGGAGAAGTAAACAGTAATAAGACTTTGAAAGATAACTGTAGTAAATATAGTAGTGACAATGATAAAAGTCTGTAGATCTATAAACATGTTGATGCTTTCTAATGAAAATGTGGGACATAATAATTCTCCTAAAAAAAATGTATACTAAGGCATGTTATGATTTGTATCAAAACTTTAACAACTAGCGCCACCTATTGTTATCTCTATGTCATTGTATTGTTTTCTCTATGTCATTAGTAATAAAGCTATGGTCGTTCAGTCGCCATTGAATCGCGATATGCAGTGTTTCATTTCGCTAATCATTACAGGTTATGGGCCCACTAACCATTGAATAATAATCTCGCGATAGTTTGTACGGTATGATAAGTACTGAGTATAATTATATTCACTGAAGGAGACTATTAATTGTGCGTATCGTGTGTGTGTGTGACCGCGTAATGGCTTCGAACTATGTGATAAGCGTCCCTAAGTTGAAAGGACGCGAGAATTATAGTAAATGGTGTTTTGCGGCAGAGAATTTCCTGGTCTTGGAGGGCATGCTAGGATGCATCAAGCAGGAGCCGAATCAACCAGCAATAGGAGCTACGGATGATGCTAAAACCAGAGCAAAATTGATCTAGACCATTGATCCCTCGATTTACGTTCATATAAAAAAACGTTACTTCTACAAACGAGCTATGGATGAAACTAAAGCAGTTATTCGACGATTCGGGGTTTACCAGAAGAATAAGTCTGTTGAGAAATTTAATTTCTATTCGGCTTGAAAATTGTATCTCAATGACTGCCTATGTGACTCAAATAGTTGAAAATGGACAAAAATTAGCTGGAACTGGTTTTAACATAAATGACGAATGGATCGGGTCATTATTGTTGGCGGGATTGCCTGAAAAGTTTTCACCAATGATTATGGCAATAGAACATTCTGGAATTTGCATAACAACGGACACCATTAAAACAAAATTATTGGACATGGAGGAAACTGAAACGAATGAAACTAGTGGTGCATTTGCTAGTTTTCGTAAATACCAACATAAGAAAAAAGAAAAGTCTGTGGTTAAAGACCATAAACAAGATGGCTCACAAACGTCAAAGTCATCAAGCATCAAATGTTTAAGATGTAAACAGACTGGCCATTTCCAAAATAAATGTCCCAATAAAGAAAAATATAATACGCACAATGAACAAAAGCAAACAAATGCCTTCAGTGCTGTATTTTTAACTGGCAGTTTTAGCAAAAACGATTGGTATGTCGACTCGGGGGCAAGTGTGCACCTAACAACGAATAAACATTGGATTACAAATGTTTCATACGAACAGAGCACTAAAGAAATAATTGTAGCTAACAATAGTAAGGTGCCTGTTGAGTGTTCCGGTGATGTGCAGATTAAAACTTTAACAGAAGATAGCAAGTTTGATGTGACAATCAAAGATGTGTTGTGTGTTCCAAGTATCACAACAAATCTCTTATCTGTGAGTCAATTAATCTGCAATGGCAATGGAGTGTCCTTCACGAGTGACAGTTGTATCATTTATAATAGAAAAGGCAAAAAAGTTGCTACAGCCTCATTAGTAAATGAAGTATACAAACTAAACATGCCCATATGTTTGTCAGCTGCTGTGATGGAATCCGGCGAAACATGGCATAGGAGACTCGGACATATTAATAGCAACTATCTTAACAAGATGCAGGATGCTGTGGAAGGATTGCAATTGGATAAGAATACAGATATAAGCAAGATGTCTTGTGTCACATGTTGTGAGGGGAAGCAAAGTCGCTTGCCGTTCTCTCATGAGGGTGACAGAAGTACTGAATTATTGAATACAGTACATACAGATCTTTGCGGACCTATGGAGAATGCTTCTCTAGGAGGGTCAAGGTATTTTCTTATTTTTGTCGATGATTACAGCAGAATGACACATATTTATTTTTTGAAAAATAAGAGTGAAACTTTTGAATGCTTTAAACAATACAAAGCTAAAGTTGAAAATGTTCTGGGAAAAAAGATAAAGATTTTACGGAGTGATAACAGACGTGAATTCTGTAATAAAGAATTGGATGATTACCTGAAAAAAATGGGAATAATACATCAAAAAACAAATCCTTACACGCCTGAACAAAATGGTTTATGCGAACGCATGAATAGAACTTTAATAGAAAAAGCGAGATGCCTTTTGTTTGAAGCTGATCTACCGAAGAAATTTTGGGCAGAAGCAAGTAATACTGCTGTTTATTTGCAAAATAGAACGGTAGCAGCTGGCTTAAATAATAAAACTCCGTACGAGTTATGGACTAACAGCAAGCCTAATATTAGTCATTTGAAGATATTTGGTAGTACTGTCATGGTGCATGTCCCCAAAGTTAAACGTGCGAAGTGGGACAAGAAGTCTGAGAAGTGCATCTTAGTAGGTTATTCAGAGGAAGTAAAGGGGTACAGAGTTTACAACCCTAAAACTCAGATAGTGTCAACCAGCAGAGACGTCATTATTATGGAAAAAAATTTGAATACAGAGAACCTGACTGTAGTTAAAGAGAAGGAGAATGTTGATACCGATATTGGCGAAGTAAATGCAGATTCAGTGGGGGACAACAATCAATCTGATGACTCGTATACTAGTACTTCAGGATTTAATAATGATGAAACCTATGTGCAGGGTGATACTGCAGACTCGGACAGTTCCACTGAAGTTGATGAAACGATACAATCACGCGCGTTGCCTACTAGACAAAGACAAAAACCAGATAGATATGGTTTCTCAAATATGTGTACAGAAAGTGACATATTACATATTGATGAGTTGTCGGTGGAAGATGCACTACAGGGTCCAGATAAGGAGTGTTGGTCGCAAGCTATATAAGAGGAGCTGCAGTGTTTTGAAGATAACAATGCTTGGGAGCTTGTGGAACCTGAAGACGGTAAAACAGTGGGAAAGTGCAAGTGGGTATTGAAGAAAAAGTGTGACAGTGAAAACCAGATTCGTTACCGTGCTAGATTAGTAGCCAAAGGCTATAGTCAAAAGTATGGTGTGGACTATGAAGAAACCTTTTCCCCTGTTGTGAGGCACACCACATTGCGTTTGTTATTTGCAATTTCTGTACAGTTAAATCTTGATATAATACATTTAGATGTGAAAACAGCCTTTCTGAATGGAGAATTGAATGAGACTATATATATGCAAAAACCAGACGGTTTTGTTTGCTCAGAGAATGATAAAAACAAAGTCCTTAAGTTGAAAAAGGCTATATATGACCTCAAACAATCCTCCAGAGCATGGCATGAGAAAGTTGACAATTGTTTGATTCTAAATGGTTATAAGAAATCTAAACTGGAACCATGCTTATATAGCAAAGTTGTAAATGGTTGTAAGACAATGGTCACTCTTTATGTCGATGATTTCTTTGTTTTTTCCGAACGATAAAAAATAAATATTACAGTTAAAAGAGATATTGAAATGTCAGTTTAAAATAAAATATTTAGGACAAGTAAAGCGTTGTCTAGGTATGGATGATAAAATTGATAAGAGTAATAATGTAATTACTTTAAGCCAAGAAAATTATATCGATCAACTTTTGCACAAGTTTGATATGGTTGATTGTAAAACTGTTAAGACTCCTATGGAGGCTAAATTGAATGTTACTAAATGTGAAAATGCTCAAAACCAAAATCCATATCAACAGCTTATAGGTAGTTTGATGTATCTGGCAGTCCTTAGAAGACCAGATATTGCTTATGCAATAGGATATTTGAGTCAGTTCAATAATTGTCATGGTGAAGAGCATTGGTCATATGTAAAGAGGATACTTAAATATTTAAAACATACAAGAACTTTTGGTTTAAAATATAGTAAGAATAAAGATTGTGATGTTAAAGGTTTTGTTGATGCCGACTGGGCTAATGATACTATGGACAGAAAGTCATATACAGGTTATTGTTTTATGTTATCAGGTTGTGTCATCTCTTGGGAATGTAAAAAACAGAAGTCAATAGCATTATCTAGCACAGAAGCTGAATATATAGCAATTTCAGAAGCTTGTAAAGAGGCAATATATCTTAGAAACTTGCAATATGAGATTACAGAGAAAATGTATACAATCACTATATGTAATGATAATCAGAGTGCACAGAAGTTGTCGGCAAATCCTATTTTTCACAATAAAACCAAGCACACTGATGTTAGATACCACTTTTGCAGAAACATGATATCAGATAAAATTGTGCATATTCAATATTTGCCAACAGCTGATATGCCAGCGGATATGCTAACCAAGAGTTTTAATTCACTAAAACATTATAGATTTACAAAACTTTTGGGAATTGAAAGTGTGTAATATTTTGATAAGTGGGGTGTTAAGATTTGTATCAAAACTGTAACAACTAGCGCCACCTATTGTTATCTCTATGTCATCGTATTGTTTTCTCTATGTCATTAGTAATAAAGCTATGGTCGTTCAGTCGCCATTGAATCGCGATACGCAGTGTTTCATTTCGCTAATCATTACAAGGCATGGTGAAGAACATATGACTGAAGGACTGTATTGCCAAAGACAAAGACTTCAAAATTCGTCGGGGTGTCTGAGGAGTCCATTTCAAGTAAGAAACATAGGTCAAATGTTTTTATAACAGGTAATAGAACATGTGATGGTGGTGTGAAGTTAAAAAAACTGCTGCAAGACAGTCTTTTCTACTTGTTTCCCGTTTGGAACCAGAGGAGGATGGTACGACTTTGATAGAACTTTTAAAAGCTTTGACGCGTGACGGGTACAGGGGATAGGCAGTGCGCTGTATTCACACCCTGCTATAGTTAGCAAGGGCAGGCAGGTGACAACGAAACTACGCGGGGAAGAACTGAAGCGAGAGAAAACCAGGGAAAGTCCCGAAAAATAGCTGATATAAGCCCTCTACGAAGGAAAAAGGGGGTGCCCCCGACAAGATTAGTGCTGACACAGCTGCCAGGAATCCCCGGGAGATGCTTGCCGCACCCCTCCCTCCACCCCAGTTGGAGCGCACGAGCAGCTGACGAGAAACAAAATCCTACACAAAAAATATGTGAGGTACACTGGGGAATTCCCGATTTCTCTCGCGAGAAACTGCTGACAGCCAACTTGAATATAGCGGGAGATGGGTTAAAGTCAGGCGTAACCGAGGAAAAGAGATCAGACAGTCGTGGTCAGTCGTTCGAAGCAGTGGTAATCAGTTGTTGACGAGGAGTTGTTCGGCAGCCATGATGCGAAGCGAAGAAGGCAGTTAGTGCGAGAGGCAGTCGTATCGCCAGGCCGGAGTTTGCACCCGGCCCAGGCAGTAATGTACAATCAGTTGTTCGGGAGCAATTATCGCCAGCCGAGACGGGAGTTGTTCGGCGGTATAGCTGCAAGACGAGATAGATGCAGCCGAAACAGTAGGCGAATCAGACACAGGAGTAATCAGTCGTGTGGCGAGAACAGTGCCGAGAATATGAGTAAATTCCCGGAGATGAGTGGCAGCCCCAGTCCGAGAGCCGCGATTCCCTGAGAAGGCATAGTCGTGCGCCGTATGGCGCCGAGGCAAGCAGTCAGTCAAACAGTGAGTCAATAGTGACGTCATCGGGGAGAGAACCCAGGAACAGCCGAAACTTCATGTGTAAATTCCCGAGACAAACCCAGTAAAGTGCCGAGAACTTACGAGTTCATTTCCGTAAATGTAGTGGCAGTTTCCGCGGTGGGAAAGGCAGAAACGCGAGCCGGAAGCAGGACGAAGAGACGCGCTCTCCAACCAGGAACGCCAGTCGGGGTCGCAGGGAAAGTACAAGTCACGGGAAACCAATCCCGGACTTCCGAGAGAGTCAGTCAAAGCTGCAGGAAGAAGCCAACCTAGTACAGCGCGCCAACGAGAGCCAGTCCGAGGGCCTGAACCAGGGCCACCCAACTCACCATGCCTCAGCTACCAACGAAGACAACTCACCAAAAGCTGCAGTCACAGATAAGTAGAGAAACGTCTCCCTTCAACAACCTTCCCTGACGCTAGTATTCAGCCCACCAGCCCTTCAGGCTTACGACTTGCAGGGGGGCTCAGTCTAGCCGGTGTGTGTAAATACCTATGTGACCTTCTGACCAATAAAATACTGGTGTGTTAAATAACGGAGAATACAAGTATTTGTTTACCCCTAACGCAACAACGACAGGTGCCTTTAGTCTGCACCAAATAATTTAACTATATGAACTACTAGCCACCAATAGCTAGCTTGAATATGTGTGGTAATAATGTTAATGAGATTAAGCAACCTAACTATAAAACACATGGTAATGAAAATAATGTGGAATATTTTAATAATTATATTAACTTTCTTTTTTCGAGTATACAAAGCTAGTCAAATAAGGTTGAAGAAATTAGTTTTATATCAAAATGAAATTTCAACTGATGTGGCGTGCTTATTGGAACATTAGGCTAATATTAATGAAGTTGAAGTGTTTAACTATTCCTGGTTATAATTTAGCTAATTATTATTGTCATGCTGACTAAAGACATGGTGGTGTGGTAGTCTTTGTAAGAGAAATGTTTGAGTATAGTGTTATTGATAGAATTGGACAAATAAGTAACGAAACTGTTTGTGAAGCTGCAGCTGTCATTGTTAACGAACATTGAACTGTTTCTTTCAACATGCTGTACACCATTTGATGCCAATGTAAAAAAATATATTGGTCTCTTATTTGCAATATTGTGTACTGTGTGTAATTTAAACTTAAATGTTGCAGTTGGTAATGAAATTAATATTGATCTTTTAAAACCTTCTAAAACAAGCATACAGCTATGTGATTTACTTAGTAGTTTTGGTCTGCAACCCTCTATTTTTGAGATTACGAGACCAAATAAGGAAAATAAGGGGTCATGTATTGTTAAGATTATAACCTCTATACATCAAAGCAAGAGGACTTCAAATATTATTTACTTTGAAGGTTCTGACCATTATGCAATCAGGATGTCAATATTAAGAGATATCTCAATTGTGCCTAAGGTAATACAAAGATTAATTAGATATTATAATCAAAATGATACTGAATATTTCTGTAAACTCTTAAGTAATATAAATTGGGTTCAAACAGATATTTATATTGCATGTGGGGCTAATATAAGTTTGTTATATTTTTTGACATCTTTATGTCAATATTAAATCATGCCCTTCCAATGAGAATTGTAAAGTTTAATAATTAATACAATAAGTCTAATAATAAATGGTAGTAATACCAATGATCTGAGAATTATAAAAATTAACATTTAGATATACACTACGCATATAATACTAGTGATGCAAAAGTTAAAGAACAATATATTTCTTTGAAAAAGGAATATTTATAGAAAATTAAAACAGATAAAAAACTATACAATTCTTATATAATAAATAATGCTAGTAATAAGAACAAAACAATATGGAATGTCATTAAGAATAATTCTTCAGCTAGTAGTAATACAAATGCTTGTTCTCCAAACTTAAATGAAAGTGGTTTTTATAAATATTTTTTTAATAAAATTGATAATATTGTTAACGGCTTGCAATAGCTAAAAAGTGTTATAATAATTATCTTAATAATTTTAATATAGCCGGCACAGAACTTCTTGGCCCCTCAAGGAAAGTCGATTAGCTGCGCTCCTCCAACAAGTTGGTGCCAGTAGCCTATCGCAGCTGTGCGTTGTTGCCTAGTTCGCAGTGTTACAGTGGACACAGCGAGTTCAGCAAGATGTTTTTCAGATGCACCCAAAAAAATGTGATAGAATTCATTAAATATCAGTCACTGTTTGGAAGAGGCTCATTTTTCTGAACAAGTAGGTGAAAATCTGAAGTCTGTATCTTAAACCTAGTGTTTTACATTATCAAGGAGTATGCATGACAGCTGGCACGAACTCATTACTATTTTCCAGAAAAGAGGATGTTATTTGTTCTTCTCCTGAGAGGAAACCGTATTCCGTAGTTATATCTGAATGTTTTCACCATTCTTATAAGCAGACGATAACTAAGTCTAGACTTGTGCTTAGTCGACACAAGATAATACATAGCGCAACAGCTGCTCGCTATCCACAAGTGTCTGCTCTGGCCTGTATCCCCAACAGCTGCATTTTTTTTCAACTAAATTATCAAACAAATAATTTCTCAAAAGAATAAATTTTAAACAAATTAACATTTCGATAGAAAGAGTGTGTGATGTCGGTGAACGTACAGTGCAACTATTATGCAAGGAAGGGGAGAGCAACATTGCTTCTACGTCAACAGAAATATTTGAGTCTCCTGGGGAAAAAAAATTGTCAGGAAACATGTTACATAATTTGATGATTTTAACAAAACTTGTCTTCGGAGAATGTAGTTAAAATTTTACGATAAGGGAGGAAATTCCTGCAAAAAAAATTACGCCAGCTATTTGTGATCAAACTAGTTAGGCCTATACGGTTTCAACAAGTTCCATGATTTTTTTAAGTGTCTGTTTTTGGTATAAGAAATCTAATGACTGCCGGAATTTTGTAATGGAAATGAATGACGTTACAATTGCGCGGACAGGGAAGAGGAGCTTGTGCTACCATTACAAGCTATAGCACAAAGATGAATAATTTTTTCTAAGCTACATGCAACTGTAAGTAAATGAATATTATTACATATACATTTAACAGACGTTTCAAATACGTAAATTTAAGTGTAAATTTTTTTTTACTATGAACGTAAATATTTAGCAATTGGTCTGCGTGCGCAGTTTCCTTATATATATATATATATATATATATATATATATATAGAGAGAGAGAGAGAGAGAGAGAGAGACACACACACACACACACACAAAATTTATATATATAATTCCAAATATATCACGTATGTGCTATACCAATTTGCATTTCTACTATATTCAAATGTTCCTCTTTACATATAGAATGGTAAATTTGTTACTATAATCGAGATTTCACAAAATCTATTTTATGATGTGATGGACGCTTCACAAATGTGGCAACAGGGCTTGGTAATGCTCGCCGATATGCTGATACTCAGCAGCCAAGAAATTCTGTGCAGAGTATAGTACCATTTTATGCAAAACTTTTAGTTTTGCACCAATAATTGTGACAGAGGTATGAAATTATAAAGTCTTTAAATAATACTTCTAGTTTAGATGTGTACAATATAAATTCAGCAATTTTCAAATTAGCTGCTCCATAAATTTGTTAAAATATGGCCTAAATATTTTAATGTTGTCTTGATGAAGGTATCTTCCCTGATAAATTAAAACATGTTCAAGTCCTGCCAATCTTTAAGAAAGAGAGTAAAACTAGATTTGATCATTTGAGACCTATATCTCTGATTCCTACAGTCCCGAAGGTTTTAGAACATTTAGTAAGTAAAAGAATACTACATTATTTTGAGAAAAATAAGTTTAAAAAATTTTTGTTTGGTTTTAGATTAGGAAGATGTACTATAGAATCAATTGGTGATTTTATTCATAACTGTTTTAAACGCTTTGAAAATAAAATCTCTATTTGCACTAGGATGTTTGATCTGTCAAAAGCATTTGATACTGTTTCTCACAATAAACTTTTAACAAAATTTAGTTCTTATGGGTTTAATAAATTGTCACAAAATCTTTTAAAATCATATTTATCTTTTAGAAAGCAGGCTGTTTTATTTAATAATGTTAGATCTGATTTTTTAAATGTTGCCTATGGTGTTCCCCAGGGTTCGATTTTGGGACCCATATTGTTTAGAATATATGTTAATGACTTACCAATTGATCTGTCAAAAGGTGCAGATGATACAGCAGTAAGTATAACCGCTAATAATTGGGAACAGGTTAAAGAAGTAAAATCTAATGTAACTTAACTAATATAGAATTAGTGTGCAGCAAATGAACTACAGTGGAACCACATTATAACGAGTATGGCCTATAGCGTCACGTCCGCTATTGCGATAGTTTTAACATGCACAGTCGTTTTCCCTATCATTTGAAAGGTACTTAATTTTGTTCATAACGCAAATATGTTAATGAAACCTTTCGCTATAGTGATACAAACATTTGTAAACTCATATTTTTTAAATGTTTAAACACGTATCGCAAGTGACATTCACCCATTTGCCATGCGCGAGCCTAGTCTGTGTCGCATGGCGACACTCGCATCGGCCGGAACTAGTGAAGAGGGGCGGGTGGGTGTTGTGAGGGATAAGGAAGATGGTATCATAGAGAGGGGAGGTACGAATGGGAGTAGAGAAAGAATGTGAACAACTGTGGTGGGCGGCCGGCTTCCTTTTTCTTTTTGTTTTTACGCAGTGACTTGCTGGTTTTTTTTTGCCGTGCTGGAATGTCACTCCTCAAAAATACGTTGTGTCGCTTTTTCCTTTCTCACCCTGAGAGGTTGGCTGTCCTCTGTCTCACACGGAAACAAAGAAGGTTTGGAGGAATTTATCGATCGGCAAAATGAATGTGAAAGGGAGTGGAGGGGAAACGTAAACATGTGGAAGCTCTTATTTGAGGCAGGACAGATTTCACAGAGGGGGAGGGTGGTGGCGAGTCAGGAGAAGAGGCAGGTGAAAGAGAGTGACAAGGAGTGAAGTAGCGCGCTGATTGGTAGGCAACTAACTCCCTCCCGCAACCCAAAAACTTGGGGGTGGGGAAGAAGAATGGAGGAAGAAGCAAAGTTACGCGCGTCTGCTGGTCGTTACATAATGCCGCTGTCGGACGTAGAATTTTTTGTACTAACTAGTCACTGTATACGCATACTTTACGGCATTCTTTAAACACAGGATCTACAAGGGCAAATACAATAAAAAAAATTACGGTGCACCGTAAATTTTGTTTTATAACTATAACTCGCTACAGCTATAATTTATTTTGCCATTGTCGACTATCGTTATAACGTGGTTCCACTGTATGTATTTATACAGACAAAACTCAGGATATATATTTCAAACTTAATACATTTAATAAAGTGGAGAACTCAGCTCAGATAAAATTTTTAGGTTTGTTTATCAACTGTAATCTTAATTGGGGGAAACCAATCAATAACATTTCTACAAAAATTGCCAATAGTCTTTACATTATTAAAAAATTGTTGAATTTAATATTTATGCAGGTTTTGAAAACAATTTATTTTGCTTTTGTTCAGTCATCTTAATTATGGTATACTGTTTTGGGGTAATTATTCTACTGCTAAAAAATTGTTGGTCCTTTAGAAAAGAGCTATCTGATTAATGTGCAAAAAATAATCTAGATCACTGTAAACTTTTATTAATTCAACATAGAACATTTGCCTCTTCCTTATTTGTATATTTACAATTGTTTAACATATATTAAAATAAATTTCAACAAATTTTTTGACAAAGCTGTTGTTCATGATTATTTAACAAGATATAGACACAACATTATTACTGAATTTTGTAAATACACTAGGATGCAAAAAATGTTTTAATTTATTGCAATAAAATTATTTAATATTCTTCAGAGTTCAATTCGAGATGCCTGTAATGTCATTTAAAAATAAAATTAAGTCAATCTTAATTGCTAATACTTTTTATAGTTAAAGTGAGTTTTTTAAAGTATAGTTATTACATTTGTATGGTTTATTTTCTGTAATTACTAATTGTTAGTTTTAATATGTGATTGGGTAACTATGCAGTTTAGGGGCTTTTCTGAACGAAACGTCCTAGACCAACAAAAGTAGCATTAATGGGTTCTGCACAGCTTACCTTGTTCATATTTAGGAGGGGGTCATGTTAAAATATGTAGAACATAATTTAAAAAATTTAACAAAATTGTGAAATGTACTAGCAGTTTGGCCGGTCTGTTTACGTCAATTGCCTTTATTAATGGCCGCGCATTACTAATCTGACGCTACCTAGCGGCCACGGATGTCATTACGGGAATTTTAACTGTCAATTTTTAAGCAGGTCATTAGGTATTACGCCTTTGCAGGCATGATTCTTGTCGTCCTAATCCGGCGGATTTAAAACGGAGAAAGCAAGAACAAGTGTTTCTGTGCATTATATTCGCCTATGAACGAGTGTTAGTGCGTAAATTCGTAGTTTAGTGTAAAACCCTACAATCCTAGGTTAGTATAAAACCCTACTATCTGGTAATTATTAAGTTTAGGGGCTTATCTGAAAAATACAAAAAAAATTCAAAATTATGATCTATTTATTTTCTGAAAAATTTCAAATTATGAATTGTTTCTACTCTACTAATCACTTAAAACACGAATATACTAGGGGCATAGCTTTAAAATAAGTAAAACACATTTTAAAAAATTGAACAAAATTGCTAAATGAGCAGTATAGCCAGTTTGTTTACATTTCTGAACGAAACGTCCTAGACCAACAAAAGTTGCATTAATGGGTTCTCCACAGCTTGCCTTGTTCATATTCAAGAGGGCGTAATGTTAAAATAGGTAGAAAATATTTAAAAAACTTGCGAAATATGTTTGTTTATGTCTATTAACGTCAGAGGAATTATACCAGCTCCCTACCTAGGTGAGCCAATTTACATTCTTTTGGTGTGTTTTACGGTTCCTTTAAATCCCTACAATCCTACATTCGCACTTTAGTGTAAAACCCTACTATCCCAGGTTAGTGTAAAACCCTACTATCCCAGGTTAGTGTAAAACCCTACTATCATACGTTAGTGTAAAATTCAACAATCCTAGGTTGGTTTAAAAATGTAAAATAGTGATTCACACATCACGGGAGTTAGGTTCTGTTTGGTTAGGTAAGCACATATTACGAATTAGTCGGACGTTAATGCCCCTAGCATATTCATGTTCTGCATCATTAGTAGAGTGGAAATATACCATTTTCAGTGAATTATTTTTATTTTTACAGAAAAGCTCCTAAACTTAATAATTACCATCCCATACATTACGGAAAAGTTTGCAACACTAAGTTTAATGTAAAATCACAGGGTTGTGTGTATATGTGTAGCGCAAGGCACACGTATCACTTTATTTACATATTGTGAATTTACATGTAGTTAGGTTTGGTTTTGAAAGGTCTTCTTGTATTCCACGGTTCAGCAACACAATAAAAATATATTTTACTTTTTTTACCTCACAAATTCTCTACTCTTCATAACCCTCTCTTCTATAACATTTCACGGCATATATTACGAATAACGAGATAGCTCCATGAATTTCACATTACGTGTGAATAGTAATGTCAAATTAAATCTTTTGGTGGCATTATTTTCTCGTTTCACGAAAAGGAGGTGATTTTTAAATTTTAATACCTGCAACCAATTTAAAAAAATATAATTTTACTTCACACATCTACACTATACGCGCACTCAGAACATACTCATCAGATTGATACAGACAAAATTAAACTACATTCTCAACACAAAACAAGTGATCAAACAATGCACACATTGCTTATATTTAGCATACTATTGCTAGAAAACATGCGAACAAATTAATATTTTATTACATTAATATCAAAGAAACACCGACATTTTAGCAACGGGCCCACGTGGAAAACTGAATTATTGTTAACAAATATTAGAACCTGGACATAGACTGAATAGAAACATGGGTTGCACCTTAGAGAAAATATAAAGAAGTCACAAATGTGTGTTCTGCAAGGCAGCCCGAAAAAAAAAATGACTGATGGCTAATAACAATGCATGGCAAAAGGGTTTGGCGGCAGAAAAACGTGTTCTACCTCTTCTTTCGAAAATGCTGATGTAGTGCTGTGCATTTAGCTGCAATTCTAGATTTTAAAAAAAGGAAGCCCTGTAACATTCCACAGTTAATTATGTACTTTTTTTATCAATAATTTTCAACGGAATTATGAATGCCAGCGCATTTCGCTTTGATATCACATGATGCATGACGAACACGCGTTTTTTAATCAATTGCTATAGCCAACGCTTCCTCTATCCACTAAGAGTTGCAGCAAATACATTACTTTGTTATACAACGATAGACATTAATAAAGTATGGACCTATTAAAGGTTCCCGATTGAAGTTATAACCCATTTATAATACAGTTTGATTGAATTAGAATTGGTAAAAGAATTTTTTTCATTTAAAAGTGCTTGTCTTTTCAAAATAAAGAAATATGCAAACAAATTAATCAATGATGACAAGGTGACTTTGCCTTTTCTGTTGGTTTGTAGTAGGACAGTGTTGGGCAACCGTCTTAGTATAAGGGTAAATGGGGCAATTGCTCATGGGCGCCTTATATAAAAGGGTGCTTCTTGAAATCATGCAATTTCAAAAATTCACTTTTTGGAATTTTTCAATTTTCATACAATTTTGCAGAGGTGGCTTATGGCCAACTTTTAATTGAGGAATGTCACATTCCATAGGGATACATTTAAGCATTGTGGTAAACAAGTCATGGGTTGGTTGATGTTTTTCGCTGATGTCAACTGCAGATTGCTGTGTAGTGTAAATAAACACCATATACTGCACCGGCAATCATCCTGATGGCAATGTTACTTCAGTTTTACGGTAGTTGCCAGGCGAAGTGTGCTGATGAAATGTGCGAACTATGGCATGAGTTTGTGTGAGGTGCATGTGCATTGAGTAAATACTAGGGTAACTCATGGTTGTTTTCAGTATTTTAATAGGATGAGTAACAGCAAGTTGAGTGGCGCACAGCATCGGAAAATAAACAAACAGAAGAAAAAAGACTTTTCTGAGGTTTTGAACCAGGTGTCGAAATTGGACATACTTTTTTTAAACCACGACCTAATCCTCGGCCTTCTTTTAGCGAGAGAAGAAAACAATGACTTGTTAACAGAGGAGAACTCATCGCCATCAACTACAAATCTGCATCTATACATAATGTGGTAATCTTACTGGAGTTGACTTCTCAGACCTAGTTTAATGGCCTTCGATAAATGAAGAGAATATAGATCTTATTATCATGAAAATTCCCGTTCAAGAAAATCCGAATGAACTTGAGTTCAAAATCTCTAAACGTGTGCATGGAACAGTTTGAAGATAAGCTACCAAGACAATGTTTTTCACAAAATTAGAAAATGGTGAAACTATAAAGAGGGAGTGGCTACGATATTCAGAGGGTGAAGGTAATTTTTTTTTGCATTCCTTGTAAAAACTTTTCTGGTACTGAAAACAAAAATTTGGGTATGTTTTGTACATATTTCAATGATTGGAAACATGAAAATTGTTTTAGTGAACATGAGGGAAGCCATGAGCATAGGAATAGTGTGAAAACTTATGTCTCTACAGAAAAAGTGTTCTGTAAAGTAGATTCTAAGCTTCATGAGCAATACTTGAAAAGTGTTTTATACTGGAAACAGATTTTTCAGAGTCATAAGCATTATCAAATTTGTTGGAAGGAGGGGATTAGGTTTTTAACGGTCTTATGAGACTGTTTGCTCAAACGACAACAGGAACTTCCTGGGACATATGGATTTCATTTCAGAGAATGATCCTTTTTTAAGGACTCATTTGGTGACTTAAAGTAACCCAGGAAAATGACATGTTAGTTACTTGCCTAAAAAAAAAAAAACGAATACATTCAATTAATGCTACAATATGTGGAGAACAAAATATTTGCCGAAATGAAGACCAGTAAATATTACTCAATTTCTGTATATTCTTCTGCTGATATTGCTCACTGTGATCAACTTGCATTCATTGTACGAAGAGTTTCAGAAAGTGGCAACCTGTAGAAAGACTTGTCGTGCTTAAATCCCAGACTGGCCACATTGCTTACAGTTTAGAAATAACTGTGTTGAAAGTTCTTTCAGATTATAGGATTGAAATTAAACACTGCTAAGGCCAGTCTTATGACAAAGCTCCTAACATGGCAGGTGCTTACAGTGGACTACAATCCAAAATCAAATAGCACAATCTACTGGGGTTTCTGGTGCCATGCACAGGACATTATTTGAATCTAGTAGGAGCATGAGCTGCTTCGTGTTGCTTAAAAATTACTGCTTATTTTATTTGGGCAGAAAGTGTATGTTTTATTCAGTGAGTCGATACGCAAATGGGAAATTCTTTAAAGTGAAATTAAAACAAGTATTGCTGATATCAAGCTACTGATGAAGGTTTTGTCAACAACACGGTGGTCTGAAAGACATGATTCGTGCAAAGCATGACAACCTCCTACCATGCTTTTCATTCCACTACCACAAAAATTGACAACTAACCTAATGAAAAGCCTGAAACATGAGCTGAGTCTGAAGGTTTGTATGCTATATTTGCTACGTTGGAGATCGGGATATTAACCAAATTTTAGACAGAAACAATTGAGCAGTTTGATAAAGTAGAAATAGTAGAATAAGTAGAAATATTACTACTAATTTGAATGACGTCCTGATGTATGTGGTTCACTAAAGAGTTATGTGGAAGGGCTCCGAGACAGATGTTAATTCTATGCATCTGAAGGGGAAAAATTTATCTGGAAGTGAAGAGTATGAAGATGAAAGAAAGAGAGTTAAGAGGAGAAGACTGCAGTGTGATGAGATCAATAGAGACAGTGACACGATTTTTGACAGCAGGAAAGTTATCAAGATAAGAGCATTTTTGTTTACCATTAATCAACTGGTTGTGGAGCTTTCAAACAAAATATCTGCATATTCAAACTTCCACTTATGATTTAGCTTTCTTAGTCAATTATCTTCGATGCCACTTCATGATACTAGAGAATGTGCCAGGAAAACTGTTGAAGCTATCCCGATGATGTGGATAGTGAATTAATTGAAGAGTGTGTCAGTTTCCGAGAGTTCCTCAAAGAAGTAAAACTAGATGAAGAATCACCTGGGAATTTACTGAAAACTATTAGAAGCAAGGGACTAAGGGCTATTTATACGAATATAGACACTTTCCTCCAGATATTTTTGTGTATCCCTTCTACCGACGCAAGTTCTGAACATTCCTTCTCAGTTATGAGAAGGGTGAAGAACTACTTACGAAATTCATCAAGTGAAGAGAGACTTTCGGGCATGGCTTCTCTTGCCATAAATGCTGCATTGCTGGATACAATTTCGTACTGCAGTAAAATCGCGCAAAGTGTATTTGTAGTTAAATGAGGACTGGAAAGATTATATATTGAGTTGACAGCGAATCTTTATTATTATTGGTGTATTTTATTAAACCAAAATTTTAACGATACCTAATTCAAAAAAGTTATATATGTAATTGTAGTTATGTAATTTGCTAAATAAGGAATAAATCAGTCTTTCAGAATTCGTTATTGGTTTGGTAAGTAACGCCACATATATTTACTTTTCTTCACTTTACGTATAAGTATTTGATTCTGACTGTGTTTCATGTGAATGTTGGTAAGAAAAAAAAGGCAAATTAATTGGAAAAAGTAAAACAATACTTGGGGCAGAGGGGCCTAGGCAGTATTTGCCCATGGGCGACTTTTACCTTAAGACAGCCTTGTACATGCTCAGAAGACGAATAATCGGTCAACCTCATATTTAATCTAAGGTATGAACTTAACTAGCTAAAAGCATAAACTACGACAACATAGGAAAGTCGCAGTAAAAAGTGAGATGTATTCTTTTAGCAAAATGGACAGTTCTGACATGATGGGGAGCCCTAGGGATGAGATGGATGTCCCCATCATAACTTGTTGGGTTAAGGGGGTAAAATGTTTAATTTGTCTGACATGACAACTCAAGTAAATTAGTTAATGGAGGTTATTTTGTCGATGGACCATAGGTTACTGGTGGTCCTCAGTCAGACGAAGGTGATGTAAACAAGAAAATACTCAANTCCCCATCATAACTTGTTGGGTTAAGGGGGTAAAATGTTTAATTTGTCTGACATGACAACTCAAGTAAATTAGTTAATGGATGTTATTTTGTCGATGGACCATAGGTTACTGGTGGTCCTCAGTCAGACGAAGGTGATGTAAACAAGAAAATACTCAAGTAGGGATAAGACTTGTTTTAATAATTGTTTTCTTGGTACAGTTCACAAATACTCATGTATCATTACATGAAAGCACATGGGCTCGGTGCTAGGCCTACCGATATTCTAAGCAGAGAAATGGCCCATAACCAGACAATGAAAGGATGGTTGCACAAAATGCTAAGTCCAAGACTAGAGTCTCAGGAGGCATGCAGCTTACCCCTCAACACTAAAGGTTCAAAATGTTCCGGAAGTTAAGTCTACTGAAGTTTAAAAGTGATTACAGCCAAAAGTTGATTGTGTGGAGGGGCGTGGAATCATGCGGAGCGATGCTGCCACACTGCAGCTTAGTCAGGGTGTTGAATCCTGACTGAAGAAATGGGTCGACTTTGGCAAGGCTTTTGTTGAAGTCGGTGCCATTAACATGCAAAAACACAAGAATCCCTTTATTAGCAAAACTAATTACATGATAAAACACTGAAAGATAATTAACAAATACAGGTCACAAGCACAACCTCGATTCGATTTTATTACTTTAGTTGGTATAACACTGCTCTTAAATGAAATATATAATAAATGGCAAGGCCATTTATGGCAATCCACTGTAATAAGAAAGACAAGTATATGCACTTCATTACCAATTAAGAAAATTACATAATCAATAACAATGAAAAATAATTTTTGGTTGCTTCTCGCCTGAGGAGATTCGCTGCTGGGTAAGTCCAAGTTTTCCAAGTTTTGCTATTGAGCAAGTCCAATCTCCCCATAGTTATGTGGGTAGTCATGCACGAATATGAAAATAATAAAATAATTACACTGAGGGAAATTAATATGGAATTCTAAGTCCCTGTAGGGTATACCTAATTTAATTCTCAGCTCTTTTATGTAGCTTTTCAGCTGTAGCATACTTACCCTACCCACTAGCACAGGTGGCATTTCATCGCGGCACCTGATACTGGTCATCGCGGCGCGAGATGCACCGTGGTTCCCATCGATGTATGGTTGGCCTGGTTGTTATTGAATACAGAAAGGTGGGGGAGGGGGCACTGTGCTGGGCTGCTTGTTAATTGGCCCCAAGAGATAAACCAAGACAGCAGTTTTAGACACATAGTCGATGATGACGAGGGCGGGTGTGCTGCTCCGGCTTCTTCGGCACTTTTTTTCGTGCTCATGATTGTCGATTAGACAAAACACAATCTCGACCAGCTCGATCGACTACGAAGGCACATCTGGTCATTGGTGCACTCGTGGACATGTGGTTTATGTCAGTTCCAACAGTAATAAGTTATTGGTTGAATGGACAATTGAAATATTTGGCTGTGTTTTAATTCTAATTTATTTTTACAGGAGTGGTATTTATTATGGCAGAAAAGTTTTGTGCATTTTGTGGCTGCAATAGTTATATTATTGCGAACTGCTGTGAGTATCTTCGAAACATGAAACTGGTGAATCAGTGTAAAGAATTTGCAAACTCTCGAGCTATTTAGTAGAGAACGTAATTTCCATGCAGCCAATGCTACTGATAATAAAAACGGCTTTATTCATGGCACTTTTATTAGTGGGCTAGAAACACCTGACATATGTCAGTGCCTCTTGGAAAATAATGAACTCACGCTCGTGAATGCTGTGCATCAAGCTCAGTCACTGGAATCTACACAGAAACAATCTCAGTTGTATTCATCTTCTGATAGGTTTGTTAATGCTTCTATATGCATTGAAGAACACCATAAAGCATGCGATGAAGCTTTCAATCAATCTCTATATCTGCAGCTTCGATCTAGAAGGTATGTGTTATTTTTGCAGCTACAAGAAGCACCTTCATACCTTTTTGCCCTGCCAAAGATTCTGCCTGCAATTATTGTGGCAATAAGTGCTTGAAAAGTTTTTTGAGCACCTTAAAGTAATTTCCATAAAATGGAATGCAGAAGTTAAAATTTATGGCATGTGCAATTATTATTTTATATTTTCATATGTCTCTGGAATCTTCCTTTCAAGTTTCTGAAGTTCATCTAAATTTTTCTTTGTAGTCTTCCTACAAAATGTTTGACTAGATAATCAGATTTAGATTGTCATATTTCGAAACTTCCATGTTTGAAGATAGTATGCTCAAAATTGTGATGTATCTGTGCAGTCTACTGCATGTATAATAGTGAATCTTCAAAATTTGAATTTATGTGTGTTTATCATAAAATGAGTGAAACCGAAGTACTTTCTCGTAGAAGTGAGAAGAAAATAGCTCGCTCAAAATTGTGATATTTCTTTGCAGCCTGCTGTATAATAATGCATCTTAATAAAGCGAATTTATGTGTGTGTACTTGTACGTGTGGATCTGTGTAACAGTATCAGGTAAGTCGATTTTATGAATTTGGTGGTGTGCCATTTATATTCATGCTACACAATCCGGCATAGAAAACGTTAAATTTTGGAACTTAGTCATTTCAAAACATTTAACTGTTAAACACAGAAAGGCTTAAATAATGGGGTCTTAAAGGTAATAGTTGACTGGGAACTGTCTCTATGCTATTTTGCTGCTCTTAAATTATTAGTCATACTCTAGACAGGAAAACCTAATTATGGACCACTGTGGTATTGATGATATTGTAACTACTTAGTTTGCAGTGATA
The DNA here is from genome assembly GCA_002778355.1 of Clitarchus hookeri. Lineage (NCBI taxonomy): Eukaryota > Metazoa > Arthropoda > Insecta > Phasmatodea > Phasmatidae > Clitarchus > Clitarchus hookeri. The sequence goes on along the minus strand of NQII01000548.1, from coordinate 516,178 downwards.
ACTGTCTCAACTATTGGTTATTTTTTTTAATGAGTGATGTGTGAACGAAGAATACGACTTGCTTTACATGTTCTTATTATTTGAAAATTATTTTTTTTGTGACCTTTAAATTTATTTGAAATGTCCTTGAAAGTTCTTGGAAAGTGCTTGCAATTTCTTGGTTAAAAATAGTGGGAACCGTGATGCCGCTTTGATCCAACATTTTCCTTTATCCTTTTGTTCGTCAGCATCTTTGTATATAAGGAATATTAACTTTCATATAATATTAAGTGAAGTAAATGCAATGGATGGTGATCTGGATCAAATTGTCAAAGTATCAAACATGTCAAGCAAAACAGGAGAGAGAGATGGTCGATGTCAATTTTGAAAGTCCCATGCTGTATCTGGTAGGTTGATATGATAGTAAGCACGAACACAGTAAAATAGTTTCAGTTGCCAGGACCAGCGAACTTGGCCAAATAACCCCCGGAAGAGTTTCAACCATTCGATTAAAACCTGTTTCTGAAATGCATGTTCGCCCACTGTGAAGAGAAAATGTGAAGCAGATTACGATTGTGGGTTGGTAGCCCAAAAAAAGAGTTTGAGTTTACCTGCTTATAATCGTGGACTAGGATGTCGATTAAGAACGCAAGTCGATTTGTCCAGAGATAACCTAGCTTGGCAAGATCGTGTAATTGAGGTAGTTTTACAGCCACTGCAAACCCTTTTATGCCAAAGGGTCTTGTTTGGTAATGCATTGACCAGAAAATGCTAATTTCCACCTAATCTTGCCAATCGCGATGTATTTTGTCAGCATGTACATGTTCGTATGTTTTCTTACTCGCAACTACAAGATATCTTCGGAAGGATTCTCCCCCAAAATTGTGTTGGACAACCCAGCATATTGTTTGGTGCAGATTGTTAAAGATCATGTTCCTGACTGGCTAGACATTTTCGAGGAGTTCAAAAAACTAACTCTCATCAACATTTGTACTCTAATAAAAAGAACTGGTACTTTTTGCTTTCTTCTATGGAGCTTTTTAAGATGGTGAAGCCATCGTAATTTTCGTGACCTGTGGTCCATCGCAGGAAGTCTTTTCTTTCAAAGTTGACACAACCGACAAGTGCTTCATGCGATGTACGTTCATGGACCAGGTGATCAGGCAGATGCGAAGAAACGCGAAATCGACCACCGTAACTGATCGTCGGGTGTGAATGGCTGGTGCCGACAAAGAAGAAGATAATGTAAAGCATTAAACTGCAGACAGTAGGGTAAGGATGGCTATAGGATCGACAGAATATGAGCTCGGATTCGGGTAAAACAGCATGTATTTCGTCATGTGCCTCTAAAGAAAAATTACTCACGAAATAGAAACTTTAAGTGGCGATGACGATAACATGATCACCGAAATATATGAATTTAACAAGGTCGGCATGATCGAAATGGATTTTCATTTCGAAACGAACAATTTGGGGAACATCTCATTCGACATGGGAAAGCTGGAAATTATATTCAATATGATATTTTCCAAGTAGGTTTCGGGAAGTTCCGAGCACCACGTTGGCTTGTAATATCGCGATATTTATCAATTTGGTAATAATTAACTCTACATGATCGATCGTTTCGAGGAGGCGATATAAAAACACGATATCGATTTCTATCACTTTAAGGAAAATTTCATTCTCGTGCTCATTGATAATTTATCTTGCGAAAATACAAATTAATTTTACTTCACCTTTATAATTTACACATTCTATTGCCNGTGCTCATTGATAATTTATCTTGCGAAAATACAAATTAATTTTACTTCACCTTTATAATTTACACATTCTATTGCCATGTTAACATTGAAATCTTAAACAAAAAAATTCTCTGCTGAGTGAACGAATAGCAGAAAAAATGGCTGAAGACAAGCAACAACCGCAATAACAGAAAAAGAAAAATTAATGTGAAAAAAACTCGAAACAAAAGAAAGAGAATTAAGAAGAATACGCCGAAGGTGATTGCAATGGTAGCCATTCTCCCTTTGTGGAAAGGCTTGTGCAGACCATATTGGTACACATTGCCACCGTCCTCCTCTTTCGTTGACAGATTTAAACGAAATTAAGACTTGTTCTTCTACATCTTCTCCGAAATGATGAATCGCGGCTATGTGAAGAGCATGGTGTCGATGTATGTTCGTTACATCCACAGCAAAAAAACTATCAAGTTGGTAGGCGGCATATTCAAATTCTTCAACCCGAAGTTGTATGCTAATTTCATTCTGAACCGTTAGTGCATCCACGAAAACATAATCAGTCACCTGTACACAGAATTTTACAGAACATGCATACTTTATTTTTTGATCTCGTCAATGTACTGGCCTCCTCGATTGGACCAACATGTTCAATGTGTACAAATACATCATCTTCACAAGTCCAAAGGTGAAGGCTGCAAAGGCAGAGGAGATTCGATCTCGAAAACCAATAATACTGCTGCCGCCACCAACAGCTTTTTTTTTTTTTTTTGACTATAAGTATCTGTGATCATCTGAATGCAAAACGACCAATTTAATATTTTCGGGCTACCTGCTGGCTAGACGATGTTGTAACTTGGTGTTGTTGTTTAACAGCATGTTCTCGATCGTTCCCGAAAGCGAATTACCCTCCGATTTCAAAATATCGAGAGTATGTAACCATATTCTGTAATACCATACAGCAAAACGAACATAACGTACTCAATAAAACACAGTGTGTGAGGTGTGATACAGCAATGTGGTAATGCAAAAACAATGAAAGACAGTGTTTCTGAGAGAGAAAAGGGCCTTGTGTACCTCTGTGTATCTGAGGATGACGTTGCCACTGCTGTAGTACGTGTAACGATTTTTCTGGGTAGAGTCTCAACCCTAGCAGCGAAATCATGTTCGTCAAAACTAAGTAGAAGATTAATGTGCTTATTGAAAACCAGAATGATTAACCCTTTACCTCCTTGGTAACACGNATGATTAACCCTTTACCTCCTTGGTAACACGGAACATTGTGAATACTGGAAATTAAAATCATTTTAGTGATGTATGTAGGCAGTTTGACGAATTGCTTTGTCCATCTCCGTCCAGACTGTAAATATGTAGAAATACACACACATGCTTGACCTTACCAATCTGAAGTAAATTGAACTATTTGTACACACAGCAACACTGCAGTATGATAGAAATATATTGTAGGATTGGAAAAACACGTACACAAATAGTTACTCTAGGAGAGAAATTGCTACGACTGCTGAATGACAGCAGTGGGCTAGTGTGTTTAAAAAATATCTGGAAATTTAATTGTGCTCAAAATTATTTGATGTTTACCAGAAAAACCAAATACTTCATCCAGATGACATTACAAATTACCAAATTATCTATGGCTCCTAAAATATTAACAATATAATTAGGTTCATTTTTTTCAACCAAAAATGGTGCAGCTTGTGTAGTGTAGTGCAGCTACACCAGCTTTCTCTGTCAGTGCAGCTCATAGATTATGCAGGAATGGTGACATGCCGTGACAATGACACAGTTGCCACTGTGATATCTAGCAGTGACTCTGTCACTTCGATATGTAAATTCATATGCATCTAAGATACGTCATCGTATGCATAACTTAATCGTATAATTCGTTTACCTGTGTAAAAATAGTATGATACTAAATTTCTTGCAAGAAATAATCATACCAAATAATAAAATTAGACTTTGCTAAAATTATATAGTCAATATCATGGCAAACTTCGATATTATTTAGGGCAGAAAATCTACTAAAATTCAGATATCCTAGTTTGTTAACTAATATTTGTGGAACATATGTCATTCTGATGCTGAAGCCAAAATAATATACTACTATGCAACTTAAAACCTCTTCCATGAAACATTTAATGGCAGTATTTTGTATAATTTTTTTTTGCAGTGCAAGTAACATGTTATAAAAAGTATATGTGGCACAAGTCGCCCCTTGTCACAAGTAACAGACAAACAGCGCATGCGCAAGGCAAAGCTTTACTTGTTAACAACAAAGGAATCAACAGCACAGGTGCGAGGTAACCTGTCCTTGTCATGGCGAGGAACAACCGACGCTGATGCTAGCCAATCCATAGACTGAAAATGAGGTAGACCGCTTAATCGTCTTCAGCGCATGTAGCCGATATTAACCTACCCCAACCATACACAACTGTCAAAGTCACATGGTCGACAGTGATGAAGGTGTTTGTTTATATCTTAATTTTTAAAAGACAAGCACAATTATATAAATTAAATATTTTGACCGATTTGAATTTAATCCAATTGCATTACAAATTGGTTACATGAAGTACACATACATCTCAAAGCATTTGTTTACAAATCAGTTATCTAACCTAATATCCAAACCATGCTGTTTTCGCTCGACATGTTGGCAGAAAAGCAGTTCAATGTTGGGACACCCAGATTGGTTGTGAACAGCCAGCCAGATCGGTCTACCTAACCTTTAGTCTATGAGCCAAACTCCTTCTTGTCACAGCAAGGAATTAACTGCGTGCGCCGCGCAGGTGCGAAGCTTTCGCTCCTTGTCACTATGAGGAATGAACTGTGCCAGTGCGCACGGTGCAGTCTGCAACTCCCGTGACGCACTAAATCCTTCCATGAATGGTGATAGGTCCATTTCAAATGTTACACCTTGCCACGAGGTCTAACACCAGTAGGTGGAAGATTGGAGGGGTACAGCCATGCCATAGCTCGCGCGCCTCAGACCAGGGCAGAGCTGCTGCTGGGTTACCATACTCCCGCTCAGCACCACTTATGGACGATGGCATACACTCGTTGAAGGCGATGATTAAGATGTTAGGTGTTTGTGACAAAGTTCCCGGTGGAACCGGTGCTGGTCTCACCAAACCTCTCCTCCAGGTGGCTGTTACCCATTAAAAGGTTACATGAGTTTGTGACAACCATTACAAATCTCCTACGCTTGAAAATGTAGCACATAGCTATGATCCACTCAAGGACGGAAGAATCCCTACCGCTCCGGGTGGCCAGTCCGTTGCCATTGATCCTTCTTCCCTAGTAGAATTCGGAGACTTCAAAAGCAGAACACGTCTTGTTTATGCATTTCAACAAACTATTGGAGCCTTATTTGAGGGGGAGTAGATCAACGACATAGTAGGAACATACTTTTAAAAATGGAGGTGGGTGTTTTTTAAGAACATTATTTTGGAACAATTTAAAAACATTCAATAATCTATCTTTACAGCAATACAAACAGACTATAATTTTCCTTTATAATTCTCTAATAGCTATTTTTGCATATTAAAATAATTCCAACATTTTTATAAGATGAACAATTTACTGTATCAATTTTAAATTCAGCCTTTATTTTTTTACAATATTGCAGATGACCTACACTTTTTCATCCAAATATTCAGAGAACCAAAAACCTGTTGGGAGTAAAATGAGGGAGGACGTGTACAAACAATTTAATAATTTTAATCTGCAATTAAAAGCAAGTAAAATACTTGACAAATTTAAATGGGCCTCACCATTTTGCAGTTAATTTTAAACTTAAATAGTCCACTATTTAGCTAACATTGTAAACATAAATTAATACTAAATAGCCAGAATTTAAACTTATTTCATTATATAAAGTGTTAGTTTCATCTTTCATTTTCTTATGGTAATGTACTATATTAAAAGACATTCCTTTCCATATTTTTATTGATTTTATGTTGTCCATATTCTCCAAACAAATATCCTGTAACGAACAACCATGTATTACAGGATGTTACACTTGCCGTCACAAGAATAGTTCAGCAGGAGTGAATTTATGGGTGGAATGAATTACAATAAAGAAACAATAACCACAAACATAGAACTTCATCCCGAGTCGTTACATGTCCGACTGGAAACTATGTAATGCAATCTTAATATTGATATTTACATGCTTGACCAAATTGGTCTGTGGGTGGTATTGCACTAAAAATTAGGATCTATAAAATCACTAGTTAGAAAATACATTGTGTTAACCATTACGATGAACGCAGGGGAACCATAAACACTATACAACATTTGCACAACAACCTAAAAAATTTGAGTTGCCTTTTTTGTGAAACTGTCTATAGCTACGAACAAATAAATAAATCCAGAGGTAATTCTGGGTAAAGGTCCCATTATCTCTAGATACAACTGTCCCCAATGAAAATAAGAAAAGATTGTTGTATATATTCTCTCATGATTTTGGTTCTTTGGTTTTGCATGTTAACAAGCCTCACAATATCTTACCCAATCTTCCAAATGCTTACGAACTCTCGGCCACATAAAATAATCTAGCACATGCGAAATTGTTTCATCGTACCCGTGTGCCCACAATAATAAGACTCGTGGTAATATTTAAACACCATAGGGCGTAATGCTTTTGGAACAAACACACTACATTTTCGTTTTAGTCAATTTGGCCAATAAAAAACCATTATGAACTCTATAGGTGGTCGTNTGGAACAAACACACTACATTTTCGTTTTAGTCAATTTGGCCAATAAAAAACCATTATGAACTCTATAGGTGGTCGTACCCTGTTGTATTTCAGAATGTATTTTCTGGCACTCAAGGTCAGATAATTGGTAGTCTTTAATATATAACAACGTACTAGGAATATTTTAACATCTTAATTTCTGACTTTTCTGGCTAACAGCATTAATTTCTATTGCCGTGACCACCTTAAACTCGTCTTCGCAAAGCATGTAGGAAAGAATGTCAGCTACTGCATTTTCCATTCCTNTTCCCTGTTGTATTTCAGAATGTATTTTCTGGCACTCAAGGTCAGATAATTGGTAGTCTTTAATATATAACAACGTACTAGGAATATTTTAACATCTTAATTTCTGACTTTTCTGGCTAACAGCATTAATTTATATTGCCGTGACCACCTTAAACTCGTCTTCGCAAAGCATGTAGGAAAGAATGTCAGCTACTGCATTTTCCATTCCTTTAATATGTTGCTTGTCAAACTTTAAGTGCAATATTTACAATATCAACTCAGCCTGATGTTCTACTGGTTTCTGAGATTTTAATAACCAACTTAAAGCTTAGTTGTCAGTAAACAGTTTGAATGATGCATTACCTAAATAGTCAGCAGATCACTCTGTAGCCCAAATGCAGCTAACAACATTTCGATAAAACACCAGAAAACACATTTACACTTGCAGTGCTGGCTGAGGGGGCAAGCAATCAGAATAGTCATGAAGTGGCAAAGACCTGAAATGATTATACATTCAACAGGTTCTAAGTGATTTTAATGTAATAAATATCACAGTCACTCGTGCACCAAAAAAAAAAAAAAGAACAGTTTTCAGCACGAAACTGACCCGACTCACTAAAGGCTGTCGGTGGCTGACACTGTGAAATTACATATAACGTAAATGAAAATTAATTACTGGTATGAAATTCCTGCAGTATAAAATCTCCTGCAGGAAGTGGGGAGCCACTGCTCCCAGGTAAAAAGAAAATTATGATGTGATGGACTTTCAGGGCAGGTGGAGGAGGTGATGACATATCAGGTGCTGGGTGCCTTGTGCATGTTTGTGGTGGTGGGAAAAACTCACTGGTTCAGAGACTTACTTAGATGAAGCGGTTCCGAAGAACCAATCGTTCGTAGGCTTAAGCTGTTCTAAGTGAGACAAAGCTCTGTAACGAAATATTTTGCATATGACTTAACGGTTCCATCTGTGCAAGGCGGAATACCACTGCGGTGAGAATTTCGTGCCATTCTTGAGTCAAGGATGTGTGGTAGGATTAGGAAATACAGTGCTCCAGTTTTCTGTCTCTGTTGCTCGCAACCCCCCAACATCGTAACCTTGTGATGACTAAGACACCCCTCTCACATGTCAGGTTTTAAGTAAATAGAGTCATTTAAATAACTTACAACATTATTTAGCTTAATTACTTCTACACTGTACGCTTGTCCTACCATGCTGACCGCTTACCAAAGACCTGCACTACTGTGCCATTGCTGGCAACCTTGTTACATCTCATCACTACAAAACCAATACTGCCAACTTCTGAAATCTTCCTTCCTATCTTTTTTTAATGACAAGTATATACAAACTAAAAATGCAATAACATAACAGCAAATCAAATACATGTTATCTAAACTGAGAATGCACAAACAAATCTCAGCTACAGGACTACTAACTCTAAACTGCAACATAAAACGTTCACACATAATCAGATAAGTAAGCTGGTGCTTTTATCTACCTTCCAGACCACGACCGGACAGTTTGATAATCATGATGCTCTGGACGTCATTTACAGAGGGTGGAGTCAGAAGTATGCATAAGCTGGTGTTCTTGTGAACTGTCGGTAACAGACCTTCCTTGGTTCATGGACTGGGCACCAATCCCACCTGGTACCTGGTCTTGAACAATGACCTCAGTGCGTGACTCAGCTGTGCCATCTATGTCACTGTACCCCTCAGCCCATGGTATATTTGTGGGTGCTTTATAAACATCGAACCTATTCCTTTTAGTCCTCCTTTTTGTTTGCAAGCTCTATCACAATGGACCTTGGGCCACTACTGTCACCTACAATAAGGTCTGGAAGCATTTCACCATCAGACTGTCGCACAAAAACATTAGTTCCGATGGAATAAGCATCATGCATTGGCGAGCTGATTTTATCATGGTACAGTTTGTAAGTGTGTTGTTTATTCTGTAAGTGAGTTCTGACCTCAACAAGGTCTTTGACAGACTGCTGGTTGTTGTGGAATGACTTTTCAGTGGGAAGAAATGCATCAACTGGTCTTCCCATCATAAATTCATTATGGGAAAGTTCCTCAACTCCATAAGGGCGATATACTGGTAATTTTAATCATATAACGCCTTAGCCATCATGTGTTTGACTGTCTGAATGTGCCTTTCTACTATCTCATTCGACCTTGGGTATTATGGGCTAGATGTAACATGCATAAAATTCCACTTACAAATTTCTTAAAATTTGTATGAGCTGAACATGGCCCATTATGACTATGTACTTTCTCTGGGATGTCAAACCTGGCAAATACTGATTCCAGCACTTCAATGGTGATCTCCCTACTCCAATCCTACAGTGGTACTAACTCAACATGTTTACTGTAGTAGTCTAAAATAAGTAAATAATCCTACCCTTAAAATGAAACATGTCTGTACCCACCATGTGCCAGGGTAGTTCGGGAGTCTCTCGTAGCAATAAAGGCTCCCGAGTGTGTTTACATTGAAAGTTTAAGCATGTAGCACAGCCAGAAATAATGTCTGCGAATTCCCAGTTCATATGAGGCCAAAACAACACTTCACATGCTTGGTTTTTGCATTTTCCTAAGCCCAAATGGTTATAATGAATTATATGAAGCATTTCCTTTCTTAATAATCTGGGTACCACAACACGTGTTTTCGCAACAACAAATCATTAGCTATAAAAAGTTAATCCCTAACTGAATAGTAAACTTTTACATTATTCGGCACCTCATCTATACTTGTCCACCCTTGTTTTTCATATCGTTTGACCAATGTCAAGTCATTATCTTTGAGAGTGTCTTCCTTAAACAACTGAAGCTTGGCTTCTGAAATTGACAAACCCTCTACAACAAGACACACATGAAGATGAACATCATTATCAATTTGGTCATTTTTCACATTTTCTGGAACAGTAGACATAAATAGGGCATCTGCGATACACATTTTTTAAATCAGATTATTACTTTATCAAAATATCAAATGACTGCAAACGCAATCGCAGTCCATGTATAATGAAAAGCGTTTCGTTCAAGGGCTTCTTTAATATGTATTCTAGTGGTTAATGATCACTTTCTACTGTTACAGTCTTCCCATAGATATATTGGAAAAATTTCTCACACCAAAATACCACTGCCAGCAATTATTATTCTATCTGAGCCCAATTTTTTTTACTTTTAGTTAATGACTTAAAAGCATATGCCACTGGAAGGCTACTTTGCAGTGGGAGAGCACCCATACCTATACTGCTGCTGTCTACAGAGACTACAACCAGCTTCTAACAATCATAAAACTGCAGAATTGGAGCCCTAGACAAGTTTTGCTTTAAGTCTTCAAACTCACTTAGCTAATTTTCACCCCACTCAAAAGGAACTTAATTTTTTAGCAAACTTCTCAACGACTATGTGGATTGTACGAGAGATGGGATGAACTTGCCAATATAAGTAACAACCCCCATTAACATTTGGAACTCCTTTTTGTTAATAGGAGCTTGCATGTCTAACACAGCCTTCACCTTGTCTGGAATATGTTTTTTGCCCTCACCTGACAGAATATGACCATCATAATCATATTTGACTTCTGGGACTGCAAATTGGCATTTTTGCAAATTAAACCTAATATTGCATTTTTGTGCCCTTTCAAGAGCAGCCTTAAGCCTACAACTGTGTTATTTCTCATCTGAGTCCCATACAACTATGTCATCAACATATATTTCCACCCATGGTAAATCCTGAAATATTTGTAAAAAACACCTCTGAAATATTTTTGGAGCTGATGCTAGGCCATAGTGTACTATTTTGTAACAATGCCATCCGAACTGACCAGCATTAAACATTGTCAATAATTGGCTTTCCTCAAAAATCTTAATAGCATAGAAACCCTTGTTGCCATCGAATACAGAAAATGCCTTGGCTTTAGGCATTCTTGCAACTAATTCCTCGAAAGTGGGCAACTTGAACCTTTCCCTCATAACACATTCATTTTGACACTTAAGATCTAAATGGAACCTTAATAACTTATCTGGTTTTTGTACAATCATTAGAGAGCTCACCCATTTCATGGCCATTCCATGAGCTGTGACCTTCCTAATCACGCTTGTCTCCTCCATTCTGTCTAATTCGTTCTTGACCCTTTCCTGCAATTTAAATAGAATTTTTCTGGGTGGTTCTGCAACTACTACACTATGATATTTCAAATTGATGGTGTAAACATAATCCAATACTCCAATTCCTTGGAACAAGTGGGAATACTGACATGTCTCTGAGTTTGACTGTCTTATATTTAGTGTATCAACCTTTGGAAACAAATTCATTTTAACAATAGTTGGCAGCCATAGAATGCACATTGCTTTGATATCAACAACTACAAATGTAACAGTAAATTCCGAACCTCTAACTAATGCTTTAGTGGTCGTTTCACCAATTGCATCAATGCAGCCACCATTATAACTTACAATTCAACTTGTGTAGGAACAACAACTAGTTGTGATAAAATACTTATGTCTTTAGTTATAATGTTCACTTGAGCGCCTGTGTCTAATTTAAAAGGTACAGCGGATGGACAAAATAATATGAACACCGTGCAATATAGTACATTTTGTTGCATGTTGGCAACACTGCTTCCATGTAAATAATGCGAACTGTATGTATTGCGCAGTTTACGTGCCAAGTCTTGTAGGTTATATTTCAGTGTATTATACGCTTTGTTCTGCAACAGTTAAAACAAGCGATCGGTGAAATGTGTGATCTCTCAGACTTCGAAAGAGGGCAAATCGTTGGTGCTCGGTTAGCGGGAGCGTCTGTGACGAAAACAGCTGAATGTTTAAACGTTTCACGAGCGACAGTATCCACGGTAATGACAGCATACACAAAACGTGGTAAAACATCATCGGCAAAGAGAAATGGTGGGCGAAACCCAAAGTTAACTGACAGAGACCAACGAACATTAAAAAGAATTGTGGCCAGACAACATAAAACTACTGCGGCAAAAGTGACAGCAGAACTCAACACTCACTTGAGTAATACTGTTTCAACAAAAACAGTATGGCGGGAGCTCCACAAAGCTAACATTCATGGAAGGGCTGCAGTTGCGAAATCCTTTATAACGGAAGCCAACGCTAAGCTGCGAAAGAAGTGGTGCCACAATCATAAAACCTGGACACTTGATGATTGGAAGAATGTGGTATGGTCCGATGAATCATCGTTTACATTGTTTCCTACAAATGGCCGGGTTTATGTATGGAGAACNAACCTGGACACTTGATGATTGGAAGAATGTGGTATGGTCCGATGAATTAACGTTTACATTGTTTCCTACAAACGGCCGGGTTTATGTCTGGAGACCCACAAAAGAAGCCTACGATCCGGACAGCCTGCTTCCTACAGTCAAGTATGGGGGAAGTTCCGTTATGATTTGGGTGGCCTTATCGTGGTATTCAGCTCTTCCTCTCATTCATATCAATGGCCAGATTACTGCGAATGAATATCTCGACATCCTCAATGATGAAGTTCTTACTATGACTAGCATATTACTGCCAAGCACTGCCATATTCCAAGATGATAATGCGCCCATACACACAGCCAAAAATGTTCAGTCTTGGTTTGAGGAGCATCAGAATATCATCAAACAATCGCCAGACCTCAACGTAATTGAACCGTTATGGGGACTTTTAGAGCAGAGAGTGAGGAGCAGATTTCCATCTCCAACATCATTGAAGCAATTGGCGGATGTTTTGGTACAAGAATGGGACAACATTCTGTTGGAAACTATTCAGACACTCTACGAATCTATTCCGTGAAGAATTGCAGCTGTTCTGAAAGCAAATGGTGGCCCAACACCTTATTAATTAATAAATATTGTGTATATGTCAGGTGTTCATAATATTTGGTCCATCCCCTGTATGTCACGAGTATTTAAAGTCACCTGCTCCCACCACTACAACTTTTTGTGAGGCTGTTTGCGGTATTTTGGGTACTTGCCCCACAAGTGCATTTTACTACATGCCTTACATTGACCGTCTACAGCGATCACCTGTCACCTTGAAACTTGAGTTGTTTCTTTAGAACCCCCCAACTTAATTCGCACACTCTTGCCTGTGAGACTCGAAAGATGAACTTGGTGATATGCATGTTGTGAACCACTCGTTGCTTGGTGGGGTGTTTCCGAGGTCTTCTGTACTCCAAAAACTTCCCTCTTGCCTTCAGGTTGCCTCGTATCGATATTAGCTAACTCGGCAGCATGGCTAATATTGATGCGTTTATGAAAGTCCAAGTTAGGCCCCCACGGCAATCTGTCTTTTACTCGTACTTAACCGCAAATAATACGATCCCGAATCAGACTGTCCCGCAAGTCACCAAACTTGCAATCAGCACTTAATTTCCATTATTATGTTACAAATATATCCAAAATTTCCTCTTCGTTATGTACACGACTGAAGAAAAGATAACAAGTAACTGTCTCATTTGCAGTTCGAATGAAGTGCTGCTTCAAAATGTCTAATATTTTAATATAGTCACGATTATCTTCTTCACTCGAGGATAATGTATTATAGATTTCCAGCATCTCAGCGCCAATGGTGTGAAATAAAATGGCTACCTATTTTTAGCTTTAATTGTGGTATTAGGATTGATTCCTGAAGCCTAGAAATAAATCTCTAATCTTTGTCACCACTTCCTTAAATTATCCGCAGCATTTCCTTGCAAGGACAATCCTTCTGGGGGTTTAAGCACATTCATGGTTCTAAACGAACTGCGTAACAACAGATCACTATCCTGATCGACAATCACAGCCAATAACACACATTCATCCAATACGTAAGTTTACAAACCAACTGAACCATGTCAAGTTTTAAGTTAATGGAGTAATTTAAATAACATGTAACTTTATTTAGCTTGTCCTACCATGTTGGCCTCTTTCCAAAAACCTACAATACAGTGTCATTGCTGGCAACATTGTTTCATCTCATCACTACAAAACCAATACTGCCAATTTCTGACACCATCCTTGGAGATAAACCACCTTCCCAGCCCCTCGGCTACTAGCGATAAGACCAGCAGGTTTTTTTAATTCCCGAGTCCCACATCTCGCTAGCATCTCAGTCAAGTTCGTACTGTAGATGGGCAAAATTGTCATGTGAGTGAAACTTTTTTCATAACTGTGAGGTACACCTACATTTTTTTCCCATTGGATATGATATATTGTTCCAAGGTGCCCTTACGAGCGATGTCGTGACTTAGGCAAACTGTCCTGAGATTCTAGTGCATTTTTGTGCCTACAGGTGGCACTCTGGCAGGATCAAACTTTCTTCATCGATAAACTGAAAACATATAAATGAATTTTCAATCTAAAAATGGATTTGTTAATGTTGAAAACTTAAAATGTTAGGAAATTAGGTCTGATGTTATCCAAAGCACTAAAGTTTTTAAAATTTTATGTTTTTTAAGTTAAATTATACATTTGTCTAGGAGAAAAATATACACAGATCCACAGTCGGTTTTTTAATTGGTCAAGTGCTCTAGGAATACAGAGACATTTAAACACAAGTAATAATTAGTAATGGAAGAGGTAGCCCAGACCTAGAGCCCTGCAGAAGCTAACAAGGCTCTGATGGTAAGTTGACTATTTCTGTGTCTATCTGTCACACACACACATACAAACAGACATTAGACTTTCTGAATCACATACTCTACATCGAAAATTTTACAATTTCCTGTTGACTTATTGCTGCACGTATTATATTAGGAATTCAAATTCTACAGTGTATAGCGAGGCTGCATTTTTACTTGCATTTGTGTTTCAGAACCTTCGTACACCATTCGAAATTATTCCGAAAACATTCATCGAATCATAACCGAGCTTCGTAGACATTCCCACCCAACGAGCATCTACTCCTACGGAAAGAGAGGCAACTCAAGCATATAACTTGTGACGCTTATTTTACCTCACAACTCTGTTATAACGTCAACGGCGACAAACTTTACGTGGTGAGAATTGTAAAAACAAACCTGCGCAGGCGCACAGTAGCCCTCTCCACACCAACCCTTTTTTCACATATCCTAAAATCTTCACTAAAAATGCACTGGCTTATTTTTTTTAATATTTTTCCTAGCAGCATTTATTTTGTTTAAGTTTTACAGGTAGCCATATTTAACCTATTTTGGATTTTGAATAAATCAAGATATGTTACATGCAAGCTTATCAGTAAAATTAAACCATTGCAAATTACTGCAGTTAATATTTTTTTGATGAACACACAAATACATACGTGTTACTAAGCAAACATGAATGACAGCCCACGAACTTATTACTTCGGAATGACATAAGAAATTACAGTTAAATATATTTTACCGTAACGGTTTCCTTGCACTTTCCAGCAATTTTTAATATTTAGATTTTTTTTTTTAATGTTGATTGTGATCACTAACAGAATAGTTGGGCGTAATTACGTACTTGATTCTGGCATTGTGTAAATAACGGACTAACACGAAGGAAATAAAATGCAAAAAGGGAAAAAATACTTCAAAGTATTTACTGTGTGAATGCTAACCAAGATTACAAAACATATTAACATAACCCATAAGCAATGTTTTATTGTCCACCACAATACAACAGGCTTACTCAAATTGTATAACATTTGGATAAAATTGGTAATGTCACACTCTCCTGTACATTATATGTTCAGATAGATTAAGTGGGCTGCAAAAATGTTTGTAAGCTGGAACAGAAATTTAATCAGTAATCTCCCAAATGTAAAAGGAATGATGTGGCATTATTAGTGAATATGATTATTGTACACTTATGATTCATCAAGAATTTACAGTACTCGTACCTAAATATAACTATTAAATAATCTCACAATTTTAAGGTAGTGAAAACTATACAATTATTCTGAAATGAATTCGCGAAACGGCTATACATAAATGTAAATTTAAAAAGACAATTTAATTTTACAAATTTAAACTTGGCTAACTAAACCAACAGAACCTGGCATACCTTAATTTGCTTAAAAGACAGGTATTCCACATAAATACCTAAGTAAAGAAGAGACAGGGGTTCTACAGAAAGTTAACTTTATTTTGAAATATGTAAATTAATTACGGCCACTTAAACTCAATCTTCCAACAATACAATATTAATAAAAACAAACTTAGCCTGCTAGTCAAATAATACAGGTTAACGAGAAAGCTAACAATTCAATTAATTTCAATTACTTTATTGTTCCATGTGACTACACATTTGAACAATGTACATGTAGTGTTGGAATTCAATTTTGGGTAAGTAAATGATAAAAAAAGGCTCACATTCATAATTATTGATCAGCAATATTATAACGAACCCAAATAGAAAAAAATTCATAACTGGTATAAAACCATTAAATTTGGAACAACATAAAATTGTTTACGGTACT
Organism: Clitarchus hookeri; assembly: GCA_002778355.1. Taxonomy (NCBI): domain Eukaryota; kingdom Metazoa; phylum Arthropoda; class Insecta; order Phasmatodea; family Phasmatidae; genus Clitarchus; species Clitarchus hookeri. The sequence continues at coordinate 500,048 of NQII01000548.1, read as the reverse complement.
GTAAAAATACAACATTACAGTATGTACTTGCATTTACTGTAGTCCATTCATGGTTACTTCCAACTTTTCTGCTAAAGTTCTACTTCCAGGATATTCCTCCGTCTAAGCAAACAAGTCTAGAAAATTACACCAAAGTGACAACTCACCACATTCGTGCGCACTCAGGGTAATAATATTTTGCATAGTATCTATTTCTTACTAGCATTGTGCGGTAACACATAAAATTTATGTAAATTGCATATTATTTGGTATCGTTATCCACATTAAATGCAAGAATACCTACCCGAACTCACCATAAATTAACTATATGTGATTACAGAGAAAGAGTGCGCTGACACGAGATACTGTGTTAGAGAATAATAAATAATTTCGTGGCTCTAACATCCGTCCCCTGTGATTCACCTATCGTGAAGTTAGGTTTAATTTGGTTAGGTCGTCTGCATTTTACATGGCTAGCAGCAGCAGCAGTACATAAGACCTTCAGTTTCTAATTTCACATGCAATACTACACAGTACAATTAACTACACTTACTTCTCATGCAAAAACTGCAGTATAAATGTTACCCAAGTAAGCAGGGTCTTTGGTGATTTATTGCCTATAAATCACATATAGGACATGGCGGTGTCTATTAAATTTGCCGAAATTCCTCACATTCTTATTTTCGCACAATAATTATATTTTAACACTTCACATGGACATAATTGCAAAGAAACACTCATATTTGTGCATAATAGTTTTATTTCACACTTTAAATTATAAGAATCGCAACGAAACACGCTTCGCCTTTCCATTGTCAAATTCGCACGGTACAAATAAATTACGCACTCTCCAGCGCGCAACTGCCACGTAAACCAAAATCGATGCACATCTGTTTCCTGTCTCTGTGCATCAATGGTCAACAAATGTATCATGGCAAATCATGTCAACTACTTTTAAATACCCCCTGTGAACATCTTTTTGTATCATATACTATATGTATATATTTTCTACTACTAGTATGTCAGATAATACAATCCTCTTGTGAATATCGACAAGGTAAGCCTCAGAAATTCAACAGAATTTAATGATATTCCGACACTGTTTGATTAACAGTTGTATATACATGTATAACTTTAGTGTGTCGGCTAAAATATACTCTGTGAATCATGTTTTTTGAATTCAGTATATTGGGCATAAATTTTACGTGTTTACCGCATAAACACCCAGATCTTCATAGCCCTCCTCACTATCACATTTCATGGTACATACTGCAAATTACGTGAAGCTCCAATAAAATTCCTATTAAGTGTGATTAGTAATGAACATATGTAACTTTTGCAGGTATAATTTCCCTATTCTATATAATTACTGTACTCTCTTTCTTACCATGAAAGGTGGCAGGTCATCTTAAATTCGGTTCAGCCATCAAGCTTAGTTTCTTTTGGTAGGGTGACTGCTCAATGTATGGGTAGGGTTTAAATGTGCGAGCGAATTTAAGAAGAGGCCCATAAATGCCAGATATTGAATTTTTTTTAGTACTTTCGTTGCGCGCCTATAGCGTCCAAGGATGACACCATCCATCGTGCTACCCCTGCTAGACATGTAAGAATGTGAAATTTCTTTCAAGTGACCTCAAACAGTTGATTGCTAATTGCAAGTTTAAGTAAAACTTTAGGACACAAAATTTAAACTTTTATATTGAAGAAGAGATTATTTATCCTTGTATATTTGACAACCTTCTTCTGGACATTTTACCATTTATTTTTATCATGGTAAATTAACACAACTGTAACGTGGTCGTGAGGTTACCAGGGCTGGTTTGATTTTGGATTTTGCCCGGCGCCATATCTTAAGTCGGCTTATCTAATGATGGAGTCGTTCGGTCGACGGCCCAGGGACCCTGGTGCAACCTGTATCAGTTAGTTGCTTGGTTGTCACGTACTTACAGTTACACTCTTTACCTATAATGGTGAGACTGTCGGCCGTGTCGTACGCCTGAACTATATCAATGGAAGCACTGGTGATGCTAATAAGGTTGCCCTACAGTGACTTGACACAATTTCACTTTTTGAGTTGTTTATTCATTGCCCTTGTCACAAATGAATAATGCATGAATTATATATCAAAAATGGTCTGAGACCTTACGCTGCGAAAACACGTGGTTTTATGTTGAAAACGCGATTGCGTTAAAAACTCTCCGACGAGAGTGTGGTGGCTTTCCCCTCAGTACATTAAAATAGAATACAAAGGTTCCGGTAATTAAGATTATACTATTGCAGTTAAGATTATTACAGCTAACATGTCGGTAATGAGGGTCTCGCGGAGCAAGAGACTTACACCGCCGGTCTGGTTCGGTTGCTGAGACGAACTGGGGCGAGAATGTAGTCGGCTTCCACCACAAGTGGCGCGAAGCCGAAGTCAAGCGGTGAAAAGATGAAACACAACATGACATAACACACATAACATCCTGGAACAGGATTAGGTGATGACAAATTACATGTATTAAATAGAAACATTATTACTCTTAAATTACACTTTAAAAGTTATTACATTTCTCATAACTGTGTTCATTTCACTGCTGAGGAAGCGCTTGCATTACACTAGCTACAGCGTTGCCAAGTATACAACGAAAAACATCCCTGGCTGTAGCTGTGTATGCGACGACAGTTTTTGTTTGTTGAAATTAAGAAAACTTATAAATTATTCTTTGTAGCACTTTTCACTCTCTCATTCTCTGGTCCACAAGCCAGTTGGTATGGTGTAGCTGGTGCGATTGAGACTACTGTGGCAGTCAAGAGTGGGCTCAAAGGAGCTCGTGAACGCGTCGCTCACGTCAATTGAACAGCATCATTTTTTTTTATGTCCCGCAGTATCAAATCATAACATAAATTAAATCATCTGAATATTTTCTACTGCACTTACTGTCAGTCCACAAAATAAATTTTGAAGTTGGTAAACTCATTTTTTTAAGTTTTGTTGTTGTGTGTAGAATATTTCTTCAGTATTTCATGTTTATGACTCATGTCGTTTTATTCAATTGAAGTGTTTTATCTTTATGTTTTACGATTTTTGCCTGCTTATTTAATTCTCACTTTCAATAAAAAATATATATTTCTATACTTCTATAGCATACGCACAACTTACTTTTCACCACCAAGGGGATACTTTACACAGTCTCAAACATAGGCAAGTACAACAACATCACTGTTGAATAAAACGTTGACTACTGCAGAAAGTCGTTTTGCAATACCAACCTTGTCCTTTTCATCTTCCTCCATAACCTATAACATAGGCAAAATCTGTGACACTCAACTTCCTAAAGCACGAGAAATAGTGAGCATGCAGATACGCATCAATTTAACTGCTTCATACTGTTTTCCTGGATCGTTGCATAAATTATGTCATACGAATTTGGTAAAAAAGAAAAAACATGAAGCAGGTAAATCAGTGTGGTTCTCCCCTTCACCAACGACAATTCAACATCAAACTATTGCTCGCACTCAGGGAAACCACAGTTGCACTGATTTTGCGTGCAATCACAATCACAGCCATTTGTGGAATTGTGTTGCCTTTTTATTTACTATTTAATTATTTATTTAATTTTTTGTATTTTACGTGTATTTTACCCTACAATTTCTCTGATTTTCATTTACCTCATCTCTATTGTGTATCTTAGCTTGTATATGGCATATTCTAATGCAACCATGCATTACTTATAAAGCCCCAGGAACAATAGACGTCGGTGTTGGTGGTTGGTATTGGTAGCAGTTGAACTACAGGATGGTATATGTGAGATGGCACAATAGGCTGATGGTGGTAGGTGTCTGTGGTTGGTCCCAAAATCATTTCAACTCGCGTCCGGTGGTTGGTGTTAGTGTTGGCATTTGGTCATGTAGGAAGTAGAAAATATTGAACATTTTACCACTTACTGACCAATCAGAAAGTGTGTTGTAGTTTAACACCAACCGACCAATCAGAAAGTGTTAAGGTGAAGTCGCGGTTGGAGAATGGTGGGGCCGTCGCGTATTTACTTTAACTCGTGCAATGTTCTGGCGGGAAACACACACCATAGACGTTTTGTTAGTTTCATGTGATTAGCTGTCAGTCATGGGCTTTCACTGTCGGCCCAATTCCGCCGTGGGTGCCCGTCGTGGGGTGGACAGTTATGCTGGTATGAAGTAAGCTAAATGTGGATTGTAAGGTCACTCCACACGCCAATTAAACATTGTTAAAAGTACACATTGCACTGTAAAAACACTTAAACCCTGAGAATGGTTGGTTAATGGGTCCACCTCCCGAAATTTCTTTTAAGAGGCAAGGCCAGCAATCATAATGCTTGACCTGGTGTTGATGTCATTTATTGACATTCTGACAATACAAAACAGATGACGATGCCCATCGGGGGGGTGACGAAGTTATGCTCCTGGGGTTTTAGGTCTGCAGGAGATGGAGAAGTGCTCCTGCCGAGCGATGAAGTTACATCAAATGATAATGTTCTAGTTGAATGCAGTGAAAACTATTGTTTTTGATGGAAGACAATGCAAAGTTGATGAAGTGTCTGGGAGTAGCGAACTGCGCAGGCTTCTCCGATGAATGCCCGCTTCAAACTAAATGGCTCCAGTGTATTTCTGGCCACTTCCCGTGAAGATGCCGAAAGCCAGAAACACGTGAGCATAAAAGCAAATGCAAAATAGGGTTAGGACCTTAATTGATTACATTGCATGAGTGGCAAAATTCCCTAAGCTAATTGGAGACTGAACATTGACCCTAATGCAAACTAACGTGTTCTACAAACAGCACAAGCTACTAAATTATTAATGGCAATGGACTTTCGCATTGTTAAGTTTACATGCCAGTGGTGCTGGAAACGTGTCCGTCCGAGTCCGTAAACCTGTTGATTTCTGCAAAATAAACAAATTCACTTTTACACTCACTATACCTAAAGAAAAAATACATAAACTGAAATGCCCCACGTCAGGTGATGCCTGTGGGGGCTAAGCTTAGGGTGGCATGGGTGAAGCCTATGCTCCAAATAGGAAGTCGTTGGCACTTCACTTTGACGTAATGTGAAATTACATTTAAAAACACAGTTTACTTGTGGTGTCCACTTGGGGTAAACTGGGAATGATAAGAATCTACTTTTGGGGGCCACTAACACTCTCAAACACTTTGTATTGCGCAATGGCAATGGTTGTTCGTACATGTCCTGATCAGGGTCGCTACGAAGCATGGTGTCGCCTTCACACATGCTATGCCCTGATGGAGGAGCACTGAGTGTGAGCACACATGCCAGTCATTGGGATCCGAACAACGAGACTGTCCTGGTGTCGTCCACGTGGTCGGATCAAAGTGGGACAGTCTGCTGACTCGCGCGGTGCTGGTCGAAGAAGGTGCTTTCCCAAACACCAACGATGCTGTCGATGATAGCCTCACCCGATGTTCTTTTCATAGGAACGGTGATCAGCCAGGGCTGCTGTTGTACTAAAGTGCAACTAACGGTTTCAGAGACCCACAATGGCAAGGAAAACAAATATCAAAAAACCAAATACTCTATTCCTATTGGCTACATGGATTATTGGGCACGGAAGAGTTGGGAAATTGCCAGCTTTCTTACGTGTATCAGTTTTGTCATGTCTACTTATTTATAGGTAGATCTCCTGATTTTACATTTTATCTACTGACAAATGATAGATTTACAATGCAAAATCTACTGATTTTTTAAAATTAAGTTTGCTTATTTTCTTCTGGTATTTAAACACGAATGCTAGTAGTAATTTGATGCATTATTAAAGCAATATATAATTACTTTTTTTTGCTAGTTACACTAGTTACTTTCTATTTTTTGTCATAATTAACAGTATTTACATCACCGACTTCATTTATTTGTCCACAATGGAAGCATCGTCTCATGTGGGGTTCTTGTATTATATGTGTCCCTCATGTGAATTAATCTGCAAAGTCATCGAGTCAGTTTCGTACTTCAGTGCTCTTGGGGTGTTTATCTCCTGTCTACAGAATCAGGAGAAATAATTGTATGATATTGAGATCATCCGCATGTAACTATGTTATGTTAAAGAATCGGTTATAAAGCAAAAACAAAAACATCAACCAGGTATTTTTTTATTTCAAGTTCGTAGGTCATACGAACTACTGTAAAAGGTTGCTGTTTATTCATCGGTGAAATATGCTGTAAATATAATTTGAGCACTAATCAGGAGCTGGTTTAAAAGTAACAAAAACAAAACCCGCTATTTCCCACAGAAATATAAATTAAGTACAACCACTTTTCTAATGGGAAAGAATATAATATATACTAAGAAAGAAATACAGTCACTTTTTAAAGGTAAGCTGATTAGAATATTTTTATTCTACATCATCACTTTATTTATATTTTTCATTGCACTGTCCAATGTCTTGTTAATTATTGCAGCATGTCCCTAATTGCTATCTAAAGAATTTTATAATTATCATGTTTATTTATCTGCTATATTATTCCATTTCCAATTTTAACCCAGTTGTTGCTCAGCATAATTGAATCACAAAAATATTCTTGTGACATAAGTCGTTCATGTTCAAAACCATATATATCAACTATATTAAATACGTGGTTTAATGGAATTAAAAAAAAAATTACTTTCATATAACACAGTTTTTATGTTCAACTTAAAAACATTGATATTGCGACAGTTGAGTATTTAATATAGGTGCTGCGAATTTGTTATTTCATTATACGGATGTAGTGCCTCACCTTAAACAAATCTACTGAATTTCTACAGATATTTGGCTACAATATCTAAATACTTTTGAAAATTTGACCTGACAACACTGAAGTGTATCCATACGTTATCCGCGTCCCCATGCGTGTTATTGTAGATTGAATCGGAGTGAGTTACGCGTCCACATCAGTGATCCGTATCCGCGTGTGTGTCATTATAGAAGCTACGAAGAGCTCTGTGGCATATGTGCTCAAAATTAAACATGACACGAAATACATATACAAATAACCCTTAGAATAAAACACGTACCAGGATCACTACAATTTTAGGTCCCTTGTGAACCCCACAATACATTAAGACAGTACAATTATTCCCTCACAAATAAGAAGCATTGAAATTGTTATGAACCCAAGACCAAAATTCTAGCCACATGATTACATAACCACAAGGAACATACACGAGGCTTACAAAAAAAATAACAACAAAAATGGCCTCATCCGCTTGCGTCTTGCACAGTTATTCTCGATATGGACACTACCAAAAAAAAAAAAGCGACCCTTAAGTCCTATACCAGTTTTATCCCCCTTTACACCCTACAGGTGATTCAAGAAGGAGTAGATGCTCGTTAGTGAGCAGTCGTGAAATCAATGTATAAAACTTGCCCATAACTACGTATATTTTAAAGCCTGTATGCCACAATGGAAGATTTCTTGAACAATTCCATGCAAGCCTGCATGGCCGCTTGTATGAATGGTTCTTTATAAGATTTGTCCGGCTGTAGTGGGCTGATTACGAACAACACGTATCGCAAGATTCTGTTCGTTGAGAAACGATTTTGTCGGTGTGTACTGCTCTCCGAAGCGAGTTGAGTATGAACATTTTGAGTTTCGTTACTGTACTACAAATGTCGGAGCTTGGTGACATAATGGCGGTGATAATCGCAAGGTGTTATTAGAACCTATGTTTTGTGTGGCCAACATCGCAACTGCCGTGCCTTATTCACCACTGGTACGATTGTCCATGATGAGCAGAAAGTAAACACTGCAAGTAATTAACTATTTGCTAATTGCCAAAAAATAAACATAGTACATTTTAATAATATGTAAAACACTTTTAACTATTCACAAAATATTAGTTACGGCAGTCTTTGTAGGTTACAGTGCCGTGTTAAATACTAGTACATAATGCATGTCTGCGATGTGAGGTTCAGGTTATGATGTCCATAATGTAAATTGTGTTATAAACTGTTAATTGTTGTCTTCCAGAAATGATACGCTGTTATGGGAATCGTAATACAGGGAGAAAATATTATTAAGATTTTGGTATCGTAATTTACATGACACGATTACCTACAATCGTTCGTTAAAAATAATTAACTAACATACATAAAAATAGGCTAGTATGCATATGATGCATTACAATAAATACACTAGGTATATGCATCAATCAGTAAGGCATAATATAATCATTGGACATTCACATCAGTTATGTCTATAATTGATTCCCTATCATTTCGTTCTGACATTGTTTGCCCAATGAGGGGCTGGGAAGAAATATTTGGGTGAGTGGTAACTCTCAACCCATACAAATAGAACATACATATATTTTTATAAACTGGAGATTTCTTTGTTTGATGAAGATTCATAAATAATTAAAGTTACATAAACTTTGATTGATTCAACCGGTGTTGTTACACCTGCAAGGAAAATTGCACCACTATCATTTGATTCAACTGGATTAAGACTAGTTGACAATGAGTGTTTCATTCAACAGGTGTAGCTATACTGGTGTAATTTGGTGCAGCAAAATTTATACTTGCTCTGGAGGAGATGTAGCTGGTGTAGGGTAATAAAAAGTACGCAAAATTTGCATGTATCTGCTGAATTATTTAGACCATTGTAAGATGAAGGTTGTTTCAATTATTCACCTTAACAGTGGAAGACCACTGGTAAATAGTTATGACGAATATATGTTCTTATCAATTGATGGTAAGTGTCAAAGAGGACATTGAGATATTTCCACGTCGTAGTACGAAATATAACCTCAAAACTCCACATATGCCGCACATTCACGTAATATAGACACAGCGAATTGTTAGCAAATGGAAATACTTTTAAGGTAAATGACTTGCTTGTTTGGTGAGAAACACATCTCACGATTGAACTATGATCTTCGATCATTTTAGGTAATTCTGTAAGTGCATGTGTACGTGAGAAATAGCAAGGAAGTGATATAATTCTGTCAATGTCCATTTTGAAATTGGAACGAAAAGCTATGATGCAAATATAACTTAAGTTAAATAAAAACCGAGTAAACATTCAGCCACAGATGCGAATGATTCATTATTAAAACTTATACCAAAGCGAGTACTCATTTTAAAATAAGGTGCTAAGAGTGGGTTTACGATTGACTTAACAGAATCATTGTCCAGTATGCTTAGAATATGAACTAATGTTTTAAAGTATATTTGTTTATGACTGCCATTTGCGGGTAGTGTATGGGTCGTGTGCATTCTTGGCCGGACTTAAGATATAGTTATATTGTATAGAAGAATTACAAGTCAAGACGAAGTAGTCAATCAGATGCCAGTGATATTTGCTGTCGGCAGGAAACTGTATTTACATTTTTTAATTTTTTATTTAGGTTAGTCATATTATGAAATCGTTGCAGGGAAGTATTTTAAACCGGTGAATACCTTCCTTATTTAAAGCACTGTTCAAATTCATGTTTTATTTTTTGGAAGTGGTTATTGAATTAGCTTTTTTAAATTTCTACATATTTATTTAAGTAAGTGTACGATGTTGGCATCGGCAACCATATCTTAAATCGTTTCTCTAAACGAATACACAAGCAGTTACCACACACAATTAAATATATGTAAATACTCTTCACTCTTTTCCATTTTTCCAGATTACCTCGGCTTCTTTGGTATCCTACGATTCTGATTGGCTAGGTTTAGAAGGTGCTAGATCAATCATAACATGCAAACCTTATTTTCTGTGTACTTAAAGTGTCATAAGTACAAATCTCAATTCTGCAGTATTTGATCGTGAACCTAGCTTAAATCACTAGGGAAATGTAAACAACAACATCGTTTCGTTCAACTGTGCTGGAGAACTTACACCGGAGTTGAAATCTAGTGTATCTGCACTACAATACACTACATTACACCAGCTACAATGAAACAAAGATTTAGATGTAAAATGTGTTACACAAATGTAATGTCATCGTGGCAAAGACGCATTTATAGTATTTAATAGCAACAATCAGGTTTCACAGTGTCGCCCATTCAAAACAACAAAGTTACTTTCAATTACACATATCTCTCATGTTCAATACTCATGAAAAGTAATAAACATACCAAAACATACTTAATAGTTACAATACTTAAATATACAATATTAGTTATTATGAGAAATTCTGTATTCAATCCTTTATAATCACATATTTTCTTTGCAAACTTATGACCCTTATGTTTCCTACATTTTGATGTATTAGATCTTCGTTATGCAAGTACATTTGTACCGTGATGGTTGTTAATAAAATGTTTGCTTTCAAAAATATATAATACTAAATTAGAATTTGAGAACGATTCAGCATGTTATTATTAGCTTAAATCAATAAACATCAACCATGCTCAAAGTGGCTGAAATTATCCTGGTGTCTGATACATAAACAACCAAAAACAGTGCCCATTAAAAATATTATACAATTGATAATTACTAGAAAAACAACACATTATACTGTTTACACTTGTGTAAAATTATAATATTCTTCTGCTACAATAATGCCAGACACTATTAAGCCACAATTACTATTCAATTTGAGTTGGACCACTCCTGCGTCGTCTGGCATGGCCACTGTCATCACGTCATCGGCCCACAGTCGCTGCACCAGTGCGGCCCGCAGAACACGCACGTAGTGTGTCCTGTTGTGTGCCCGATACCGAGATATCCAACCAAGTGCTTGTAGTGTCCCTATAGAGATCTGAGTAATTAGGATATGAATCAAGTGTTAGAATGGGTAGTAAATAGCATTCGTATTTATCGCCCACTAGCAAATGTTCATGAAATTTGCCCTTAGAAGATTATGCAGAAATCGCAAAATAAATCCATGCCATGTGCATATTTAATGAGGTTTAGGTCAGCAAAGTTAGCGTATTTGAAGTGTTCTATATAATTTTCCGAGTGCAATTGTGTGTCTAATCAAACGAATTAGTGGCATGGGAAATACTTAGTATTTCTTTCAACCTGACCGTTCAGGTCGTAGATTGCCCCAAAACTTAACAGAACTAAATTTCCCACGAGCCATGCCAGGCACCACATAATCATGTTTTGTATTTATATTAGTGATTAATTAAGAACTCTTAACTCTCTACGGGATAAAAAAACTCTCTGAGAATGTTTCAGTTTTTTATGTGTATATGTTTCAAGTTCTATGTTAATGAAGACAGTTAATTAAATTACCTCAAGGAGTGGAGCGAGCTCTCGGCAAAAATGTCGCTCGCTCGTACCATCTCCAGCAGTCTGATTCCCTCGGGTCGTAGGTGCTGCACATGCGGCGCGTTGCGGAGGACTTTCATACTTTGTTCGAAACACTTAACTGCAATATGTTAACGTAATTTACTGGAACTTTTATTTAGTTAACAACAGTCTTCCCTGTGTTTGCAATACCCCTCCATCAGTTCAATTTAGAGACCCCAGAGGTTTCATTGCTAGTGTCAGTTTTCGTGTCATTCTTGGCCTTTTTGTACAGTAATGGCTACTGGAAGGCCTTGTGAGTCAGGTCCGCTTTAATTTGCATTGCATACATGTACCTGTGTACACTATTCGGCAATAGAATTTATTTGAGCTAACCGAAACTTGTGAGTTCTCATTTTTGTGTTGTATTTCGTGCCCTGGCCCTATCCAGGAAGTCATCGACGCTTCAAGGAGGCATCCTTCATTTATAAGGTAAAAGGTAATACTAAGGCGTGCTGGGGAGCCTAAATACCCTGGCTATATCAGGTGTACAACCTTGCTTCCACTGTTTTTTTTTCCCCAACATTTGAGGCTTTACTGTTAAAACGGGATTACATATTTATGATTAAAATTACTGTCTGTCGCTAACCACTACTTTGTCCCATCTTTCTGGCAATTTTCGGATAGCATCTCGAAAAATCGATGCGTCTTTTGAGGCGACCTACGAATCGATCCATTTTTTGACTTCTTCCTACGAGCGTAAATGCTGATCGGCCAGGCCGTGTGCCATCGATCGAAACAAATGGTAGTCGGAAGGAGCAACATCTGGAGAGTACGGTGAGTGGCGTATAAGCTCCCATTTCAGCATTGCCATGTATGTCTCGACCGGTCTTGCAGCATGTGACCGATCATTGTCATGCTTCAGGATAACTTTGTTGTGTCTCTCTTTGTACTGTAGCTTTTTCTCCTTCAAAGCTCGGATCAAACGCATCAATTGCGTTCGATACCGATCGCCTGTGATGGTTTCACTCGGTTTCAACAGCTCATAAGATACCACACCGAGGTGACCTTGGCACTATGCATATTCGATCTGGCCGTCGACGTGGAGGCATGTCTGGGCATTCCTCATGGTTTTCTGCGCTTGGGATTGTCATAGTGGACCCACTGTTCATCGCCGGTCACAATGCGATGTTGAAACCCTTCCCATTCTGTCTTTGAAGCAGCCATTCACAAGAAAATAAACGCCGTTCAACATCTCTCGGTTGCAACTCGTACAGAACCCAATTTCCTTGCTTCTGAATCATTCCCATGGCTTTGAGGCGTTTTGAAATGGCCTGTTGCATCACTCCTAATGATTCTGCCAATTATTCTTGCATTTGGCACGAGTCTTCATCAAGTAATGCCTCCATTTCGTAATCTTCGAAGCATTTCTCTCTTCCACCGCCATGCCGGTTCTAAACGTTAAAATCACCACTCTTAAAGCATTGAAACCACTCACGAAACGTTCATTCACTAAGAGCAGCCTCACCAGAAGTTTTCTTAAAATAGAAGCAGAAAATCACAATTCCCGTACATGCCGAGCATTTTGAACGCAAACTGACATCTTCGCTCGAGAATAAATTTATGATGCAAACACAAATTCACCAATGTGGTAGTGTTGTTATGTTAACAGATGTCCAAGCTTACTGTGTGACATTATTGATCTACAAATTTCCACCAGCACTTACCGCTGCAGCCATAGACCGAAATACGACGAAAGCAAAGTTGTACACCTGATATATTACATTTTCCTGTAAATTTGTACAGGATGTGTCAGGGGATACAGTAACTGGGTCGTTCGGCCCACGATCCCGAGAACAGTGACTTCTTGTTCCCCCAGTGAGCTGGCGCCCATCCTATTCGAGATAGGAAAATTGTGTAATATTCTGCCTTTTCTTAACACAGTTGTCGGATGATGTCCGCATTACTATCCCCGACCGCTCAGGTAACGTTAAATTGTTTGAAAGCTTTGCTAGGCAAATGGGAACCCACTTAAATTTTACCTAGAAACTGTTTGTAGTAATACCCTACTAATTATAATTTCAATTAGTTATTAATCCTCCAGAGGTAGGTGTAAATCTCTTAAATGTAAAGAGTATAAAATTGCAGTTTCAAAAGAAATATTTTAATTAAACCAAGTGAATGTTTAGAAAAAAGAACTATTGACTCACTGATGAAATATCCAATGAACAATTGCGGACAAACAGAAATTAACTAGTGAAAAGCTTATGGCCCTGGAATCTTTGAAAACCCTGGAGTGCACATGTACAAATTACCTGTCTTTAATGACCAATACAGATTTTTTTTTAATTGGGACGTATTTCACTTTTTAAAATTTATACACGACAAATATTTCAAAAATATTTTATTTTCACAAGTATTATAAGATATGAGTTCAAGCAATTATGTCATAGTTATGTAGTGACAGGCTAAGTGGTCCAGATGATAACAAGATCAACAAAAATGTTCCATTCCGCTAGCACTTAGCTGATACTTCTCCAGGCGAACACAAGAAGCTGGAGAATAGTCAGAATTTGGGGGACTGGTACAAAAGTAGTACCGGAATCTTGAGGAGATGAATAGTTGAAATAATACTTCGAATGAAACTACAAATTAAACTTGGAATAAAACTTCGTCCTAAACATGATCCCTCTAGAACACATGAACAAGAAAATTCGCAGAAAATTAATAACTTGTTCCAGAGTCAATAAAACAGGGCACGAACTACTGAAAAAAGACTTGTGCTGTACTCACCCATCTCGGAAGGAAAGGACGAAACTGCGTCGGATGATTGAAGAAAAATCATAATAATTAAATATCCTATGGTACATAATTACTACTAGCTCTGCACTGTTCTACATGACACTCCTAAAACTAAATAAACTGCTGCAGGGAAATCATCAAACTGCAGCAACCTCCCCGAATACAGGAGCATATGGCGAAAATGTCATGTCGCTACCACGTCAATGCATAGAGACCAGCAAAAAACAGTTGGCAGCTGCAGAAGGATTAAAAATTGAACACTGTGCGTGGGCACAAAGGTCCCAAAAATTAGTTCAGAAGCCATTCCTAGAGAGTACTGGGGGTAGCACAAATGGTCCACAAGTATACACAACTGTTCTACAGCAAGAATTACACGTGTTGCACCTCTGGCAAGTAGCATAAAACAAGGTACAGCGAAAGGCGTCCCTAGCCTTCAGGATTGAGAGCATAGCAGCTAACATCCTGTTGCAAGCTAAGCTGTCTACAACAATCGTCCGCCTTTTTTAGAGGCTTGAAAGTGAAGTTAATCTGTACTAACTCCCAGTACATGAATACATGACTGAAATAAAATTTCTGAAATAACACAACTGCCGTAAAGTTGTACTAAATCACTTTCCCAGAATACTGACAGAAATTACATAGACAAAAATTCGAAAATATATTAAATATGGTAAAATCTGGAATATATAGTGCTTTCCAGAACAAAATTTAACAATGGCATAGGTTTGTACTCACGATTTGCGGTACGTGTTCGTTACCACTCTGTGCATATGATAGTCATCGGTAGAAGTTCATAATCAGGCCACTGACCATTTTCATGGACATTTTCGTAATTCGTCGTGCGTAATGTTCGATGGAAGGTTTCCGAGAAGGTTGAAATTTTAGCCCAATCATAGAGAGCTTGGTAGAGTCATTTTGTTTGTTTTATTTTCTGAAAGACCATGAAACCATTAAACAAGATAAATAGTAAATAAAAAACCAAGAAAGTTGTACTTAATCTGTTGAGTAAAAATTAAGATATACATTCGTATTTATTTGATTTAAAAGTAGCAATAATAACAACAATGCTCTGCTTCAAAACACAATAGTGAAGTCCTGAGTGAAAAGTGATCCTGAACCACAGTTGCAGAAGTAAATCATAAAAATGCAATCGTCTTTACTTGCACGACAACAAGTATCGTTCGATAGGTTATTCCAAATAACCCTCTATAATTGCTTGCATGCAGGCTCGGGTGACTGGTCTTGTTGAAGCTTCCGCACAATCCTTTATGCAAAACTTTACTGTGGCATACCTACTTAATCAATGACCACGATATGTACAGATAAGTTGTCAGGAAACTTTGAGAGGTTTTTCCGTGTTTGTCACATGCAATTCAATTTTTTTTTTTTTTTTGCTGTGTACAACACATATAAAATGTGGCATTATTCGAACGTATGTTACTAGAACGAGTCCGGGCTGCTGAGGGATGAACATCGTACTCGTGGCTGCTCCTTCTCCGGGATCTGCCCCCACCCACCCTTCACGGGGACCAGTTAAGGCCGAGGACTTCTGCAAGTGCGGCAGGACTGCAGCAGCTCGGGTGCGGCGACTATTCCGCAACTCGTCGCGTTCCCAGGTTGTGGATAGGGGAACCTCTGGCCCCCGGTGNGGGGGGGGGGGGGGGGGGGGCTGGGAATACTCGAATACCAGCCCGCAGACCAAACGGCCTGTGCGACAGTGCCGTCGTCGTGGGCGTCGGGGACTTGGACGGCTCAGTACGAGTTGGCGAAGCGCATTGTGCGGGAGGCAGCTCAACGATAAAGGCGGGGAGGGGGATCTCAAGGGTCTGAAACATGCGAAGTGTAGTGAACCTCACTACTGGATTCTGCGAACTGCTGACTGCGGATGCGTGATAAATGGGCAAGGAATGCGTCGGACCTTGGAAGCTTCCAGATGTCAGGCTCCAATCCTGGGCCAACTGCATTCGCCCCCAGCCTGGTAGGTCCTGGATGTCACGCCGAGCTGAACTCACCCCGACCGACAGACTATTTGGGTGGAAGAGGGAGGGGGTGGCCCCCTGCATTTTGGTTCCCTGCCTTCACCAACGGTGTGGAGATCCTGATGTCAGCGCGGACGAGTGAATATGGAGTAGGTGCCATGCCTGAACTGCCCAGTTCACCGACTTCCATGGCATCAGGCAGGGGTAAGGGGGGAGCCTGCATTCAACAGCTGCTGTCAATATTATTGTGCTGGTACGTCCGCGCAGAAATATTGACAGCAGTTTCCCCTCAAGGATGCTTGCATCCACAGCCCCGCCTCTTTCTCTTCTAGATTTTCATCTCCACATTAAAGAGAATGGAATCCTCACCTACTGCCTCCTTTAGCAATTTTAATGCATGAATAAGTTTTGAATTTCTTTCCTGTAAGGAGGGTTTTACCAGTGCCTATGCCTGTTTTCCCCTCCCCCTTCATAGTAGGATTCAGCTATTACACACTCAGGGATGCGGTCATGGCAACAAACCTGGCCATGGCTGCTTTATCTCTCTTTGCGTGATGCAACATCAATCTTAACAGACATTTGTTAATCAACAGGGGTGTCACTAATTTGACACATTATATTTACACAATTTTTCACCGCTACCATAATATTACATAGTGTTCATGTCATGTTTTTACGATTCGGCGTTTGACATCGGTTCTCGTCACTTTTGATGGAAGCCGATGTCACTCGGGCAGTTCTATTCAGCACTCAGGCCAAAACGGCGGCGTTGGTCGACCGCTCCGTGAGCCCCCTCGTTACCACCATTTAGGCTGTTATCACTTCACTGCAATAATTGCTTAGTTTTTCTTTCTTTGCTGTACTGAAGAAAGAACTACCCGCACTCTCACCAGAGCGCTTAACACTAGAGCATATTCGCATAAAACCACGCTCATTTTCACGCTAAGGTCACCAGCAGGCCGTAAGTGCTGGGTCCATTATCTTTTATTATTCACATGCAATCAAGCACAGTGAATAAACAGCTTTACAAAGTTCAATGTGCATCGATTTATTTTCCTCTGGGACACGTACAACACTACATCCCTTGTAGTACCGCCCACAATTTTCTTGTATATTTAAGATGTACGAGATGGCCTACAATCTCGTTATAAGGTGTAAATAGTGTAACAGTAGGTACTTGAAAATATCATCTGCAAACTGACGGAGGACTCCACATCTCCCTGGGCCGTCGAACTAACGAACCATATCACTAACTCTCCCCTGGGTTATGGTGCCGGGCAGTTCCACACTCAACAAACCCTGGGTCACCTCGACCACGTCAAACCTAACATACGATTGTAAGAGTCAAAATGTAGGTACTATTACAAGATGTCACTCGTTTTGAAACAATAACAACATAGAAATGTTTTATACTAAACATAAAACATTCCTCGAGTGTTAGGAA
Source organism: Clitarchus hookeri (assembly GCA_002778355.1). Taxonomy (NCBI): domain Eukaryota; kingdom Metazoa; phylum Arthropoda; class Insecta; order Phasmatodea; family Phasmatidae; genus Clitarchus; species Clitarchus hookeri. The sequence continues at coordinate 482,667 of NQII01000548.1, read as the reverse complement.
TATGTCTCAATATCACATCTTCAGCAATATTCAACTTATTTATCACATAATTTCATCAATGCTTTAATTTTTTCGTGTCACATCAATTGTCTTAACCGAGGTCAAAATTATTATGAATGGATTTTATTTTTCTTTTGTGTTACTTCCTTTATGAGATACACTTCTCCTTGGTTGCTATTGTGCGAAAAAAAAACCGTTCTGGATGTTATGACTGAAATATAAAATTTTATTGCTCTATTTTTCTTATAAAACATAACTATNTGGTGCGAAAAAAAAAACCGTTCTGGATGTTATGACTGAAATATAAAATTTTATTGCTCTATTTTTCTTATAAAACATAACTATGTAATATCCTTTAAAAATTGTGACTAAATTTTACTACAGTTATTAATAACGAAATTTTACATGTTAATAATAGCTTTCTTTTGGATTAAGAACTGCATGGGCTACAAAATTCATTATAATTATAAACTTAATAAAAAGGATTATTCACAATGTAGCTGTTTTGATAAAGATTTTCCCAGAAATAAAAGGTTTTTATTGTTAATCACAAAACAAATAATAAAATTACTTTAGTGGAATCAAGAATCCCACTAAAATGTTAAAACTGTTGACGCATGCCGCGTCCCTCCTCCCATAGCCTGTTCATCCCGCAAAAACTGCGGAGCAATGATTTTGCCTCTAGTGTCTCCAGTGCCAGCGACAGGCGACACATGCTAGAGTACACCCCATCTTTGAGACTCTATAAGCACCATCGGAGTCAGGTGACCATCTCACTTTCATGCCCTCAAGAGACAACTTTTGAGTTGTGATAATTCGGGTCGACTAACACCACCAAGACAGGTCCCCAGTAAGAATACAGCTGGTAAATATTAATGTAGCTAGGGGGTCATAATGGTTACAGTCCTACAGCAACTCCTTGTGAGCCCCCATTCATTTCATGGTTATGTCCCCATGCATGTGTTGTGTGTGTGTGGTGTGAATATGTTAACAGAACGTCAAAATTTAGGGAATGTAAAACCAGTGACAAAACAAGTTTATTTACAAACCCTATAAAAATCGATTTGTTTTTAGCCAGATAAGTCTTACCACCCCTCCCGAAGTGAGAATAGACTCGTACAGAGAGCGCCATCCACTGCTACCCTTTAAACCCCCAAAACATGGGTGGAATAATATTTTATAATTAATTTTAAATAATGTTGAATATATCAATACCATGTTCAGACAAGCAACGAACTGTGAAAGACAGACCAGCCACGAGCCAATTTACATTGCTCAATAAATATGATACCAACACATTTGATTTTTACATTTAATTTGCTTATTGTAAATTATTTCTTATATCTTCTTAGTTAGGGTAAGTGTATTTGTGCTTTTAAAGTGTTTATGTATTTTCTGAACTCACTGGCACGCTGTTGAGGGGTGATCTCGGTGGAAACCGCCATATTAGTTGAGTTGGTTCTTAGCGCTTGACCAGAGCGGCCATGCGTCGTATGTCTCCGGGCCTTCAATATTTTTTTGTCGGCCATTTAGTTTCCAGTAGTAATGACATTGCCCAGAACTTAATTCATTATTGTTCAGCCTAGAGAATGTGCTGCTCCAAAATCTGCCAACTCAAATCTCACCGGATATGTAATCACATAATTTTCATCAGCCACATGCCTTCATTTCAGTTTAGGTCAGTAATGCACCTCAGTCATTACACCCTTGTAACTGCTTCTGAGGAGGAGGGTAGCATGGTGTGTAAATTCAGTGCATTATAACTGTGTGTTTTTTTATTTCACTGTCAGCCAATTCACCCCTGTGTAAGAAATGGGTGCTCTAACCACTGTCTCACAACATACTATCAACTATGTATCAACCTATTGTATTTTTGGCATGTGAGGTGGCTATTTAACCATCTTCTCGCTCAACATTACGTAATGTATGAGTGTGCCAACACTCTAGTTCAAGTAGGTGTAACAGGAACATTGTATAATTACGATGTCACCTCAGTATGAGGTGATCTCAGGACAGCTATTTGGGCAAACTGCTCGCACCCTGGACGAGTCTCTTGCTCTGTCACTCTTTATAATTATGCAACCAATTCTGTAAACCTGGTACCTCAAGTTTAATCTTCTAACCTCCGTGCGGCTAATTCCGTCCTTTGTTTAATTCATACTTAAATTTTCCAACATCATTTCCTGCCACAAATGGCTTGCTCAAGCACATGCCTAGTATTTGCATAAACATCCTTATTACCAGATCCTACACCATTTACAGAAGCAAATAGCTTGCCCATCCATGTGGCTAAAAACCACATAATTTCCTATGAAATGCAAAAACCACATTTATGCCTGAGCTGAGTGTATGAGCCCATGCTTATTGTTGAAAGTGTAATTTTCTGTTTCAAATTTTTACATGCAATTACTGTGTATTTCGGCCAACATCACAAAGTTCCTAGCAAAATTTCGAGCACCCAAATTTCCAATTTCCATGCCATCTGGAAGTGGTGCCAGCATCATCTCACTGAGATGACACACCAGCAGGGGAAACAAATCAGCAACCAGTAAAGCATGCCCCCACTAAGCTACAGAATAAAGGTGCTGATAACAGGCAAGCATCCGAGTGACTGTCATGTGGCTCACGCGAGCTACACATATTAAGCGAGCCACATGGAATGCTTTACAATCACCATGACACTACCAGCATGCTGACAGCACCAACAACCACTGGCAACATGACACCTTGCTTCTCCACTGCCACTTCACCTGGCAGCCGAGCTTCCAGCAGCGAGCACTTGCAGGTAAGTGGTGTGGTGCCCGTAAAAACGCACTGTTTTGCCAGCACCTGCCACTGACACACATGAAACTCCACAGTAACAGCTGCGAACAGTGTGTGTGAGAGTCAATGAAGAGATTTGGGAGGCTCTTAAAAGCAAGGGCGAACAGTGTGGTAACGTTTGTTTGTAACATCTGTGTCGACTGCGTTTCAAACTGTGTGTAACCAAATGCAACCATTTCGGTTACAGAGAGTGCTAACGACGTCTGCGGAACTTCGTTCACAAACACTGTAAGCCAAGGACAGTACTAAATTAGGCAGCTAGATGCATCACTGCTACCAACTGTATGCATTACCACACCTCATTAAGTAAATAGAAACACCTTTCTTGCGCTAACATCGAACGTGGTTATCACATCGCTTGCACTGCTAATACTTTGGCTTAACCCCCCTCCCAAGGTCACACTCAACCCCTGCCACCTTCACGAACCATCTACTAGGCATGGGAGCACATGTGATTTGGTCTGCGCAAGTGACCTGTTACTTAAGGTGTAACCGAGTCCTACTCTGGATTACCATCACGACATACACCGCAGCCACACTCCCCTTCCAGCAGTACCTGCTTCCACGCCACTACCTGGGGGCGGAAACACACAAGGGATATGTCCCTGTTCCACCCCTCTACACCCCTTGCCAGACATAAGATGACAGTCAGAGAAGCAGTCCTTCCCTCCTCACTCTGTTTTTCATTCTGCTTCCCATCAAGCATCGTCACCCACCCTACACAAGGGAACTGTGCGGCTCCTCTCACTCTCTCCCACAGTTGTGACACATCCTCCTTCCAGCAGTTTCAACAAGTGGAGGAAAGTCGAGTGAACTAGCACTATGCCCTGTGTTTTCGTCAATGGAAACTTCTCTCTATCTCCTGCTCCACACAGCATTCTCTCATCATTCAATGCTGTATCTACAGAACAATGAAGCCGAGATAAACCTATGCTCAAGATGCTGTGCGACTGCATAAGACAGCATATTGTGTGTTGTAAATTTTCATTGCATTTTTTATATTTCTTACTATATTAGTGTAATTTTTTGGTCTTTATCATGTGTATTTATCTTTTCTCAACTTATCCTACTTTAGGTCTTCATTCCCGTGTTTACCAGTGTTCAGTGTCTACCACCACTTTTCCAAATTGACTGAAGTGCCTTTGTGGCCATCAGTGTTTATCATCTTTACTTTGTTGTTTGCCTTAGTTTGCATGTTTTAACCTTCATGCATGTGCTCTAGTAACCAGTTTTCATTGCAGTTCATTATCGAAACACAAATTTTATGCAATTTACTAATTTATTTAATGTTTATAATACATTGCTAATTATCACATTTCTTTTATGATCTATCTACTCTAGTGCTACGGCGCCTTTTGCCTTCTTATTTTTATGTCCATCAGCCTCGGGGTGTTTTCAAGTATCTTCATATAGTTTACCTAATGATCTACATATTTTACCATTGTTTAGTTTTACATTTCCGTTGATTAAGTGGGCTTGCATGTCTTTGTGGTGTCATGCCACATTTTTATGTCCGATTTTCGTAATTATATGCTGTTCTGTAATTTACCTCGCCTTGTGACGGGGAATGCACAACTTGCTCAGCGCAAAAGCGGCACATGTCGAATATTCTCACCTACCTGCTATAGCTCGTTGGCTGGCCACAGCCTGCCACCCTGCACCATGGTGCACTGCACTGTGTCTCGCGTCATCGAGGGTAATGCCGCATAAGGCATACCAATGGGCACATCCATTAGCATCCCTGAATCAAGGGATCGGCATCGCTGCACACTCTCGTGAACCAATCATACGGCTGTGCCACCATCGTTGGAGATCTTGACCCTGTCACTTCCACATTCCACTAGCTACAGAAGCGAGACACTGAGCATTGTATCCAGCTCAGACACCCTGCCGCCTTCAGCAGCCGCCACAGAAACACATCAGTGGGACGCTCGCACCACCTCGCCCTTTCCACGGAGAATATTACGTGCTATGTGGGCGCGGCTCATTGACAAGTGGAACCCGAGTAATGCACACTAGAAACTGCACAAGTTTTTCGGACTTATAAACTGGCTGCACCAATACAGTCAAGGGTTCTCTCATTACCGTGCCACTCTTTCCAACACAAGTCAAGTACCAGTGGTCCCCTGAAACTAACCATGTGTCCGCGGAAATTAAACACCAATTCCATCAGTGCCCATCTCTCTCTCTCGCCTACACTCAAAAAGGCACCTGTATTTGCAATTTGATACAAGTCTGGAAGGGCTAGGGTATGTGCTATTATGGTTATGCGATGACAGCAAGCGATTCATCATCGACTATGGGTCCGCAAAATTCTGCCATGTAGAGCACCGATACAGTTTGTATAAACATGGATATTTGGCTTTCATTTTGTCCCTGAAGCGATACCGACAGTTCTTGGCAAATCAATGGTTCACTCTCCAAACCGACAATTGTATTTTGGTGAGGCTAAACAAGATGCGCGGATCCAGAACCAAGATGACACACTGGTCAATGTTCATGCTGGCCTATGAATTTGTGGTAGAGCATGTACCGGGAGTATAAAACTAACTAGCTGCGAAGTGGAGTGATCCTTAACATATCACTGCCAAATTGGGAGAGAGCACCTACACTGTCACACTCACCACCAAGCACACCTTTAAACTCCATCGCGATGACATCAGAGCGACAGGCTACAGGGTGGACGATAAGCCACCTCCCCCTTCCCGGCCGCCTGACCTGACAAATCCAACGATGGAGGTCACCACCACGACGCCCGGGACTCAGCCACCCGATAGCGATCGAGCGGCCTCCGAGGAAGAAGGGCCTAGGACAACTACGAGCTTGCACAGACAGGGCAAATACCCAGTGGTAACTTAGGATCCATCAGCAATGCACTCGACACTCAGCAACCATGCACCCAACAGTTATGTGTGGAGGGAGGAAAGGAAGGCGGCGAAGTTATCATGGAAAAATTTCTTCAACCAGCAGCACCAGTACCACCTCTATTTTTCGAAATGTCGATGCCAGATGTTCTTACGACAAACAGGGGAGTAGCAGAAGAAATGCAAGATGTATGGGGGTTGCCAGCCTGCTGCTCCATTACAGCCAGTCAGCGCAGTACAACCCACAAGCAATGGCGTTCCACGAGTGCCTACAGCAACTCTCTCAGACGCTCGTGCCTAGCCGCCCAGAGAGGTTTCGGTGGCCATGATTGAAGAGACAGCCGGGGGATTGGCCTGCGGCACCTCTACTGCCAGTTTACATGGTGTAACAACTGCCATTCCACAATCAACAGAAGTCGCTCAGCCCCCTCGTGACTACACCCTCGCCCAGACTCCCGACACCCAATAGGGAGGCGGTGTGAGTTATCAAGGAGGCGTGGGGCGATGCACTAGTCAGTGCAGCACCCTCGCCGTCCGTCACCAGCACTGCAGCCACGCCACGCCACCCCCTATCTTAACCATCATCCAGCATCTACACACCCAATATGTAACCTAGGGCAGCGGGTGGGGGAAGATTGGTTGGCCCACATCAGCACCAGCCGACAGGACACCTTGTGATAGCAAAGGCTTCAACAGCGATGCTTCTGGCATGCTGCTCTGCTAGCTGCAGTGCTGCACCAGCATCATCGAACTGAGACGGCGGCATCCCGACGCCGACAGATATCATTTTCATCTGCGGCCATGCTCCAGCATAGACCACCTTGCTGCCAGACATGGTAGACACCTGCTGCACACTGGGTCGAAAAGGCTCCCACAAGAACTAGGGGAGCATTTTAGTCCATCCACCAGAGCCCTTGTCAAACAGTGCAACCCTCTACCAGAGCAGATAGGAACAATCTGCACCAAAAAATGGCCATACACAGCATCAGAGGCCATGTCCCTAAGTCATGGCGTATGAATCACTACTAAGACTAACAGTGTCACAAGGCGTCACTATCACCCAGCATAATTGAACATCCTAGCCATAGTGTTATAATTAACTCCATTAATTATTGTGCCACCACAAATAAATGTGAGAAACTTCTTACACAAACACCAAAACCATACACGTACGAAGTGCCGACCATGTGGTCAATGTGTTCCAAGTAATCACGCAACATTTTGCAAATTAAATATGTGGATTGTCTAATTCCTCCCCTCAAACGAACAATGCAGCAGCGAGGTCCATCTTTAATAAGTTCTTTGCATAATTAATTTAAAGAATATGTTTTATTTCCGGGGTGGTTGGGGGGGGGGGGAATTAAAATACATTCCTATGGGCAGAACGCAAAATTTTCACTTGTGTTGCACGACAATGGAATTAAATACGAACAAACCGCCAGTATCTCTTAAGTGGTCACGCGAGATGCAAAATGCAGATATATCTGCACCGGCAGATACCTCAGCGTAAGAGGAATTGCTCTCGCTGTGTCGACTGCATGGCTGCCATATTGTAATTTTCAAAATATGTATTGGTTAATTGTTGTCGTTAGCAAATTTTGTAAATTACTAAATTTGAGTGATTTAAAAAAAAAATTGAAGTTTGGTGAAAAAGTGTCGTTATTTGGGTAATTGTAAAGAATAGCTGCTCCACTCTACTAATTACACATAACATGAATTTACTAGGGGCATTAACATATTATGATTACAAACCACAAAAACGACCGAGCGGAGGGCTATAAAGAGCAGAGAAATTATGGGGTAAAATCTCTTAAAATACACTCACAGAAAATACCTCAATTAAACATTTGTCCACCCAATTTTTTAATATGTGCCCATATAACCTAACCCAATGATGAGTGGATGACTATTTTACATTTATTATCTAACCTAGGATTGTACGGTTTGAATCTAACCTAGGATTATAGTGTTATAATTTAACCTACAATTGTAGGGTTTCAATCTAACCTAGGATTTAACTGTAATTAACCAGAGTAGCGGATTTTCTGAAGGAAATGTCATAGACCCACAATAGTAGCATATATGGGTTCTGCACATCTTACCTTGTTTATATTCAGGAGGGTGTAATGGTGAAATAAGTACAATGTATTAAATAAAATAGTTAAAAGTACGAGTAGTTTGTCCGCTTTGTTCATGATGGACGCCATGATTTCTGGTAAAGTAATGCTTTAGAAATGTGAATAAATGCGCATTGTGCCATCACCTTATTGGCTGTGGGTCTGTAGATGCCATTGTCACTGAATTTTAGTTGCAGTTGAGATGTGATACAGTGCGGTTGTGTTGTTGCGGGCGTGAGTTGTGACATCCGAATCCGACCTAGCGAAGGCTTGTGATATTATGAATGGAGGGTGCAAGAATGAGTGCTTCTGTGCATAATATTCGCCTATGTGTAGGGTGTTACTTGGATGTTTTAGAAGACTGTTGCTCTTTTGTGGAGTGAGGTAAGGTGCACGACAGTTTAATGGGTCGAGGACAGTGGAATTGTACCTGCTACTTACCTAGGCGATTTGATTTATGTACTTTTGGTGGGTTTTACTGTTACTTTAAAACCCTAAAATCATAGATTAGACTAAAATCCAAGGTTAGATTAACACCCTACAATCCTAGGTTAGATTTAAACCCTATAATCCTATGTTAGTTTAAAAACCAACAATCCTATTTTAGTTTAAAACCCAACAACCCTAGGTTAAATTAAAACCCATCAATTTTAGGTTAGTTAAAAATCTAATAATACTAGGTTAGTTTAAAAATGTAAAATAGTGATTCTCTCATCGTGGGATTAGGTGCTGTTAAGTTAGGTGGGCATATATTACGAAATTAGTAATACATTAATGCTCCTAGTATATTCGTGTTATGCACAATTAATAGAGGGGAAATATACCACTTTGCTGGGGGGTTTTTTTTTACAGAAAAGTTGCTAATCTGGATAATTACTGATTTAACTGTTTTAATATAACCTAGAATTTAAATCTAACCTAGGCTTTTAGGGTTTTAAAGTAACAGCAAAACATACCAGAAGAATGTGAAGTTACTCACCTAGGTAGGCCAAAACAATGTTAATTCAACAAACTGGCAAACGTCCAGGTAACATCTGCCACATAGACGACTGTCACGCACAGAAGCACTCGTACTTGCACCCTCCATTCTTAAGCCACAAGCCTTCGCATGGTCGGACTTGGACGTCACAACTCACGCGTCCAGCAACACTGCACTCGCCACAAGCTGCATTTTATTGCATCTAACTGCAACTAACCTATGGCAACGTCTACACATCCACAACAAACAGGTGACTGCCGATTCACATTTGTTTACGTTACTACAGCATTACAGGACTATACAACATGGTGTCAATCTTAAACAAGGTGGCCGAACTCCTTATATATAATCTATTTTAATTTCGACGTTCTGCTTATTTTACCATTACGCCCTCCTAAATATGAAATAGGTAATGTGTGCAAAAGCCGTTTACAGTATATATATATATATATATATATATATATATATATATATCTTTTGTGGGTCTACTATGTCTCCTTAAAAAAAAACAGCTATTCTTTATCATTACCGGTGCAGCTTACAACCATGCCCAAAGATTAAAATTAATTATACACATAATGTTCTACAAAATAATAAAAAAGGTAATTAAACATCATCATTAGCATTTCAAATGTAAATGTAGCCTATAGTTGTTAAAGTTACCCTGCTGTGGCACAAAGTACCCCAGATGACTGTATTGTAAATAGTGTAGTAGATAGGTCGTGTATCAGTTCAAGTGAGGTGATCACAAATGTTTGTTTAATGTCTAGGCATAGGCAATTTTTATCTTATTTTTTGTTATTCCCACATTGATCCAGTTTGCAACAGCACCCTAAGCACACAAATAGTTTAGCACACTCCCACTGAAATAGCACAATATTCCTAGCTACATTTGGAAAAACATTTACGGGTACATTTAATAGAAATTCTCGTAATATTTTCAAGGCAGGTTACTTCCCTCAAAAAATCTTCTAGTGTGTTGTGTTGTCATTGATGGTTGTTAATTTCATAAATATTCATTTTTTAAGTTTATATTGTTGAATTATTAACACAAAGAACACGCAGCAGATCGAGAAATGTAAGTTTTATTTAACGAACTTTTAACCACAACAACCACACACACGAGATAAACAATAGCTGTTTAGATAAACAATAAAGATAAACAATAGAATGTTTTATTATTGGCTGAGGGCTCTAGACATTAACTAATCAGAGCATAGCTCACGGTTTATACTGCCAAATACAAAATTAGTTTCCTCCAACACAACCCTCTTAATTTTGTNAAAGAACACGCAGCAGATCGAGAAATGTAAGTTTTATTTAACGAACTTTTAACCACAACAACAACACACACGAGATAAACAATAGCTGTTTAGATAAACAATAAAGATAAACAATAGAATGTTTTATTATTGGCTGAGGGCTCTAGACATTAACTAATCAGAGCATAGCTCACGGTTTATACCGCCAAATACAAAATTAGTTTCCTCCAACACAACCCTCTTAATTTTGTAATCACAATATTTCAAAAATTTGTAAATGCAAACATTTGTAAATAAGAAAAATTATTTCACACGAATATCACATTTTAGCTATCAAGATTTCAATTACAATTATGATTCGAATTGAATTCCGTTATCTTCCCATTCGAATTGAAAGTATTATTAAATTCACAAATAAAATTTTTTCTAAGCTTACAATCCAATCATCAGTTTTTTAAAATCTTGGAATTTAATTGGACCCAATGCTTTGGTTAGCAAATCTGCGATTTGCTTGCTTGTTGGAATATATTCAATGTGAATGATTTTATTTTCAATCAATTCTTTTATGTAATGAAAGCGAACGTCAATGTGTTTACTTTTTCTGTTAAAATTACCCTTTTTAGCCAAACCTGTAGCGCTTTGATTATCAACATGAATCGTAGCTGTTATGGTTTTTCCTGTGAGTTCTTCAAAGAGACTTTTAAGGTACACTACTTCCTTACAGCATTCAGCAGCTGCAATATATTCACTTTCTGTGCTTGAAGTGGCGACGATGGGCTGCTTCTTCGAACTCCAACTTATAGGACCTCCGGCGTAGTAAATGATATACCCTGACGTACTTTTTCTGTTTTCGGTATCACCTGCGTAGTCGGAGTCACTATAGGCGATGATTTCATCAGTAGAGTCTTTCGAGTAGCGAATACCTTCATTGATCGTACCTTTTAGGTATTTGAGTGTCCTTTTTAGGTTGGTGAGGTCATCTTGCGTGGTCTTTTCCACACGTCGACTGCTCATACCTACAGCATAGGCCAAGTCAGGTCGAGTTTTCGTTGAGATGTACAAAAGACTCCCAACAGCCTCCCTGAATGGGAAACCGGTGACCAAATTACCATCTTCGTTGGTAGCTTGCTTGACGAATGGTGTGGTTGCGGGTTTAGCACTTTCCATTCTGTACTTCTTGAGCACTTGCTTGACATGCTCGGCTTGTGAAATTTTTAGACCGTTTTTTTCATGTGTGACTTCTAGTCCAAGGAAAGTTACAGGATTTTTCACAGCAGTCATCTCGAATTCTTTAGTCAGCTGAGCGAGTAGTTGGGTTATTTTATCTTCACTGTCAGATGCGATAATTCTGTAATCTACGTGGATGGCAAGAAGCAAGGTTGAATCTGGGTTTTTGAAAATGCAAGGTTCATTTTTGAGAGCTTTTAGTCCACTTTTCATGAGAAATTCAGAGAAACATTTGTTCCACCTAAGCGGAGCTTCACAGAGTCCGTAGAGGGCTTTTTCTAGTCGGCAAATTTTATTTTTAGGTTTTTGCCAGCCTTCTGGTATCTCCATGTATACATGATTTAGAATTTTTCCGTATAGGAATGCTGATTTTATGTAGATTTTTGTGATATGATGGTTTTCTCGAGCGATCAAAGCTTGAATGAGTCGCAAAGCATCACTGCTAACAACAGGACTGTAGGTCTCTTCGTTGTAGCCAAGTGTTTGCTCACAACCCCTTGCGACCAGTCGGGCTTTGTATTTGCCGTCGTCTTTTATACGAAAAACCCATCTGTTCGTCAGAATTTTCTGTTTTTCGGCAGCTTTCCGGTCGACGATAGTCCAGGTGTCGTTTTTTGCAAGGGACTGTTTCTCATCCTCAATAGCTTGAAGCCAAAAATGTTTTTCTTTGCACGAGACAGCTTCTTTGTATGACAAGAGAGCGCTTTCTTGGAGTTCTTCTAAAGAGTCCAGATTTAGGTGATAATCGCTCAATTTGTCTGGCAATTTCTTAGTCCTCTTCGATCTCCTTTGGGTCTCTTGAACTGACGATGCATCTGATGTATTTGGAGTATCAGTTGTGACTTCGGTTCCCTCTCTTTTTGAGAGATTTCGTCCTCATACTCCTCGTCGTCGTCTTTGTCTGAGAGAGAATCGTCTTTTGCAGAGCTGATGTCTTCATCTTCATCAAAGTCAAGACTCGCGGTTTTTTTTTATTTCTTCAGGTTGTTTTACGTCTTGGTTAGTGAAGTAGGCATCTCTGGATGCGATGATTTGTTGTTTTTCCGGATTCCACAATCTGTAGGCGTTGCTGGTGTAGCCCACATGAATGTATTTCTTCACTTTCGGATCCAGTTTCTTAGTGTGAGAGAGTACCTTGGAATACACAACTGATCCAAAGATTTGAAGGCGAGACAAGTCAGGTTTTTTATTGAACCAAAGTTCCGCAGGTGTTAGTTTTATGTCTTTTGTAGGGCTGCGGTTTTGTAAGTATGTTGCTGTGAGTAGGGCTTCTCCCCACATGTCTTTTTCCATTCCAGAATCGAAAAGTAATGCTCTGGTTTTGTNAGGGCTTCTCCCCACATGTCTTTTTCCATTCCAGAATCGAAAAGTTATGCTCTAGTTTTGTCCATTAAAGTCCTGCCATGTCTCTCAGCATGAGAATTGAGCTGAGGTGTATACGGCGGAGTATAATCTAACTCGATACCCTTTTCATCGCAATACTCCTTGAAATCCTTTGAAACATACTCTCCACCATTGTCAAGGCGAATTTTTTCAACTTTTGATGACCATTTGTTTTCAATTTTTGTGATGTAATTTTTCAATATCTGTTTTACTTCATCTTTGCTCCTCAGGAGAAACGTTGCTGAGAAATGTGACCAGTCATCCATGACTGACACAAAGTATCGGTAGTTGTCCCAAGTAGGTGTCTCCAGGGGTCCTACTACATCTGTGTGAAGTATCATTAGAGGTTTCATTGCACATGCACGATTGAAACCAAAGGGTTTGCGGCAAGCTTTAGCCTTGAGGCAGACTTTACAAGATTCAAGTGGTTTTAGGTCAGCATCTGTCAGTTTTACACCATGTGAGAGTTTCACAAGTTTCTTGAGGTATTTTGGTCCCAAGTGTCCGAGCTTTCTATGCCACATAGCGTTATTATTGTTTGAGGCAATCAGGGCTTCTTGCTGAGAACCCATTTTTACTTCAAAGAGTCCACCAGCGTTTTTGGTTCCAGTGTAAACAAGTTCTTTACCCTGATAAATTTCGACTTTATTGTCCTCAAAAACAACTTTACCATCTCTTTTGGTAATTGCATTGACTGAGAGAAGATTTTTAGAAAGATCTGGCACATACAGAACGTTGCTTAGTTTGCATTCCGGGGTTTCAAATTTTCCAGCACTAACAGCGCGAATTGTGCTGTTGCCCTTAGCAACTGTGATTTCTGTGTCATTAGGACGCTTTTGGGTCAGCAGTTCATCATTTTTGATCATATGAACGCTTGCGCCACTGTCGACCACAAAGGTAGTAACATTCTGCTTGGTTGAATTTGACTTGTCTTCAGCTAAAAATGCTGCTTGGTTTTTGTCATGATTTTTACCGCGATTTTTATCACGAAAGAAGCAATCTTTAGTTTCTTGATTTTTCTTTTTACATATTTTACACCCATAATTAAAGCGAGAGTCATTTTTACGAGGAAAATCGTCCTGGCGGTTTTGCCCTTTGTTGAAATTTTGCCAAGGACGAGTAGAGCGTTTTGTTCCACCGTAGAAAGCAGCGGGGGCTGTGGCGTTACTCTCTGATTTTCGTGATTATTCATTTAGAAGTCTCGCCGTCAGATTTTCGAGTTTTTTTTTCAGTTTTAGGGGTCGAATTCCACGATGTTATGAACATGTCATAATTTGAAGGAAGACACGACATTATCTTAGCCATTAACATTTCGTCGTCAATCTTGTCTTTTGAAAGGGAATTGAGACGAAAACGAATATTTTCTAGGTTACTTAAGTTTACTGCCATGTCCTTACTGCTATCAAATTTATAGGCAAAACATTGTTCGTAAGTCGCGTTTTTCTGATGTTCTGTGTCACGTTCAAATATATTACATATTCTAGTGTAAATTTCATGAGACGTAGAACAAGAAAGAAGATGGGATCGATGTTTCTTGTCCAAAGTACCTAAATGGCCTGACGGGCTTTGGCATCTTTCTGTTTCCACTCTTGTTTCGTTTTGTCATTTGCAACATCTTGTAGCTTATTTTTACCTTCAACAATATCAATGAGGCCTTTTGATTCAAATAAGATGTTTATCTCGAACTTCCAGAGAGGAAATGATGCACAATCGGTCAACTTCTCGGTGTTGTTGATAAAATGTTCGTACTCACCCATTTCGATGTTTTTTACTTTAAAGATGTTTTACTTTTACTTGTGTGAGTCACTGGTGCATCTGGGTCCATAACCTGTTGAATTATTAACACGAAGAACACGCAGCAGATCGAGAAATGTAAGTTTTATTTAACGAACTTTTAACAACAACAACACACACGAGATAAACAATAGCTAACAGAGAATGTATTATTATTGGCTGAGGACTCTAGACATTAACCAATCGGAGCATAGCTAGCGGTTTATACCGCCAAATACAAAATTAGTTTCCTCCAACATATATTTACCTAATTTAAAGAAATACTCCAGTAATTGTTAAAATTTTTGGCTTTTCTGAAAAACTGGGAAAAAATCTCAAATTAATATATATACATAGTTTATTTCTTACTTCCTTCAGACTTTTTGAATCAAACATTTGGAAAACCCCACCATGTATGCCTGTGACATGTTTGGGTGTTTCCTTAATATGCCATGTGTCACAAGCATTGTATATGTACTTTTGTTAACATTAAAGTACCTTATTTCTTGTTAGATTGAAATTTTATTTATAAATTATAATATTTTATTTATAATATTAATGTGGATTAAAACAGTGAGAAAGCAGGTGTGTTGGTAAACACTGTTGTGAATATTCGGGACAAGCACTAGTTGAAGCATTGACCGCCAGAGGTCTTAGAGGTCTTGTGTGTGTAGGCTTGGCGCCCAGTCTGTGTTGTGTTGTGGTTACTACATAACCTCACTTTGTTCTTGTCTCGTAATATTAGTACATACGTTTTCTTATGTGTTGTGTTTTCTATCTTCTTCCCCATATCCAACAACAGGTTATGGGCCCAGTCTATCCGCAGTAAAAGTGTCAACAGTTTGTTCAGTGACCAAAAAAAAAATCCGTCGCGAAAAAAATGAGCTCCAACTTAGCTCTCCCTCCGATCGAAAAGCTAAAGGGACGCGAGAATTTTGGTACCTGGAAGTTCACGGTCAAAACTTATCTCGAGCACGAAGATTTTTGGGGATCTGTGACTGAGGAAGACACCGATAAGAAGAAAAATGTCAAAGTCCGGACGATGATAATCTTGTTAATAGATCCGATCAACTATGTCCACGTTCAAGACACCACAAAAGCCAAGGAAGCATGGGATAAACTATCGTCAGCCTTTGAAGACAGTGGACTCGAACGAAGAGTGTCTCTTCTACGAATTTTGACCACGACCCGCCTCGAAAATTGTTCATCCGTCGAGGAGTATGTGAATAAAATTATCTCAACAGCGCACAAATTGAGAGCCGTCAAAATGGAGGTTAGTGACGAATGGGTAGGCACGATAATGCTCGCCGGTTTACCTGAAACATACAGCTCAATGATCATGGGATTTGAGAGTGCTGGAATTCAAATCACGTCTGATTCCATTAAAATGAAATTGCTCCAGGATATTTCTGATTTTGGTCATGATTCTGGTGAAAAATCCGCTGCTATGTTCTCAAAACAGAACCGAGGTCCAAGTAAGTTCGCCACGCGAAAGCCGAACCCTTCATTCAGTTCATGCAACAACAGTTACAAACACCAACAAGGCAAAGGCCCGCGTTGTTACAAATGCAATGGGTTTTACGGTCATATCGCAAAAGATTGTGATCGGGTTCCGGATGATGATAACGGTGATAAACGTCAAAATAAAAACGAATCAGAGGGTTCAATGTTTACCGCCCTGTCAGTGCAGTGTTCTCCAGAAGAAAACAAGTGGTTTCTTGACTCTGGTTGTTCCGTTCATTTGGCCAAAAATCAGAACTGTTTTGTGAACGACCTCAGGCCCGCAAAGGTCGGCTTCAGCACCGCGAATCATCAAGGTAGTATGAACTCTAATAGTGTTGGTGACATAAAATTACCAGTTAAGATTGATAGAAACGTGCTGCCAGTAAAGGTAAGAGGTGTTTATCTCGTTCCTGAGTTGAGAGTCAATTTGCTTTCGGTCAGCCAAATTGTGAACAATGGGAACTCAGTTGTTTTCGTCTCTAAAGGTGAGCGAGTTCTTAATGCAAACAATGAAGTTCTGGCATCAGCGACCTTGAAGAACAATTTGTTCAAGTTGGATTTGGATGCACCTGGCTCGACTTTTTTCACAGTTTCATATTCAGGTATGTTGTGGCACACGTTGGTCTATCGAGTTTGGAAAAATTGAAAACTTTAGTCCATGGATTTGGATTAAACTCTAATTTGAAGGTGCCTGAAGGTTTTGTGTGTAAACCATGTGCACTAGGCAAAAGTCAGAGGTTGTCTTTTCCTGACAGTGAGTCTAGATCTACTAGAATTCTAGAGCTCATACATTCAGATATAGAAGGACCATACACTGGTTATTTATCTGGGTCCCGGTACATGATTACGTTTCTAGATGATTTCAGCCATACAATTTTCGTCTATTTTCTGAAATCTAAGGACCAAGCTTTCAACTGCTTAAATCATTTTAAGGCCTATGTTGAAAACCAGACGGGCCAAAAAATTCGAATTTTGAGGACTGATAACGATGGTGAATATTGCAGCAAGAAGATGCGTCAGCTTCTATCCTCCGTAGGTATTGAGCATCAGACTACTGTCCCGCACACCCCACAGCAAAATGGGAGGGCAGAAAGGCTCAACAGAACCATAATGGAGCATGTCAGATGTCTACTCAATGAGTCAGAGCTACCCAACTCATTCTGGGCCGAGGCTGCCAACACCGCAGTGTTTATACTCAACCATTCTCCCCCCAGATGTGTCTCAAAGACTCCAGAAGAGCTCTGGTCAGGTAAAAAACCTACAGTGAGGCATTTACGCGTGTTTGGTTGCAAAGCATATGCACATATTCCGGCGGCCACTCGCAAGAAATTGGATCCTAAATCAAAACCGTGTATTTTGATTGGTTATAGTTCCACAAGTAAAGCCTACAGATTTTTTGATCCGGAAAAATCCACAGTTTTTGTCTCGAGAGATGTCATTTTTTCTGAGAACAAAAAAGGTTCAGTGCTACTCAGCAAATCTGGTGATACTTCGAGGAATGAATTTTTTCTTTCTGATTCGTGTGGAACTGATATTTTTTCAGATAACGACTGTTCTGAAACTAATGATGAATCAATGTCTTTAGATTCCTCTACAGCCTTGACATTCGAGGAACAAACGGAAGATTTTCCCGGGTTTCCTGATGATCCAGCTGAATCAGATCTTGACGCCGCTTCGTCAACTGCTGGGACCGACCCTGACTACATTCCTACTCGACCCGTTGTTATTGAAGAAGAAAGTACGTGGGGAGGAACCAGTGAAAGAAGACCGCCGACTCATCTACTAGATTATCTACTGAATTTCGCCTCAACCGCTACTACAAATGATCCACTCACGGTCGATGAAGCTCTCTCTCACCCTGATGGAGATGAATGGCGCAAAGCCATGGACAGAGAGTACAAGGCGCAAATGGATAATGGAACATGGGAATTGGTGAATCTACCGCCCAGACGAAAACCCTTTTGAAAAGTAAGTGGGTGTTCAAAACTAAAATGGATGCTGCGAACAAGGTGACCTTCAAGGCTCGGCTAGTCGTAAAGGGCTGCTCCCAGATCAAAGGTGTTGACTATGAGGAGACGTACTCCCAAGTCATTCGTTACAGTTCCATCCGATATCTTCTGCCGCTAGCTGCTGAATTCGCCCTCAACATTGACCAGGTGGACGCAGTCACCGCGTTTCTTGAAGGGGACTCGGCTGAAGAAATTTATATGCTGCCTCCGGAAATATATGACAAAGCAGATAAAGTCTGCCGTCTCAAGAAAAGTTTATATGGCCTGGAGCAGGCTAGCAGGGTCTGGAACATTAAGCTTGACAAATGTTTGAACGAGGCCAACCTCCTACAATCGAGGTTCGACTCTTGCATTTACTACAGAATTGAAAATGGAAAGATTCTGATTGTGGCCGTTTATGTTGACGATCTTTTGATTTTGTCTAATGACAGCCAAATGGGGGGAGAATTGAAGAAGAAATTGACGTCAACTTTCAGGATGACTGACATGGGAAAAGTCAAATACATTCTGGGGTTTGAAATCAAACGTGATCAGAATGAGAAGAAAATTTGGATCAATCAATCTCGCTACATTGAACAAATGTTGAAAAGGTTCAACATGAAGGATTGTAATCACTCCGAAACGCCCATGGCGCCACGGTTGCAGCTGTCTGAGGAGCAGTGTCTGACGACATCGACAGAGAGGCTGGAGATGAATAAAATACCGTATCAAGAGGCGGTGGGAAGCCTCCTATTTGCATCTCAAGTATCTCGCCCAGACATAAGTTTTGCAGTGAGCTATGTCAGCCGATTTAACGCTAATCCAGGAAAAGTGCACTGGGGCGCCGTCAAGAGAATTTTTAGATACCTCAAGGGTACTGCTAATTTCCAGCTTGAGTTTTCTGGTCAGAAGGATAAGGTGACCAACCTGATTGGCTACTCCGACTCAGACTGGGGCAGCGACGTTGATGGAAGGCGTTCAGTGACTGGTTATGTTTTCATGAAGAATGGCTCCGCTTTGTCATGGTCAACAAAGAAGCAGCCAACAGTCGCATTGAGTACTACAGAGGCTGAATACATGGCCATGTCATCTGCCGTACAAGAAGCGCTCTGGTTACGAGGTTTGTCTTTGGAATTATTTCCTGCATCAGCAAAGAGACCTACTGAGCTACGAGTTGACAACCAGGGAGCGCAGAACCTCGCTCTGAATGGCGCTTACCAGGCGCGAACATAACACATAGATGTGTGCCACCATTTCCTACGTGAGCGAATCCGCGCAGGTGAAGTCAGTCTCATTCGCGTTGCCACAAAGGATATGGTTGCTGATTCTTTTACAAAGCCGCTCAACAGGGAAAAGTTGCTGAACTGTCTGATTCAACAGGGACTTATCCCAAATAGGGAGCATGTTGTGAATATTCGGGACAAGTACTAGTTGAAGCATTGACCGCCAGAGGTCTTAGAGGTCTTGTGTTAGTGGGCTTGGCACCCAGTCTGTGTTGTGTTGTGGTTACTACATAACCTCACTCTGTTCATGTCTCGTAATATTAGTACATACATTTTCTTATGTGTTGTGTTTTCTATCTTCTTCCCCATATCCAACAACAAACACCTAGTAAGAAATAATTATTATGCAAAATATTATTACATTGAGTGGGCACAAATGTGGTGCATTGTCACTTTGGTGTAATTTTCTAGACTTAGATAACATGTTTTTGCTTTAGCAAGGGAATATCCTTAAAGTATAACTTGAGCAGGTCTTAAGAAAAGTTGTAAGTAACAGTGAATGGAATATACTTACATTACTAATCATGCTGAATATGAATTTCAATGGGGGCATCACAATCAATATATGCAGTGCATACTATGAAATGTGATTGTGGGGAGCGCTTTGAAGATCAGGGAAATTGTGGGGTAAAACATGTAAAAGGATGTCAATTGAGTTTCGCAACTGTTAAATGCAAGAGGACGTAACTTAATATTCCTTCTCAATAGGTGAATTAGAGGAGATGAGTTTGCTGATGCGCTATTGCACATAGGAAAAAGTACATTTAGAATTAACAGGAATAAACTGTTATTCAATTGTGTCAGAATAAGATTTAATTCTGAGAGTCCTTATTCCGATGCGCGATAGTGCTGTCGGCACAGCCACCCTCTGTGATTCACCTATTTTGAAATTAGGTTTAGTTCGATTAGGTTTTTTGCAGTTGTCATGGCTAGGTACAGTTAGTATGAAAGATTTGCAATTTCAACCCTAATATGCAATATGTCATTGAGAACAATTCCCACATTAATACACGATTATGTATAGCTTGACGTGGTCAAGCTTGGCTACGGCGAATTTCACGTCCCGTGTTATTAAAGCCAACTTGACCCACGGTGTTACCAGAGTTGATGGTGTGATATTTATGTGCCCGACGCCACATCTCTGCGGTGAGCTGATGAGATGAGGGTCGCTTCAGGTCGACGGCCTAGGGGACTCTGGTCAACACTCCATTACACACGATGGTGAGGCTGTAGACCGCCTCGCACGCCTTAATTAATTACAAATAAAACACTAACGAACGATGCTTGTTGAGGTATTTATTAACTGAGACTCGTTACTGCACACACAACTATAATACAAAACACGTGGCCTTAATGGCCCGGAAACTGCGAGCGACCACGTGGTCTTTACAATGTGAAACTCGAATGCAGTTAACAATTCTCCGATAAATAATAACGTTGCTCTCCTCTTGGCGCTATACAAGTAAAATAATGAAACAGATAAAAATAATGATTCAATTGGTGCCCGATGCCGATGGATACAAGTTCAACTGATGCTGTCTGTGCTGAGGGCCTCTGCGGAGCGAGAGACTTACACGTCTGGATACATTGAAGTGCTGACGAGAACTGGCAGAAAAACATGGCCGGCTTCCGCTACCTGAACGCAGCCGACGCCATGTGGCGAAGCGATGAAGTACAAGATACCTTAAAAATGATAATGAGATGAAAGGGACATGAATTAAATTAAATTAAGATGACATAATTATCCCTTAAACAATACACAATAAAAATGATTATACTAATTCTAAATGTTTCCATCGTACCAGCCACAGTACTGCCAAATGTAAAATGTCACATGTCTCTGGCTGTGCAGACTGTCTCCAGTGATGATAAAACAAATGATATTAATTATATACACTGACGCTATTAATAAATACACTGATGAAATAATTACACGTAATAAATTAGAACCACTAATGCACTTGCACTGATACCATTACGCACACACTCACTCGTGCCCACAAGGTTGTCGGTGTGGTGTGTCTGGTGTGTGTGTAGACACAACTGCGGCAGTCATAGTGGGCATAAAGGACTCGTGAATGCGCGGTTCACGTCAAGCTAGAGACCTGACAAATTCGCGAGTTTGATGACCTGCAGGCTAGAGACTACAGTCCTATGTACAAATATGTAGATGTCACCTGCACATTGGTTGTCTGCTGTCACAGTGAAAGGAGACTATTGGGCCAGCGTTCTCCAGGAGGTGTCAAACGTTGTGTGGACCAATAGCTAAAGTTATATAAACGCACGTGTTTTGAATTATAGCTTGTCCCGAAATGAATCCGCAAATTCTTCAGGTCTCTATGTATAAACCATTAAACTGATTAACTGAACATCAGTGAAACTCATCCATAATGGTGGTGGATACACCTACTTTGTGATCTATGTGTATGTGTGTATAAAATACATATAGGATACGTTCACCTATTGAAACAATTCTAAACTTCACAAGTGCTCATACATCCACTTAAGAACTAGACTTAACACTTCAATCAGCACGAATGGCAATGCACAAATGCACATGCTCAACTAACTGTAAATTGTAGTGAAATGACTAAACCGATATGCAATTTTCGCTTATAATTTAACTACTTTCAATTGGCTGTTCTTTATGTCACTGTCATAATGCGACGAATATACCATGGTGATACATGTCTAAACATAGGCTGTGAATGCCTTTTACAATATATATTTTTTGATTTACTGTTTCCATGGGAAGAAGCCCACCAGAATTTCAACAAGGTGCCTTGCAAAAACCAAATATATAGTTTGCATAACTCAGATGTGTTTCTTTCACAAAAGCAGTAATTCTTAATAATTACCATAACATGTTAGAAAAAATGTTATTATTGAATTCAGGCCTTCAAAACATATTATTGTCAATTTAGCAAATTTGTGTTTAAGGAATTTCTGTTTTTAAAACATGAAAAAGTAGTCGGAAGATAAAATTATAAATTTATGTGGTTACATTCCCACCTTATAACCTCAAATTAATATTAAATTGTTTCTTATTTTAAATGTTTTGAATAACATTTCATGAGTGGCCTTATCATTTGCATACATATTTTGATAACAGTATCATGAGAAAATGTATTGAAAATATTGCCACCAGTTAAATTCTTTAATGTAAGCAATGAGGGAAAGTTTCATATTGCAGCCTTGTGGTTGACTACTGCCAAAGAGAGGTCCATAAGCAGCTATGTTTTAAGCAGCGTTGCCAACTTTTCGCAATACCAGGATCATGCGTTTATTAAAAAAACACAAAAAAATTTCTAATGCCTTTTAAATAATATCAAATCAAAACTCTTTCTTACAAGCAAAATATTCAGGCAGTACCAAAGTATACAAATATATTTTCAGTAAAAGTACAAAAAATTTACAAAACTTAAAAAATTTTTAATAAATAATTAAGTACGGGAAACTTTATAACCGGTATAAAAATTAAGTTAGCAATGCAATTACTGCAGCTTTGATGGAAAAAATAAATGCACTGACTGCTCTTCAAAGGTAAAAAATTATCAAGGCTGATTATCATACAATTAGAGTACAATCCAAAGCTTGGATCGTAGATAGTACACCACACAAAATTATCATACTTGTACGATCAGGATCATACTGTTGGCAACGCTGGTTTTGAGTGCTTTATTCATTTCTCCTTGGAAGGACACGAATGCAGAAGCTATGTGGTGGGTAATTCTATTTGGTGGTATAAATAAACAAATAAAATTAAACTAGTATTTCAGCTCTGTCTTATGTGCAAAATTGTTTTCATTCATTGTAACAATTCTGACAGATGCCGTGGCCTGGTAGCCCTGCAATCACAAAATAATTTTTAACTTAAAACATTTAGTAAAGAAGTGTTAAAATACCGAGTAATTTTTATTCACACACATTTCTGTCATGTTCAGGTGTGAGAAAGTGTAATTTTATGAGTTGTGAAAGTAGAGCACTGTATATTACTTGTTTTCATACTGCAGATTATGCAAGTCTTACAGTTTGATACTGGGAATCAATACAATAGTGCTTTAGCACTAATTAATTTTGGTTCACATTTATGTAAATGATTTGTGTTAAGCTGTTGTTTTATTATAATTAAATTATAGCTCTTTGGTATGTGAGAAGTTCTTGCTTTTCTTCTAGGATGAATTGAAGGCATACCATGTAATTTACTTACTCTTACATCAATCACTAATTAATGTTGATGTTTCATGTTGTTACAGCACTTGAGGGAACGGTGCATAAGTTTGAAGAACCTTCAGTACAATGGTCCATACAACTGGAGTTACTTGTTGCTGGTAGAAAACCAAGGAGCCATTATTTGTATTTATGATGTTACCCAGAATCAGCTAGCTATGCTGTTTCATCTACAATAATTGTTAATGTTCCCATCTCTGAATAAAACCAATTTTTTCAACCAATAATTGCATACTTTTATTTGCAGTAAACACCTTGTCTTGCCTCCCCACTCCACAGCATGTTTGGCTTCCTGTGTCCTCAAACAACAGAGTAATGTCTAATGTTGTTTGACGTGTCTTTGGCCAACAGTTGGTGAAGCAAGCTACACAAATATTGTCGTGCCATAATATCTGTTCAAATGTCTGCAAGGGTATGATATTAGAAGTTGTGTTAATAAATGCATTTGTCATATTCTATTAACATCTTACACCCAAATCTGTTCAGTTAAATAAAAGTATGGCTCTTAATGGCCTTGTTTAAAGCAGCATTTCAGCCAATTATGGAGGACTGAACATGGTATTATTTTATGTATTCACAGTAAAATTTTTTTACTTGTACTGAAATGTAAACAAGTCGACTTATCATAAACAAATCTTTTGATAATAGCTTGAACAACATAATGACTGATTAACAATATTCTGAGTTTCAGCTAAAACTTCAATGTTAACTTTTTATATATTTTAAATTTGTTTGTCTCCCACTTCAAAATTTTATTGTATCCAAGTCCTCAGCTATAATTTTATGGAAATTGCTTTGTCTTGTATGTAAATTTCAGGGCAGATTTTTTTTAAAATCCAGTCATCTTGGTGACAATTGGATATTCATTCTCGATTCCTGGCATTCAAGCCCAAGTATAAGATAAACTTTAATTGTGATTATTCCATCACTTTACACTCTGTGCTGAGGTGCACTATTACTTTCTCAGCTGGTGCCCTGGCCTAGCTCACAAGTTACTGCTGATGTTCTGATATCCCACCAGAGCACAACTGATATTGAAGAGAAAATGAAAATTATGTAGCTGTGTCCACAAAGTTATACGCAAAGTAATTAGGGTCTTTACAGTCATTTAGCACCCCGTTCTTATGACGACGTATGTTTATGACTTAGCACACCAGGTCAGAAATCAAAACCAAAGAGAAACTGATAAATTATAATTCAAGAGGGCAGGGGCTCAGCCCTATCAAGATTGCATGATGCCAGTAAATGGAAATAGTAAAAAATTTAAAACAAATTTATTAAACTGCAAAGTTTGTCAGCAAGTATAATATTCCCTAATGCAAGATAACTCTGTACAAGCTAATGACACATTCCATCAACCCAGTGGTAATGCTTTACTTAGCCATTTTTACCATACAATTAAGTACTAAAACTTTGTAACATTATGTACACCTCACAAAAAAGGATCATTATTACTCTGGGTCAAGATGCCCTATATTTTGTTTGGTTTTAATATTTTCTGTAAAAATTAAATTTTTTTAAACAGTAGTTGCTGCTATAATAGACCAATATTTTGCAAGTTCAAACAATAAACTTGAGCTGTTTACGACTTTGTTGGTTGTTCATTTTTTCGCTTGATTCTATGTTTTGAAAAGTGGAATTTTTTGCACTATTCTGCATTGCTTTGGTTTTGAATTTATTTTGTATAAGTAAACCTGGGACCCAGTTATTCACCTATGCATGTGCACTAGCTATGGTTGCAGTTATGCCCCATTACGTTGATTCTTATGCTATCCCTCTGCGATTCAATGCAAATTCGTAAGTTTTTTTGGAAAAACTATGTTTTCCCAGTGTATTTTAAATATGTATGTCTTTTACTGCCATAGACCTGATCATTCATGTGTAAGTAAAACTGAAATTGTTACAAAAATAACTAATTTGCTGATTTTTACATTTACATGCAGAAAATTTTTTTTTTTTCAGTATTAACAGATGTTTACCATAACACACTTAATTCAACATTATGACATGGAATTTTCCTGCCGTCACTTCCCACTTTTAACGGGTGCATGCCAGTCAGTGTGCTAGTTAGAATATGCTATTAAGGGGCAGTGGAATTTTTCAAAGATTGATTTCAAAAGTGCTTAGATAACCCTGAACAGCATATAACAAAGTTCATTAACTATTTCAAATTTTACTTTTTTGAATCTATACAGCATAGGAGCTTGAATAATTTTAATAATTGCAGTATTAGATGAAGTCTCCTCGACAGAGAAGACCTTCCAGCAGACGACACCCTGAACATCAATGTCATCTATAACCAATTCGAGGTTCTCCATGATCTTTAACAATTGTCCAACTTTGAGGCTTCATTATATTTTCCTTTTCTTATTTTATTGCTGAGCTCCAGTTTTAGAATATGCATCTGTGTAGCAAATATCTTCAAATGTCTCAGCTGAATATGTATCATAGTTTTCTTCTAGTCCTAGCTCGTGGCTCAATTTTACTACACATTTCATTATCAATTTTTTAATAACTTCTGATTCAGATTTTTTATCCTCTTTATAGGTTTTTTCATTTTCAGCCTTTCAAGCAGTTAATTTTTGATTTGTAATGAACTTCCATAAACTTGACGCGTAACGCATATTGTAAATAGAAGCATCGCTGACACGCCNCCCCCCGCGAGCGCCTACAGTTGACACGCGCCACGGGACACGCATGGCCAGGTCAGATCGACCCGAGAGGACGTACAAGTCATAAACGCGTGCCGAGGTCAAGCCAAGGTAGGCTAGCAACTTTCGCCCACAAGGGAATTAAGACACGTGCCAAGGAGGGCAGCTGCTAGAATATCACCGACCCACCCGAGATATACACGAAAAGGGCTGACAGAGCTTGGCAGTTGTGCAATGAGTTTCCTCCCTTCCCTACCAAAATGCAAGAGAATATGGACACGCTCCGTGAAAACGCTGATGTAAGCTAAAGTTGCGCCAATGCAACGCTAGTTAGACGCGGGAGAGGAGCTGACAATGTCCTCCAAAAGGTTTAAAAAATGTACCTAATAATTTTGTTTGTTTGTTGCATAAATGTTTGTATGGTTTGAGAGTGTCTCCTAAATTATGGAACACATGTTTAGATATAACTTTAATTGAGGTAGAGTTTATCAGGAGTAAAGTAGACCTACGTTTATACATTAAAGATTCAACATTTTTACTTATTTGGATTGATGAACTAATTTTAATCTCAAAATGTGATAAAGAAATTGCTACAATAAAAAATTGGGTAGTAATTAGAGATGAAACGAATAGTAATTTTGCCGGATACCGGATATTCGGCTGGGTCACAAGCCGGATGGCCGGATATCCGGCGGCCGAATATTCGGCAGGTCTGAGTGTGATTTCTTCTTAGAAGAAATATTCATGTCGCAACATGTTTGTTTTCCGACGCCGGCGCATAGATACTCGCGGGAGTGCAGTAAGCAGGCGGGAGGGGTAATGAATGAGTTCGCTCACTCATTTGTTTTGTTTTGTTTGAGCCGCCATTTGTTGACGTTCGGGTTTAGGTGAAATTAGTGAAAGCAAGTTACGAAAATGTCAGCGCGAAGTAAAAGATCTCCAATTTGGCAATATTTTGATATCAGCAATGACAACAATAAGTTTGCTGTGTGTTCGTTGTGCCAAATGCAAATCTCTCATGGTGGAAAAGGAAAAAAAGCAAGTATGTATTCAATTATTTTATTATCGGATTTAGCTTTTTGTATCGAAAATATTCCGCAATTTAACGTGAATAAAATTTATTTCAAGTTGATCTACTAAATTTAATAATAAATAATGATCGTATTCGTAACTAGTTATGTAACCACGGAATTCGAGGGGTTTGTTTTAAAAGATATTATTTTAAGAAACTGCTGTCATACTTTCGTAGCCTTTCGTGAACTTCAAGTAAATTATAAATGGTTAATGGATAGTTAATTTATTGTTGTATAAACTAGTTTACTGATCCGAATTATTTCAAATCTTACTTCGCTTTTATTTATCGATTTTGTTTTAATCAATACGCTTATTTTTCTTTCAGGTACGTCAGCTATGAGTAACCATTTGAAATACAAACATCCGGATAAGTTCAACGAGATTCGTAAGGATAAGTCCGTGGTACTTGCTCCGCTGCCAGCAGCCAATGCTCACCCCGGTCCAAGTACATCGTCGACATCGACACAAAAACAATTAAGTTTGTCTGAATCATTTGAACGAAAATTATTATGGGATGTGAATGATGCAAAGGCCAAAAAGTATCATTATCTAATCACAGAAATGATTGCACTAGACAATGAGCCATTATCTATCGTGGAAAGATTTGGATTCAAGAGATTCATGGAACAAGCGGTACCCCGCTATGAAATGCCGAGTCGCACCTATATTACTCAAACAATTGTTCCTGATATTTACGACCGAATTAAAACAAAAATTGCAGCAAATATAGCAAATGCTCTCGCGATTTCAGTGACTTCTGACGTTTGGACCTGTTTGCACAACAATGCGAGCTTTTTGAGCTTCACAGCTCATTGGTTGTCTTCTGATCTTCATCAGGAACATGCTGTTCTTGCTATGAAGCCATTCCCAGGATCCCATACTGGAGAAAATATAGCAAAAGAGCTTAATACGATCGCAGCTCGCTGGAACATTAACCAAAGTAAAATACATTTACTTATTCATGACAGTGGTGCTAACATGGTCAAGGGTGTTCGAGTGGCCGAGTATGATTCTGCTAGATGCTTCCTTCATTTACTTGAGAGGGTTGTCACAGTCTCGTTAAAGGTTCAACATGAAGTAGTGGAGATGATCGCTGCCGGTAGACGTCTTGTGACGCACTTCAACCATTCAGGTTTAGCTCATGAGAAACTGATCGAAATACAAAAAGAACTTTGTTTGCCACAGCACCAACTTGTTCAAGATGTAAGTACGCGGTGGAATTCTACCTATTATATGGAAGAACGGTTATTGGAGCAAAAACGGGGTATTTCTGTTTACGTAGCTGACCACGGCATACTTAATAACTTGACAGCTCAGCAATGGGAATTGATGGAACAGTGCGTCAAGCTTTTAAAACCTTTTGAGGAAATTACAAAAATCACCAGTTCCGGTCTCTCTTGCATATCAGAAGTTATTCCCCATGTTGCTGCTTTAAAGAAGTATTTGGACAAAGAAGAAACTGCAAAAATTACCCCTGATATACTGCATATGAGAGCCTCGTTAAGAGCTGAAATAGAAAGCCGTTTTAGCACCATAGGACAAGATCAAAATTTTTTGATTGCAACGTTCCTCGATCCGAGGTTTAAGACCAACTTTTTCGGGGCACTTGAAGCTGAAAGTGCTAGGCAAAAAATTTTGTTGGAGTATTTAAAAATGACCTGTGATGATTCGTCTAACAGTGGATGTGATTCGCCATCTTCATCGCCGGCTAAGAGACGTAGAGTTGATGAGGCGGGATCGACTACAACACGCGAGGCTCACGACACATTTTGGAATTGTTTTGATGAAGTGGCGAATGAAAATAATAGATCGTGTCAGGATCAAGAGAAAAGCGCGATTGCAAATGAAATTGATTATTATTTAAAAACAGCTCGTATTGATCGTAGCTCCGACCCTTACTTTTGGTGGAGTGTCAATACAAACCAATATCCAAATTTGTCAAAATTTGCTAAAATTTATCTTTCAGCTCCATGCAGCAGCGTCTATAGTGAAAGGTTGTTTTCTGAAGCCGGCCTTGTCTATGAAAACAAGCGCAATCGCTTATTGCCATTACACGCAGAACAAATTGTGTTCATCCATCACAATTTGCCTTTAGTTAATTTTGAATATTAATAAATTGTGTTTAATATTCATAATAAAGAAACCACCTTAACTTATTGATTTTCATTTGTTTGGCATGAATTTTAGAATGGATTAAATATTATACCTATCTAATGTGGACAGTAGTTGCATTTATTGCATAAATTTAATTCAACTTTGATATTTTTGTACTATCCGGTATCCGGCCGAACCGAATATTGACTCACTATCCGGTATCCGGCCGAAATAGAACAAAGGGCCGGATAGGCCGGATAACGGATAGTAACCGGATATCCGTTTCATCTCTAGTAGTAATATTCCAATTCAGGCAGGGTTGCAATTACCAATAGATAATGAAAATTTAAACCATCATATTCCTTATCGTGAATTAGTAGGGTGTCTCATGTAGATTATGTTAGGCACACGACCTGACTTATGTTATTCTGTGGCATATTTCAGCCAATTTCAACACAATTATACTGATGCACATTTTAGGGCGCTAAAGAGAGTTCTAAGCTACTTCAGTACAACTAAAACTTTGAAATGAAAATTTATCAAGAGTTCAACTAATTCAAAATTAGAACTAACCTCATTTGCTGATGCAGATTATGCATCTGATATTAACGATCATAAAAGCATTTCTGGATTTATTGTGAAGTTAAATGATTGCGTTGTAGGATGGAAATCCAAGAAACAATTGGTTGTCTCTCTGTCATCATCTGAGTCAGAGTATGTAGCAATGATAGTCTTTGACCGAATGTCTCTTTCTTAAGCAACTAATTGAGGGGATGTGTTAGGAGTTAGGCCCAATTTTACTTTTTGAAGACAATCAGTCAGCTATTAAAATGGCCAACACTGCAGAAACCAAAAGGTCAAAACATGTGAGTGTAAAATATCATTTCATAAAGAATCTAGTGGATGAAGGAATTGTAAAGATTAAATATGTTGCTTCAAGTGAACAGGTCGCAGATTTGATGACCAAGGGCTTACCTTTTAAAATTTTTTTAATATTTTTGGCAGAAGCTTAGTTTTATCTAAAGTTTTAATTTGTATTTCTGCTATTTTTGTATTTTTCTTATTCTGTATACCTACTTAAATTCTTATTGTTATTTTAAGTAATGCTTTTTACATATTATGTTCTTGATAAGTATATGCAGTTATTTCAGAGTTATTGCTCTTATAGAATTGACTGGTAACGGGGAGGTGCTGCACTCTACCGTCATACTTTGTAAAGAGTCAGTAGTCGTCGTATCTTTCTGTAATGTAGTTCAGTGTTCTTATAATAAAAGTGTTCTCTCAATCAGGTAGTAATTATTCCCAAATTCATACCACAGCGAGGTATCTATGTTAATACAAAAGAACAAAATGTGACACAACCAAACACAATAACACAGAAACCAATGGAAACCAATAGAAATACAACAGAAAAAAAAAAAACTAACAAATCTTAACAGAAACCAATGAAATTGTCTAGAAATACATAAGGAAACCACAAAAAACATCAGGAATAAATACACATTACTAAGCAACTCAAGAATATAACAGAAGTAAATGTGAGAGAAACAAACAAAATTCAAACAAAACCAAAGAAACTACTAAAAATGTTAACTGCTGTATGTTTTGTATTGTGATGTTGGCAAACCTGTTAACTTTAGTGTTGTGTTTTTGTTCTCGGAGAGTATATAGTTGTTGTTAAGGTTTTGTTCAGTTGCGTTTTAATAAAGACGAGATGAGAAAGCAGTGGCAATTATTTATTACAAACGGAACAGAGAACGATTATTGAACATGGTAGCAGTCCGTGGTTTAGAGGGAGGTTATGCTGGTTTGTAATGCCATATAGAAAAATTGTGATCTTTATAATGAAATATTTGTGAACTGAAGGAGCTTACACGTGTTGGTTTATGCAAAATTGAATCCATAAAACCAGAGGTTGCTGTTCCAGTGTTTAATGGTAAGAATTTTCAAACACAGAAGTTTCTAATTATGACAATCTTGGATGCAAAAGATTTGTCTGTGATTAAATTGGATGTTCCGGAGCCAGTTACTGCTGAATGGGGTAAGAAGAATAAATGTGCTAAAGCTATTATTGTCAGTGGTTTAAGTGATGCGCAGATCAGCTATACAGAAGAAGCAGTGAATGCCAAGTCAATTTTGGAGAACTTGTCTTGTGTATATGAAAGGAAAGAAGCAATTGGTAAGCTGATGATGAAACAAAAATTGCTGGAACTCAAATTGGAAGAAGGTGGTGATCTGATGAAACATCTGGAATACTTTGATAAGATGGTGAAAGAACTGCATGCATCAGGTGAAGAAAACAACGATAAAGGTAATCGTGGTGGACATTTTGGAAATTCTCGTAATCAAGAGAATAAGAATTCTGGTGGTAAAGGTATAAATTTTATAAATGCAAGCATGGCTCAACCTGGTTTCAATGTTGATGAGAAGGTAAAGTCTCAGGGCTATCATGCTGAAATGGAAATTGTTAAAGCAGAAATTAAATGGTATAGACTCTGGTGCAAATAATTATTGTGTAAATAGGAATTATATATTTTATAAGAGTGTTAAATTAAAGAAACCTGAACCAGTAGGTTGTGCAAAAGATGATGCACAGATGCTTGCATATGAAGTTGATACAATTCATTGTGTTTTTCAAATGTCTATAGATAAAGTAACTGTAGAATTTACGAATGTACATTATGTGCCTGAACTTAGAACAAATTATCTGTTAGAAAATTCGCTAAAGCTGGTACAGATGTTAGATTTTGTGGAAACTAAGTCGTATTTGTTCATGGGAAGGGTTATCCATTTTATGTGTGTGTTCTGGAATCAAATGGAATGTATGAAGTAATATGTACTGTTGCTAAATAAATTCGTGAAATGACGAATCTATGTACTAGTAAAGTAAACATGAACACGTGGCATAAAAGGTATGGCCATCTTAATTATGATACTTTAAAGAAAATGAAAAATGGTAACATTGTTGATAGTTTTGATTGCACTGATGTTAATTGTAATGTAAAATATTGTAATATTTGTTTGAAAGCAAAACAGCGAGCATTTCCTTATAACGAAAAACGATTGTGGAGCAGGAGTGTGTTAGAAATAGTGCATTCTGATGTGGTAGTAGTGAATAGTCCTAGAGGATGGAATGGAGGAAACTGTGTGGTGACTTTTCTTGATGATTTTTTTCGTTTTAGTACTGTCTATGTCAATAAAAGGAAAAGTGATGTATTTGAGGTGTTCAAAGAGTATAAGGCACGCAATGGGAATTTAGCTGGTATTCACATAAAGATGTTACGATGTGATAATGGTGGCGAATATACGAGTAAATGGATGAAGAATTTTTGTCAGGAGTCGGGTATTAAAATTCAGTACACTGAGGCATATACCCCACAACATAATGAGGCTTTGATGAATACAGCTCACTCTCTATGTTGAAAGAGAGTAAAGATAAATATCNGAAGCAGTGTATTGTGCGAATTATTTGAGAAATAGGAGCCCAACTTCTGTAAATAAGGACAAAACACCATACGAGTTGTTTTATGGTAAGGTATCAGATGTGAGAAATTTACGAGTTTTTGGTTGTGAAGCGTATGTAAAGATTCCAGAGAACTTACGCAGAGAAAAGTGGTCTGATAAGTCGTGGTGTGGAATTATGAAAGGATATACGGACACAGGGAATAAGATTTGGTCAGAGAAACGAAGGAGAATTTATGTGGCCAGAAATGTTGTGTTCAATGAGATGGTTAGTGTTGATAGTCAATGTTTCAAGTGAAATGAAGACAACGGTTAGAATGGTATCTGAAGACGAAGAGGAACATAAAGAAGTTTAAATAANGTCAGAGAAACGAAGGAGAATTTATGTGGCCAGAAATGTTGTGTTCAATGAGATGGTTAGTGTTGATAGTAATGTTTTAAGTGGAGCGAAGACAACGGTTATAATGGTATCTGAAGACGAGGAAGATAATGAAGTTGAAAGAGGAGCTAGTGATAATGAGGGGGCAGAAGAAGAAGTTCCAGAGAATGAGGATGGTGTGAGAAGAAGTCAGAGGAATAGAAGACCACCTGTAAGATTTGATGATTATGAGGTGTATGCTTGTCATGTAGATTTTGAGGCCCCTCAGACATATGAAGAACTGAACGCTATGAAAGAGAATGATGTCTGGTTGTTGTGCAGGAAACCTGAAGATGTAGAGACTGTTAATACGAAGTGGTGTTTACGATGAAGTATGAGAATGGAAAGAAGATTTACAAGGCAAGGTTAGTTGCAAGAGGATTTAAGGAGCGAGAAAATTTTGATCCTGAGGAAATGTATGCTCCAGTGGCTAAGTTGATGACTATTAGGACGTTCTTGTCTATTGTGAATCAGAGGAAGTATCATATGGAACAGTTGGATGTAAAGTTTGCGTTTTTGAATGATAAATTGGATCATGCTGTTTACATGAAGCCACCAAAGGGTCTTAAGTGTAGAAAGGGACAAGTATGTAGCTTGAAGAAATTGTTGTATGGTCTGAAGACAGCACCTAAGGCTTGAAATAAAGTGTTTGAGTCTTTGATGGTGAAGTTGAAGTTTAAGAAGTCATACCATGATGGTTGTCTTTATACCAAGAAAGAGAATGGAGTATATACTTATGTAGTGTTGTGCGTTGTTGATTTATTTATAGCCTCTTCAAGGAAGGGTGATATTACTAAATTGTGTGATATTGTATCAGAAGAGTTTAAAATGAAGAGATTAGGTATGCTCTGGAAGTTTTTAGGTTTCGAGATTCAGTGGGATCATGAAAAAGGAGAGATGAAGCTCAGTCAGGAGAAGTATACGAGAATGGTTTTAAGAAAGTTTCATATGGAAGAGTGTAATCCGATTGGTACTCCAATGTAAGTGAATTTTAAGATTAATGATGAGTGCACAGGTGAGAAAAAGTGGCCTGTACGAGAACTAGTAGTTAGTCTATTATATTTGGCGTGTGGTGTGCATCCAGATATTATGTTTGCTGTAAATCTGTTTAGTCAATATCAGGAGAAGCAAACTGAGAAAGTCTGGATGGGACTGAAGAGAGGGTTACGTTATTTAAGTGGTACTGTAGAGTATGGTTTGCACTATATGTGTAAGTAGGAGTCTGAGCCTCTTTGTGGACATGCTGATTCAGATTTTGCTTCAGAAGTAATTGATCGTAAATCAATTAGTGGTTTTATTTTTAAAGTTTTTGATAATGTAATGTGTTGGTCTACTACGAAGCAAGGTAGTGTTAGTCGCTGAACAGTAGAGGCTAAATATGTGACTTTAAGTCATGCAGTAATGGAAGGGGTTTGGCTAAAGTATTTTCTTTCTGAATTTAATGCAACATAGCCAAATTTGTTATTTATGAAGATAATACTAGTTGTGTTAATATTGCTAAGAATGCAGAAAACTCAAAGCTTACTAAGCATATTGATGTTCATCACCATTAAATTAAAGATAAAGTATTAGATGGTACTGTTGTGTTACAATATTTTGATTCAATAGGAAATCCTGCAGATATTTTTACGAAACCTGTTTAAAAACATTTGTTTGTTAGTCAATTAATAGTGTTAAGAATTAATTAATTTTTGGTTTTGTAATTTAAACAGGTTTGAGGAAGGGTGTTAACTGTTGTATGTTTTGTATTGTGATGTTGGCAAACCTGTTAACTTTAGTGTTTTGTTTTTGTTCTCGGAGAGTATATAGTAGTTGTTGTTATTGTTGTTGTTAAGGTTTTGATCAGTTCGTTTTAATAAAGACGAGATGAGAAAGCAGCAACAATTATTTATTACAAACAGAGCAGAGAACGATTATCAAACAAAAAATAGAACAGAAAACCCCAAAACACAACAGAACCAATAGAAATTACTGGGACTACAAGATACAATGAAATGAAATACAACAGAAACCAATGAAAACCACTAGAAATATAACATAAAATCACAAATCAAAACAGAAACAAATAGTAATTACTGAACTACATCAGGACAAAACAGAATGAAATGAAAACATAAATCAACAAAATACAACACAAACCAATGGAAATCAATAGAAATACAACAGAAAGCCACAAAACACAACAAAAATATGCAGAAATTTTGAAACTACATCAGCATAATACAGGATGAAATGCACCAGAAACAAACAGTAATCTGAGCTGATATGTTTAACTATAACAATGAAATATGTTTCCTTCAGTGCTACCTAAAAAATTAAATACATAAATTGGCAATGTTTTATTTACAAATAGCATTAAAAAAAACTAGGTTAAAAAAATATTTTAACTCAGAACTATTTCTTACTAGCCGTTGCCAATACATTGCTGCTCTCACAATGTTTAATTTGTATTTAATACAAAATAAATATTACAAGTCACAGAAAATACTATGTTAAAGTTTTATTCATTCAAGAATACAATACTTTAAAGTTAATCACAGTGTTATATATTTGTGGTATACAAGTTATTGAAAAAACAGGTTGACATGTTACATCTAGGGTGATTTTTCAAAGGTTTGTTTCAAAACATTCAAAGATAACATGAATGGACTATCGTAGTGATGCCAGATACAGTTCAAAGTTTGCAGGCATATGCCAAGATTACCTGCAAATTGTATTTATAAGATTTATTGTTTTAAAATTGACTTTCTCAAATTTTTTATACTGTAACCGTTTGAAAATAAAAAAAAACATATAGGTTTATTTTCTTAATTTGTTAATAACATTTAATTTAACCTTTCCCCAGCCATATACAGATGATGTGGTGTAAACAAGTTGGCTGCATTCTTCTATTGCATTGGATATTGTCACATTGTATTTGTACCCTAACACTGATTAATTGTTGGTTAAATTAGCATCTGGCTGCATCAAGAAAAGAGGAACAGCATAGGCAGTCATATACTATTATATTAAAAATAATTTCTCTTAAAAAAATGTATTTACACATCCTTATATAACAGAATGGAGACTTGTGGTATACAAATATTACAGTCCCAAATCCTAAGTTACATTTCTGGAATTCTGTGTTCAACTACTGTTTGTCCAGTGGCACAAATTAACTTTGAATATGTTCATTGTAACCATCATGTTGCCTTAAATTTTAAGTGACTTATACCTTCAGTATGTGTGCATGACTACCTGTGTGCAAAGCCTGCCAATATCATTATTTATGCATTTTATTGTAATGTTGTACTAAACAATCTTAATGAAAACAATGAGAGCATAATAAAATGGATTAGTGTAAGTAATGAATCTTTGAAAACCGTATGGGAAAATTAAATTGCTAATTAGAGTATTCATAAACATTTACTCATTTGTTGCAACGCACAAGAAAACTTCACAGGCAGAAGTTTAGCTCTTTGATTGCAGCGGTAACCATACACTTCTAGGAAATGCCATTTGAACAAGACTATCTACACGGGGTACTAAAATTGTAACATCACAAATCTCACATTATGTCAAGCTCCATAAAAGTAGCTCCTGTGATGTAATAATTATTGTGCTAACAAAAGCCAGCTTTTGTGCAGTTACATTATGGTAACGTCTAATTACGGGCTTCTGACAGATGATGCAATAGACTTCATATTATATAGCATTGTACTATAATACAATTAAAGCTCCAAAAATTACAGTTTTATAGCAGCACTACAGTTATACTTTTCTTGAAAATTTAATGTTTCACATAACTCAACATAGTATATGTATTAACACCTTATAAATATGTAGTGACCCAGTCAGAAATTTAACTGAAATATACTACAGCTTAATATTTGAAGTTTTACGTAAGTGTGCACATACATCAATATTTCAATGAACAATCATAATCATTTGATATTGGTGTGATAAAAACAAATTTCTGGTACCTCTAGGTGTATCACACTAACATTTCATTTCATAGTAGTGCAAAGGTAAAGGAATTATGTCTACACCAATTGAACAATACTGTTCTAATCAAACATCTCATTAATCTGCCAACCAATTTACAAATACATATTTCATATAGTACTGATAACATATTTTTAGTATTTAATGAAATCTTTCAGTCATTAATCTGTACAAAAGTTTGATTTAGCAAGGAGGTGATCAAGTAATTGACAAATAACCATATTCTTTTCTTCAGGAAATGCTATACCTTTAAAATTTGCTTATTACTACCACTAATATGTAAAATTGTGCCACTACGAGTGTGAGTTCGGTGGCAAAACTTCTCCAAGTGAGGATAAGGGAAGATGCGTTTAGGTGTGACTCTTACACTTTTGCTTCTCTACAAATATTATTTGGCTGCAATCAAAACCTGCTGTATAAAATATAGAGGAAATTCTGTAATCAAAAAGTGAGTGAAGATGTACATAATTATCAGAAATGCACTATAACAATTCATTGGAGATGGTATACAATTTAGCCATACTTCCCAGTGAACAAAACCAGTTTGAATGTCAATTTGGTGTTATTCTGGAGCCCTTTACTAAATTTAGGGAGGCACAATTTACACCCTGCTCCCCCCTCATAGTTTTTATGCCATTGGAACAAGGTTCATGAAGAAAAAATTGTCACAAGTAATTAGCTAGTCAAATAAAAAAAATTATCTGTCTCAGTACAGTTTATTTTAATTTGCATACTTGCATGCATACATACATGTGCACATTGCCTGTGTGCTTGCATGCATATGTATACCACTCCATAAGTCATACATACATACATACCTATGGTAGAATACAGAGGTAGAATGTTCCCCGATTAAACACGGAAGACCGACCTGCATACGTTTGCATTCAACCTGATGTACATCAACATCTGACGTCTGTTTTGGACCGCTAGGGTGGCCGTTAGTCCTAAAAGTGCTACTGTGCTCATGACATCATAAGACAATTGTGTTTTGTGACGATGACGCTGCACAGCGGTGTGGAACTTCCTGAAAATGAATTTTAGCTCATGGATGCACTCTATAATGTGACAAGAAATTTTGTCATTAGCCAGCATGACCGGNCTCCATAAGTCATACATACATACATACCTATGGTAGAATACAGAGGTAGAATGTTCCCCGATTAAACACGGAAGACAGACCTGCATACGTTTGCATTCAACCTGATGTACATCAACATCTGACATCTGTTTTGGACCGCTAGGGTGGCCGTTAGTCCTAAAAGTGCTACTGTGCTCATGACATCATAAGACAATTGTGTTTTGTGACGATGACGCTGCACAGCGGTGTGGAACTANTCATAAGACAATTGTGTTTTGTGACGATGACGCTGCACAGCGGTGTGGAACTACCTGAAAATGAATTTTAGCTCATGGATGCACTCTATAATGTGACAAGAAATTTTGTCATTAGCCAGCATGACCGGAAATGTAAAATAAATTAGTTTGTTAGTAATTGATTGTATTGCTAGGGCTCCTGTTGTAGGTTTTTTGTATATATAGGGCTGACCATGCCTGGGTTAAGAGTAGAAAGATGTCTGCCTATCCCAGAGATTGTCAGCTTCACTTGTGGTTGCCAAAGATAAGTATATCAAAATGACACGTTTGGTAGTGGCATTCGGCCTTAAATTGTAAAGATATAGCATTTCTAATGTAAGGATGCATGAGATTTTGATCACAGTTGTAAAAGTTGGTAGTAAATATAGATTTCTTTTTAAAGCAAAAGAGAACTATTGCATGACTATAAAAATTATTGGGTTTCTTAAAGGCAGTTCAATGAAATGAGTTTTGGTAGAGGCTAGAACATGGATGGGTGAACGTTTTCCTAGAGTCATTGTATTTAATGGTATTCTGCAATCACCACTTAGTACAAACATAATTTTTAGTATTTGTAAATGTAAATAGAGATAATATTTTTTATACTTTTATAAATATTTTATTGGGATTTTCCCCTATTGCAAATTCTATAAAGAAAAGATTTACAATATATGATAAAAGATTTCATCAACCATATTTTTTAATGTGTTTGCTCCTTATAAGTTGTGATAATCCTACAA
Organism: Clitarchus hookeri; assembly: GCA_002778355.1. Classification (NCBI taxonomy): domain Eukaryota; kingdom Metazoa; phylum Arthropoda; class Insecta; order Phasmatodea; family Phasmatidae; genus Clitarchus; species Clitarchus hookeri. The sequence continues at coordinate 443,456 of NQII01000548.1, read as the reverse complement.
GTAACTGTTATTTAATTCTTGCTGCACTTTCAGGTAATGTTTATAAGAAATCAAAGGCCAACTGTAAATTGTTAAGGTTGGCAGTGATGTCATGGCCTTTTGGATCTGCTCCAGGTGACAATGTAATCTACAGCATCTGCCATAGGGTGCCACAGTTTTCCAATAGTCATCCTGTTATTCACGTAACACCTTGTGGTGTATTGTTTGCCAAGAGGAATATTAGAATGAATTAATGAGACTGTATTGTGTATTAAAGTATACTATTGTTGCATCGAGTAATTTGTTACCATGTATTTGATATAATCTTAAAAATAGTTTATTACTATTTATTAGCAGTCTTTTTCTATTTCAGGAGTACGCTAAATATTTGGAGTGAATTTATAGATTATGTTGGTGGTTTTGAAAAATACTCCTTACAATATTAGAAAGTTAATTTTCAGTGGTAAAATATGTTATTTTAAAAGGCTAATATTGTAATCATTTTTCATGGGTATTGGTTTTGGGGCACATTGGTTACATGAGATTCTTATATTTTTGCAAAAAAGCATACAGAGAGAAGAAAATGAGGAATTAATTTTGTTATTTGTCAGTTGGTGGCATGAAAGAATGTATTTTGACATTGTTCAAAGACAAATCTTAACATTAAATGATGATGTTGCAGAGTTCCCATACTGGCAGACACACATGTATGTAGTAACCATTGAAATGTTGATCTTAGGAGTCCCTACAGTTGTGTTGTGAGTTACGCAACAGTTTGACTAAAAAAAACTGCCAGTTAACTGTGAAAACAGGCCTATTATAAACAAATTTGCAGCCTGTTAACTGTGTGAAAACAGTTATTATATTGTTACATGATGCCAGAGGGACGTATCTAAGTTCATGAGGGATGGAGTACTTAATAAAATTAACTAAATTTGATTTTTAATTTATTCAAAACGCTATTATTTACAGCATTAAATTATTTGTCTCCCCTATTACTCTTTTTATTTCACAGTGAGTGCAATATTTAATGTCTATTTCAACTCTAATTAAAGTTCTTCTTTATGTCTCTGTTTGGTTATTGTCAATTAACACACGTTCAGTCTATCTGTTGCCAACATTTGTAATGTGTTTCACGCACGCATCCAGTCCAATAGTCAAGCCTGCAGCTGTACTCTTCACTGCTCTGATGTTCGCAGTTGCAGATTTTCCTCGCGCTGGTCACTTTTCTTGGCATGTGCTTCTCTTCTAGCTAGTTGTCTACAGCTAAAACTCATCCATTCAACAAATCCCAGCCCGGGGGCCCAATATGCTTTTATATCAGTCGCTCTAACCATCTGGAAGGTTCAACGCACCCCAAGTCACGCTGAGAGAAACGAGGTCAGTAATCCACAGCATTCTTCAGATAAACGCAGAAATTCTATCCGCCAAGGTTGAGGAGCGGTGAGCCACCATTGGGTTATCGTGGCAGAATGCCTTCATAACTCAAAACGCTGGTAGGATTATTGCTAGCTTATCATTCAAAACATTCCATTGATGTGCTGCCCCGCTATCATATCACTGCTCTGTCCTCCTCTTCCGCTCGCTACTGCAGGGCGGGCCAAGGTCAGCGACACGTAACAATATATAAACATCATTGCAGCCTATTTCTAACAAACCTTTCTTTTGAAGGTATGTTCTCTTTCATTTTATCGTCTGATAAAAAAAGCCTTAAAATCCAACTCATAAAAAAGAAAAACATTATTTTTTTTTTACAAACAACACACGTGCGCACGCGCACACACACACACACACACACACACACACACACACACATATATATATATATATATATAATCATTGTGCTATTCAACAACATTGTTTTACCAGCACAAGTAAGTCAGCTATACAAGAGTTAGTACCCTCGCTTCATAGAATGAAGATACCCTTAATAGACTCCTGAACAAACCTATGATAATGCTTATGTCTGACCACAAAAGGATCCAAGAAGCTATGTTCACCAATAAATTTAATACAAAATTTCCTGTTAGCATACTGTCTTGGCCTAATATTTGGACCACTTGTTATTATTGTAAATTTAAATATAAAATAATTCAATGCTGGTAATTCAACAACTGAGATAATTACAATGACCTATTATAAGATTAAAAACCCCTACTGATTTTTGTATTTGTTTAACTTATCTGACAAATGCTGATCGACTTTAGTAAGAGTACCACACTTATTTTGTTGTTCTTCTGAGACTGTTGGACTTGGACACCAAAGTTAGATTACCTATCATTTTTGCCTGTTCAGAGTGTTTCTTTGCTGATTTTACAACAGCATTTATATCAACCTCAAGTATTTTTTTCTTTCCTTCACCTTGAGCTCATCTATTTCACCTGTGAAACTTTGCCTTTTCCAATGTTTCTGTTCAATTTCCTTTTCATGCCTTTTTCTTCCAAATAACTTTGCAGCTTCTGACGTGCCCCAACTGCTGAAACAATTAGATGATTAGTAATTTTGACATTCAAAGCTCCACCAACAAATGTAATGTATTGGCAAATTATTTGTTGTTAAACTACTGTGTGCTCATGCATATTTTCAACTTCTATCTGTCTGTTCGAAGAGGAACATCTCCCATCAGATGCCTGCCCATGTGAGAGAACAAGAAGCATTTTTATCACACAACACATTTTTTCATAGCTGGAACTTGAGTTAGCACAGGAAAATAACAGCGAATCCAAATTCTTTTCTGTTTTTAAATTATTGAATTGTGATGAAAAACTAAACTCTGCAATAAAATCTTTAAAAAATGAAATCACAGTATCACAGTCAATTTCTTTAATTTGTCCTGAATCCACCAATATTAAATAAAGACTGATGAGAACAATTTAGTGCAGTTTGTACCATCATTCATTTCCCTAGGATTGAAATGGACAAGATTTCTAATGATCGAATACTGCAGAGGGCACTTGTTCATCAGTTTTTTTACAGTTTCAATGAGAAAATCACAGCATTCCATTTGAATCTGAAGAAAGTTACGTTCCTTGATGACAATATTTCTGTGAAGCAGATCTTTTACTCAATTTTCTGCAGCAAATCCCTAAGTGTATTTTTGATACTGGTAAATGGTTTTCTTAGTAATTTCAATTTTAATTATTTTTCCACAAGAATTTGCTGTTTTCATTACATCATCTTTGATGAGCCTCCATTGCTTTGCAGCAATATCAACATATCCTTCCCTAAAAATGGAAGGACTGGCTTTTCAGTTTGATATGCTGTCAAAAACAGTTCTATTTGCACAGCAATAAACTGAAATACAAGCAGTTTTGCAGGAGTGAGTAGATCATCTGTTGCTTCTTTGAATAGCAGAGAAAAATTTAGTGTAGGGGTTTGGACAGTACTTCTCTGTAACTGACTGAACATACTTGATGTTGTGAGGCCACATCTCAAAAGTGCAAAACACCACAGTTGAATTTTCAATCCATCTTACTCCACAATATTTCCAGAGAAATACAAAACTATCAGTTACCTTTGTGTAATATTCTCTTTTGGCTGGCTGCCTTCCCACGTCCCAAGTTGATGAAATCGAACCATGCTTGAAAACACCATGAAGTATTATGAGTAACCCACAACTGCCAGTATGAATTACTGATATGTTAGTCTCTCTCTTCAAATGATCACAGATATCATCATAAAATTTTCAGTTTACATTTGGACCAACCATTGATAGTTGCAGCAAAGACATACTGGGAAGACAGATTTCCGTGCTCAATTTTTTGGTAATTATTAAGAATAGGGGATTTTCTAGGGAAAAAAAAAAATCACGGAAAATGGTATATTTCCACTCTACTAATGATGCAGAACACGAATATATGAGGGGCATTAACTAATTTCTTAATATGTGCCCACCTAACATAACAGAACCAACCCCAAGATGGGTGAATCACTATTTCACATTTTTAAACTATCCTAGGATTGTAGGGTTTTAAACTAATCTAGGAGTTTAGGGTTTTACACTAACCTAGATTGCAGGGATTTACACTAACCTAGGATTGTTTTTTAAACCAACCTAGGTTTGTTGGGTTTTAAACTAACCTAGGATTTTAGGGATTTACACTAACGTACGATTGTAGGGTTTTAAACTAACCAAGGAATGTAGGGTTTTAAACTAACCTAGGATTTTAGGGTTTTACACTAACCTACAATTGTAGGGTTTTACACTAACGTAGGATTTTTGGGTTTTACACTAAACTACGAATTTAGGATTTTAGGGATTTAAAGGAACCGTAAAACATACCAAAAAAATAACAATCCCTACCCTTAATAATTACATATTTTTTTATATTAAAGCAACATGCCTTCTGCTGTAGCATGACCATGGAAATGTGAATGTAAATAGTATGACTTCCTATGATCAGCTTCCCAATATTGAACATGGTAATCTAATTGCTTCTGGTGTAGTTTCTGTTATTGTGCTCATCAAAAAGTAGGAGACACAATTCCTCTTCCTAAATGTTTTCCATCAGCATAAGGGCAAAAATACAGTGGTATACTAAAACACAATATATATGCATACAACCTTAGTTTCCGCTAACAAAAAGCCTTTTACAACACCACTATCAGGAAACATCTGTTTGAATAAGAACCTAATATCTTCTCATGACCTGCACGATAAATGGTTACTGCACACTTTATATAGCCGGAGAATTTAGGCTTTTAATGTATCTTGTCCAGTCAAAGAGGAGGTAAACTTTTGACCTTGTGGAGCAAAATCACTGTACCATTCTGTTACCACTGAGCTTGTAGATTGTAAAAGTGCGGGCCGCGGCTCATTAAGGCATATTTAATATTACTGCAGCCTCACCGTTTGGCGCCATATTGTAAAGTTCCACCTTTTTTCTCGTTAAGCTAATATTTAGAATATTACAGGCTCACATGGTGGACGCCATGTTGTTAACGTTCGGCACTTGTTACTGCCGACTGTTTATGTTGCCACGGCTTGCTCAGGGTAGAAACACGAGACTCAGTTAATTGAACACTAGTTACTTAAGAAAAAAGGTCCATATTAGTTTGATATATATTTTATTTATCTTTTGAATGATACAGTTCATCTACGAATGTCCAGTATGCAGAGTACGAACCTTTACCATTAAATGTACTATTGCAGATAACAGTGCCACAGTCGTTTACTTAATGATGTTCTTAAAAAACTGACCCGAAGAAACTTAAAATGTGGCTACCTCCCACACCGGCTGAGAATTGATATATTAAAGTCTAGTTGCCGATGTGGGGGTTCTAGTCCTGCCCGAACGCGGCCTAGGCTAGCATTGCATGATACTTCTCGACTGCCCCGAAGTACCTTCTTCCGACGACTGACTTCAAAAAGACTGCTCTCAGGGCGACAGACAGATGCCCTTTTTTGTGCTGCCTATCACCCCCCTCTCCTGAGATAAGCGCCTGGCATCTGCCAGCAACGTCATCTAAAACTGCACGTGTCCCGCTCTCAAAACGTTATCGATACTGCGTTGTCAACAGAAACGAACCTCTCGTACAACAAAAACTTGTTGACGTTGCCTGAAAATGTGCTGGAGGAACTAAAACTTGTCGACGTTGCCTGATCCACAGAAACGAACTAATCTGATTAATGCTGAAGTTTCCCCAAAAAACCAAAGTTCGAAACGAAACACCACCGGACTCCTGATAAAACGTAAACACGGCAAACGTCCTCCCGATAACCTACTAACGCACACGTCTGCCGGATAAACTATCACGGAAACGAGCCACCACGGCTTTAAACTTCAGACCCGATAAAAATATTAAGAAGCTTTCCAAAGCTTCAAACACACGAAAGAATTTTACACCCGTGTCCCGAAAAATTATGAATACTGCGTCATTACAAGATGAACCATCACGTGTCTGTTTACTACTGAGAAAAAATTATTATTCAAAGTTTACTGTTTTCACAAGCAAGATTACAATGGTTTTTTCCACCCATGTGGTTTGTTAAAGCAGATACATCCATTTTGCCAATATCACACACAGTATCGCACAAACCTGCATTTCACTTTATTTCTGTCTGCCTCATTTTACAGCCAAATTTGCTACATTTAGGGTTTTGTAATCAAATGTCATTAGAAACACTGCTCCAGGCATATGCAACAAAATGTATGAAAACCCTACATGACTCATTGTCTTTTCCTGCTTATTGTAACACAGTTGGTGGTTCCATTCACCTTAACATACTTCACAAAAGAGAACAGTACATAAGTACAAACTAACACAATGCTAACTGAAATACCCATCTTTCAAGTAAAAAAGAAGCATGCACACAGATAATGGTTCAATGCACACACACACACAGGTTAAAATTAAATCTTAATAATGACGAAAATTGTCCCGTAAATAACCAGCATAACAATAAAACAAAGGTTCAACTTGCAGCTCACATATGGAAGCACAAAAAAAAAAAAAAAAAAAAAAAACATTTAACGTAAAATAACACTGGAAAATGGTTGTCTCTTATTTTGGAACAGAAAATACACACATGTAAAGTACATCACAGCCATGAAAACTACGCCACATTGTTTACTATGTGAGCTTATGACAAAGTTCACTACTCTGCATGCCCCACAATTACTACACCATATGATAATTAATACTTTGTACCATATCTTTTGTCTGTGCAAGCATGTGAGATATAATACATCAAATACCATCAGTATGATAATATCCTGCGGTTATCTAGCGGATTCTTGCACACAAAAATAACAAAGAGAATAAGCAGAAAGAAATATTGACAAATAGATGAAATAATACACCTGTGAGTCATCTTCACTGGTGTGACGTGCTTGAACAAATCATTCACTCACGAGGCTTGTTTTTTTTTTTTTCAGTTACAGTAGTAAGGAAACAATAACTAATTTACACATAGCCCATAAACTCAAGGCCATGAAATTGCACACTTAAAATTACAGGACACTCAAGGACTGTATGAACCCTATATTGGCTCATCAACAGGAAACAACAGAAATCAATAAAAATACATTAGAATGAGAATCTCGCACAATAGACACCACTGAAATTTCTGTTGAATTTTGTTTGTTTCTGTTGTAAATTTTTGGTAGAGATAAGTGCTTCGATACAAGTTCGAAAAAAAATTCTTGACTTGCCTTGCCTTGGCAGTACAATTATTAAATTTAATTGCCTATAATAATAATTTTTCTACAGATGTAAAATGCTGACATTCAGAAACATTATCAAAAAATAAGTTTACAATATAACTAATGAGCCTAGTTTCCTCAACAAGGGTGCAATTAATTTTTAAGTAAGTTCATAAAAAATGTGTTGGTAGGTAGAACTTGAATTCTCTTTGAAAGCAATATCATTAGAAATGAAACAAGAAACTTACGCAACAGTAATGAGACAACAATTACAAATATACCCTTGCCTTACAAGGGAGTTCAACACAGAAAACCTTGTAAAGCCAGTGTGCAATCATCTGCATTACTGAGGTCGGATTCGGGGCATCAACCTTGGATTTAATCAGTCTAATGTTTCGAGTGGTAGGGTTTACTGATCTAAAATATCTACAGGACTGTCATTTTGAAAATTAGTGACTAAGCCACTTAAACCATGCAAGTTTACTTGGCCTACTGTAGCGATACTTGTGCGAAGAACTCGGTGGAAATCGGTTGATTTCCCCCGGAGATATGTCATAAAAACATTATTTTCATATTTCATGCTATCTTACAAAACTGCCAGCCAAAAAAAGATGCTCAGCATACAATGCTTCTAATATATACTATCAATATACGAATGTTGGTTGAATTTGGTTAAATTATTTAATATATATGTCAAACTTGTCATTTTGATTATCATTGTCTTACCCAATTAAATCATGAAAGTTTACATGGCCTTTTGTAGCATTCATGGTGTGCACAATTTGGTGAAAATTAGGTGAACTGTCTCAGAAATATTGCAAAATGTTTGAACACAAAACTTAAATGATTTTATAGATGCCATTCAAAAAATAAGTGTTCATACTTAAAAAATACATATATTAATATGTCTTGCCGCAGTACAACTTTTTTTGCAAAATTAGGTAAGAATGAGTTGATTGTTTCCCGAGATATGAGATAAATAATTAATTTTTTATTGGTGGGGCTGCCTTACAATATGGTAGAGATATGAGGCTCTGTACAGACAAATTAGATTTTTGGAATAGGTACTGCCAGCATACAAAATTAAGTTGGAATAGATTACATTGTTTCTATGATTTAGCATTCTACGCTAAAATGGTGTCATTTTGAAAATATATGTCTGACATGCTTAAAACACAACACTTGACATTATAAGCATCAGAACTACCTGTCTGCCAAATTTGGTACCAATCGATTAATTGGTTACCGATATGACATAAAAACTTTATTTATTTGTATGGCGCTATCTTACAAAATGGCTAACAGAACTGATTATGTGTTTGCATGTATGATGCTTGTAATAGGCACTTTCAGTACACAAAATTTGGTCAAAATTGGTTCAATGGTATGATAGATATACCAAATAAATCTAAAATATTTGTACAGCCCTCAATTTTAAATAAGAACCTAATTCAATCACTCAAGTTTACTTGGCATATCATAGTATTACTTACATGCCAAATTGGGAGAGAATTGGTTTAATAGTTTTCAAGTTATAATGTAAACTATAATTTTTTCATTTAGCATATCTTTCAAAATGGCGGACCAACATCAATATCCCTCTCAAAATTTAATGCTTACTCAATGCTTAAGTTTACAAAATTTGGTTTTAATCGGTTGAGTGGTTCCAATGATATGACATATCACCCCAAATTTTTTAATGGCCGCCATTTTAAAAGTAACTATTCAGCGTGGTCAAAAACTGTAAAAGTTGGGTGTCCTTACTAAAAACTATATGTGTACAAAGTTTGGTGAAATTTGGTTGACACATTCAAAAATTGAAAGGAGAGGACATACATGTGCGNTAAGTTTACAAAATTTGGTTTTAATCGGTTGAGTGGTTCCAATGATATGACATATCACCCCAAATTTTTTAATGGCCACCATTTTAAAAGTAACTATTCAGCGTGGTCAAAAACTGTAAAAGTTGGGTGTCCTTACTAAAAACTATATGTGTACAAAGTTTGGTGAAATTTGGTTGACACATTCAAAAATTGAAAGGAGAGGACACACATGTAGGTTGTTCATGGTAAAGTGAGCACTTTTGAGACCGTAGTTACTTTTTCTTTTAAGCCATTTCTTATCTTTTAACCACCTTTTTTAAATAAATATTGCCACGTAAGTAATAAACATAGTGTATATATTCCACAGCACTCACGAGTTGACGTCTAAGGCTAAAATAAAATAGATCTATTGACTATTATTCCAAATGAGAGGACTTACAAAAGTGCTCACTTTACCATGGATAGCCTATACACACATACAAACAGGAAAATGATCTCATAAGTCTTTCTTTCGTTAAGAAAGTTGGCTAAAAAGTTGTACTTCACATTATTTAACAGTTTGTAACATCCACATCTACAGCCTACAAAATCTTAACAATTAATTTGTTAAAATTTCATAAAGAATTTCTGTAGTGTCCATTAAGCTCTCAGGAATCATCCTACTGGGGTAACCAACAACACTACTTCAGTCATCCCACAAAAATAATTTTGTGGAAGGTATAAACAAAAACATGGCCTCAGTTTACAAATTGACAGTATATGGCATGAGCTCTAATTAGGGGCTGACTACTATCCCTATGAAAGTATTTAGTATTTTGTAGTATTTTTTAACCATCGTAATTTTGAGTTAAGTTGTAAGTTATGTTCAGCTGTTTCTACTGTTAATTTATGTAAATTAATTTGTATCAAAAATGAAAAGTTTCCAAGCTTGTCAGAGATACTGTAATTAGAGTGTGTTTGTTGTTGATTAAACACTTTTTAAATCAACCCATAAAAAAGTCCTTAATCATACATTTACATATTTTTTACAGACCTACTGACAGACATGCTCCCAGTAACATTGAGAGTGATGTATGAAAAGTAGTTTGGCTTTACATTTAATTATAACTGTAATGTTAAAATTTGTCAACAGTGAATATTTTTAATTTGTGTGTTCATAAAAAAATAATTTTGTACATTAGTAAATTACATTTTTTTGTTGCAATTTTAGTTTCACTTTATTGACACATGAATACAGTGAATGGGTTCACAGCAATGTTAAATTTACACATGGCAGAAGAATACAAAATGGGTAGAAATGATATCTTAAGCAGGGCTTTCAAAAGTGCTCAACTAACCATGAACTGCTTACGGTATAGTACTTTTGGCTTGGCCTTCCTCCAAAAAAGTGCCTTTTGTAGGGTGAAACCTGCTTTAAAGGCTGCCAAACACTGGGATAGACAAGGATAACATAGTGTACACCACGTGCATTGTGCTGATGGTTGGGTGCTTCAGACAGTGGTTAAACTTACTGTGTTACGCATTGGTTAAAGTGCACAGAAGGTAAGTAAAGTTAATCAAAGAAATTTTCACATATAAAATACATTGGAGCATGAAATAAATCATAAACAACAAAATATTTGCATATTGAAAAAGGAATTTAATGAAAAAATAACACATAAAAAATAGCACAAAGTTGTTTTGCTAAAATTTTTTTAAGTATAAACATCAGACATGTGGTTTCCCTATAACATTGCCAATATCATGTATACATTAGATTTTTTGGAATACTACATGGCGTACTGTAATGACACATTTTGTGTAACAATAGCAAGGCAAAGCTTAAAAAAAATTCACTTGAAGTATTTTTAGTGTACAAATTTTAAGTGATTTTAACAATAAAATCTTTAAGTGCCTTGGGAGTAATGCAAGATGAAAATGGAGCAGCGATGGAAATGGAGNAGTGATTTTAACAATAAAATCTTTAAGTGCCTTGGGAGTAATGCAAGATGAAAATGGAGCAGCGATGGAAATGGAGCAGCGATGGAAATGGAGTAACGATGGAAATGGGGGCAGCGATGGAATACAGGGGCCGGGGAATTAAGAGCATATCACAATAAAAAACTACCTGCCAACCAGTGACACAGATCATGTTTCCAACATGCAAAAATTGGGAGTGACTCAAAGAGAATGGAACCTGAGTAACTCAATAGGATGCTATCCACGAAATCACCACGGCTTCAAGGTTTATAGCTTAAAAACTGAAAATCATAACTTGCAAAATAAAAATTATGTATATGTTCTCAAAACCTTCACTTGAAGCAAGAAATGCATCAAAATGTTTTCAAATACCAAAGCTATGTTTATGAAATACAGCAAAACCTTTAGTAACTATTTTGAGGCAACTGGAAATCAACTACCTACTAGATTTAACGGTGCTCTAACAGGGGAACAAAATCCCACAAAGTTGTTCTCTATAAAGTTAAAGTTCTCAAAAACATAACAAAACATATAGCAAAATGTATTCACTCTACCTATGAGACCAGAAAGTTAAAAGTTCATTGCCTTGAATGACATAACTAGATTTCAATTCACCGAATAGCGTGATCCTCAGTCACAGCAACAACTTCCTTTACACCACCAGTTCTAAACAAGACGTGTCGTGTAATTTTCTGTATGTGTTGTAAGTTTTTCCAAGAGTGCTGTAAATCTTTAGAATATTTGATACTGCTGGTAACAATATAAATAAATTAATTTGATTCAATTGTAATTTTTTTTAAAGAACAAAATAAAAATGTTCAACAGCTTAAACATATTTTATTACAAGATATTTGTTGACTTAAACAGAAAGATTTATTAGCAAGAAACTTGAATTTGACCAAATTTTCTACTATATTACCAACTTATACATTTGTGTGATATGGGGACTACAGTAAAGGATTGGTTGGCACGAACAAAACAATTGAGAATCGCTGCTTTATACATACTGTACAACAATAGAATTATTAGAGAAAAACTTATTTTTAATAAAGCATTTTGAAAGAATTAGGATATCTTTTGAGTACCTCCATGGAATAAAGTTGGATGTACCAATTTGGCCCAAGGCGAGGTTAGAGTGGAATAATGCTGGTTGTTCGGCCTTACACAGGGACAATAAATAAACAAAAGTGAATTCCGCTTGTAAATATGCATCTTGTTGATCTCAATGTTGGCCACCCTGGAAGAACGTTGGATGTTGTAGATGATGGCGACTACATTGTGCTCAAAGCAGACACTGTCTTTTGCAAAAAACATGAATTCATCTAAACATAAGCTGAATTTTGATGAACGGAAAGACAATGAAGATTGCAAGGAGCAGTAGAAAGGAGTAAACTAATAAGAAAGGAAAGATTGTCCAAGAGAAAAGGCCTTTATTTGAGATACATGGAAAAACATTGGTTGTGCCATATTTTTGGCTATTATAGGAGTGTATATTGCAAATATTCCCACATTTTGAATATACAGCTACTTCATTAGTTGTTTGTCACTTCAAAAATGGATCACAAATAATATAGTGGAAATAGTACATAATTCAGTGGTTAAAGTAGGTATGGATGAGTGAAATACAGCATTAATATATAACATACACTATTTCACTATACATATACTGGTATATATAAGTCTTTTTTGTGTGTACACAAGACCACTATTTAAATTTTCACAAGTTTGAGTGTTTATTGGTAATTCACCTTCACTTGTTTTGTAGGATTAAATGTGCTCCAAACTTGAATGCAGATGTATGGATGTTACTAAGAAGAGGCAACAGTTTGACACATTCTACAAAAAAGAAAAAAAATTACAATGAGCAGACAGCATTCCTAAGTGATCATATATGTACAAGTGAACCCATTAGGAGACATGGGAAAACAGGTGCTGTACGCCTTTGTTTTAATATCATGCAAAAGTGGATGGTAAGTTAATGTAAGTGTGCCAAAAATCATTTTGACATTTATCAGATATCTTTCAGAAGAATACAAATTCTACAAGCTAAATTAAAAGATTGCAACAGTCTAGAGGAATACATCACAATAGACCACATGCAAAACCAAATATAATTAAAATAAGATTAGACAATATATTAACAGCATTCTGATCCCAGCCTAGTCCCTACAGCCAGAAAAAACAGCAACTGAATATCTTGATCATAAACTGAATATTTCAAAATGAGCAGACATGTGTAACATAAAGTACCCTGATACAGCTGTTGGTAAACACACATTCAAATAAACTTTTTGTTCTGAATTAAACCATAAGTTTGGGCTACTGAAAAGTGACGCAGACCTTTTGAAATCGTAGAAATGGAACAGAACAATTTTAAAGATCTCTATAATATTGAGACACATATGAACAATTTTAAAGATCTGTATAATATTGAAACACACATAAGGAGGGAATCAAATCTTAGAATTACCCACAACATGAGGCTTCAGATCTCAAGTGATGAACCACACACACCATCAGAGTTAAAAGAGTCACAATGTTCTTCAACCATGGTCACTGTATGTGATAACCAAGTTTAGAAATGGTAAAAGGGTACACTGCTCACAGAAAACTTCCCACCAATTTAAAAGCATCTCAGGTGTTGTCTTGTGTTCCAGTCTGGAACAAGAAGTAGATGGAGCACCCGGTCAAGGCGACCTCTACCTACTACCTATTCAAACGTTGACCCTTAGTAGGCCTACTTAGTTTTGTATATGTATCAACTGCTACGTGGCATTCCCACCCAATGCTGTTGAACTATGGCGATTATAAAACCATCAGGTTACCAGCGCAGTATAGCCGTCTGCTACAGAGCTTCTCTTCCTATTACATATAAAAGAAAAATGTGAACACCTAAACATGTGTCCTCTAACAGAAGCAAAGCACAGGGATTTTATTACTCCTTACGTGGAACAGATGCATCAAGACACAATCAGCCAAATTCAGGTATGTCTGCATCTTCAGGCTGAAACATTCTGCGTTGTCATGTCTCATACCCATTGTTTGGTAAGATCTATACCTTGTACGCTTATTGTAAATCTTCTCTATCTTTTAATTTAGTGATGTTTTCTAATGTTAGGCAAACACTGAAACATGTGGAGTTCAGGAATGATGCAAATGCTTGATATGTTACATCCAATGTTCTTTCATGCATATATTTAAACATAGGACCATGTATAACATCCAATCTACTTCCACTGGCAAGCTGACAATATACTGTATTGTCAATACATCAGCATGGACAATGTTTTGACCATAGTAAGTATTATTTCAATTTGTTCATTAACACAATATACGTTTTTATAATCAAAACATATCTTTTCTTCTCTTGAAAAGATGTCTTAAGTGTTACATCCACCCTTATTCCACAGATACTCATTTGTTTCACTTGTATGACAACACATTCAGTAAATTCCTGTTATTTTTCAAATGTAATATTAGTATCTTTTTTGTTGACAGAGTTAACACAACTATCTGAAATAGTCATCGCCAATGTTTAAAGAAACAATACTGCAGTAGTTAAAATTTTATAGACAAACAATGTACAAACACTGTTAAAAAAGTTCAATGAAATGCAGCACACTTAGTAAGATTACCACCCACAGACACACCTGATTATGTATGCCCAATTTAGTTGTGTCACACATTTAACATAATTTTATAATGTTTCAAGAAATAGCAGCACATAATATCAATCTTATTGGAGACTACCAGTCATCACAGCAGTAGTTGTGCCAAACTCTAGTAAAAGATTTAGTTCAGTTTGTATGTACCTTTTAAGATGTTGTATTGTTGGATTTTGGCACCAGCCTGCAAGTTTTCTTGTGGCACTCAAGGTTTCATCAGTTCTGAACCACCAGTGCCCTAACTTCAAAGAATCTTCTAGACATCAGTGGAAAGCTGTCAACGAGGCAGTGGACCATGACATGAACATGTACCCCAGTCTTATTACAGAACACACACATCATGTGCAGTGTGTCACGCATTCCCAACACTTTTTTGTTCATTCCATACAGTAACCAATTCATCTGGCTCACCATAGCCATGTGATGCAATCACGTAACGGTATGCATGAACGTTATAATCTTTTTTATAAAAATAGAATTCTGGACAATGGTAAGGTTCCATGCCAGCCTTCAAAGCAACTATTCCCAAATAAATATCATCAAACCTAAAATGTTTTGTGTACAAACTGGCATAGAACATATCTACCAGTGCATCGTGAGAGAGTACATATGCACCAGCAGTTACGTAAGGTGGCCACATGTGAAAAGGATATTCCGAAAGTGTTACAAACCACTTACTGCTATGGTGACGATGCGGTGCAGACACAAAAACAAATCCAGAGAATAACTTAACATCATCTGGTAATTCAAAATCCAACTGACGAATTCTTCTTTTTATTTTAAGTGATGGTTCTTTAAAATGCATGCTAGTTCTTCCATCCTCGAAATTTGACATTTGACTTTTACGATACTGCTGTAGAGCTATTACAGGCATTTCCAAGTACTGAGGATATTCTATTGGATTACGTAAAAATCGCAGCACATTCTTTGTCGAAACATAAAAGTCATCATCAACAAACATGTAGAACTTGGAGTTCAAACAAAAATTCATCACCCAATTAAACCCTATCATTGTTTTAATGGTATTATTAAAGTATGTGTCTTCAAAGTCTGCCTGGACAATGTCACCATACTCCTTATTTTCATTTTCGATAGACTCCTGTAAATAACCCTTCTTTGAAGTACCTAAAACAAACACTGTTCTGATTGGAACATCTGAGAACCTTTTCTCAAATCCCCACGAATTTCTGATTGCCATGCGCTTATTAAAATTTTCCATTGCAGACTTAACAATATACATTAAACGCAACTGAGAGCTCTCACCTTGCATGCATTTCGTATCACATTTGGATACAAATGTATAATTATAAACATTAAAGGGCTGAACATCAGGTTTTCCTTTATTCTTCAATTGTTCAATGTATGGTGTTATGTCTCCTTCCAACGGATAATCAAATTCTTCATAAAAGTTCCGTTCAAACAAGTGAGTGAAAGCTCCAAAATATTCTAACAAAGAAACAGTCACAAATGATGCTATCAGGTATTTTACTTTTATCTTTTTAAAGGAACGCATTCCAAGAGTGGTGATTCTGCATACGTGAACCATGATGACAGAGACCTGAAATATAAGAATATAAAAACTTAAACATTTTAGACTGTGTACAAAAAAATCAAACCTTATTAATAAATGCAACTAAAACTCTTCACATCACAGACTAAATGCATCTGCTGGTTCGCAGATAATAAAACACTTTTGAAATTGACCTTTGAATAATATTCCTGTTGATCAACACAAGAATAAAGTGATTGGGTCCACGACAATGTTACCTTTTCATATGTCGGAAGGAAACAAAATGGGGAGAGAAATAGATCCTAAGCAGGGCTTTCAAAAGAGCACAGTTAACTGAAAATGACATTTAACAAGTTTAACAGCACGTGTGTGTGTGTGTGTGTGTATGTACACATGTGTGTTTGTATGTGCATGTGTGTATATATGGCATGGGGAGGGGGAGAGAGGGTTCTTGTTATAGAGGTTACAAAATTAAATTATAGTTGCCAAATTTATATTTATATGTTACTATCAAAGTTTAATAAATTGAATATTTTACAATATATACAAAATAAAAATAATAAAATACCAAATGTTAAAAAATGTACAGCTGACAATGTCACAAGAAGATATACATAACAATACACACAGGAATATCAATTGTTACTGACATGTGTTTCTGAAGTCTATGGAGTACCCATAAAAATGCTGGTTTTGCTACTGTACTCATCATCTATGTGCAATCAATCATGTTCCTCTTAAAGGCACGGTGATGTGCAGCTCCAAGATGAAACTACATTGCTATGGAAAATTGTATCATGTCCACCAAATGCATTAACTAAATGGAAGATTGCAACATTAAATTTCATCTTGCTAAGAGTTGCACATCACCTTGAGGAGAAGAGTACAAACTTATTATGACAGCCTGTTTCCCCACCAGACACCTTACTTAACATTCCAGTAGATATCACTAGGGGGTGGTTGCAGCATCATTCACAAAAATATTGAAATAAATTTATATGTTTATATGGGTAATTATTTAGAATAGGGACTTTTCTGAAGGAAACGTCGTAGACCCACAAAAGTAACATAAATGGGTTCTGCACAGGTTACCTTTTTAATATTGAGGAGAGCGTAATGGTAAAATAAGTAGAACGTACTAAATAAAATAGATGAAAGTACGAGCAGTTCGGCCCCTTTGTTTATGTTGAACGCCATGTTGAATAGCCAAGTAAGTGTGCTAACGCAATCTATCGGTTACGGACGTGAAGACGAACAATGGTTTGGTACGCCCTTGAATGGGATACAGTGTAGTTCGCGGAGAGTGGAATATTACGTGTGCGTGGTTTGTGACGTCCAAACTTGATCGTGATAAGGCTTGTGATTGAAGAATGGTGAAGAATGATGTAAGAATGGAAGAATACGAGTGCTTCTGTACGTTTGCCAGTTTATAGAATTAACGTTGTTTTGGCCACTACTGGTTGAGTTTCTAGTACATCACGACGGTAGTTGAATTGGCAGAGAACGGTGGAATTGTACCCGCCGCCTACCTAGGTGAGTTAATTCATATACTTCCAGTGTGTTTTACTGTTACTTTAAAACCCTAAAATCCTAAATAAGACTAATATTGTAGGGTAGATTAAAACCCTACAATCATATGTTAGATTAACAATCTACAATCCTCGGTTAGATTAACACCCTACAATCCTAGGTTAGATTATAACCCAACAATCCTAGGTTATATTAAAACCCTACAATCCTAGGTTAGATTAAAATGTAAAATAATGATTCACTCATCGTGGGGTTAGGTTAAGTTAGTTTAGGTGGGCACATTATACAAAATTGGGTAGACAAATGTTAAATTGAGGTGTTTTTGTATATTTGTGGGTGTATTTTTTAGTGATTTTACCTACAATTTACTTGATCTTCATAGCCCTCCCCACTATCATACTTGTGGTTTGTAATGGTAATACGTTAATGCCCCTAGTAAATTCATGTTCTGTGTAATTAGTAGAGTGGAAATATACCACTTTCCGTGATTTTTTCTTTTATTTTCAGAAAAGCCCCTATTCTGAATAACTACCTTTATATGATTCCTACATACATTGAGTATTAACCAAAAACACATTTTGAATAGTTTTATTTATCACCATTAACTCACTGGGTTATTTAGAAGAGGAGAAGGTACTCTGAAGACTGTAGTTGCAAAGGTTTGCAATTTTTTTAGTTTAGTTTCTCTGCTTCTATAAAATATATCCACTTGAACCAAATAATTTATTGGTTTACCATTGTCTGTACTTTATTTTAATGTATTGGTAAACTATTTAAATGTAATGCCAATTCTTTACTGACAAAAACAGATAAAAAAAGTTTTATTCCAAATTTTAATAGTTCAAAAAACCTTTAATTTGAAATTCACCAGTTTCATTATTTTTTTACTACTTCCTCACACAGATTAGTAGAGGAAATGGCCCACAGAGTTGGATTTGAATTTATTCTTTTTACAGGAAAAAATTTGGAATTCAGTAATTTTGTCAATTTTTGAATATTTTGAGATGTTATATCTCAAAAAGCAGTAAATTTTAAAATCTAAAATTTTTTCACAAAAAGCCTTAGTTAGTGTGTCAACATGGTACACAAAAATTCATGTATAACATTGCTAAGGCTTTAATTTTGTACTGCATTATACGAAAATGCATTATACTATGTTTGAAGAAATTGTCAATACATACACAGTCGAATCACATTATTATGACCATCTGCTAGAAGCGCCATCTGCAGCACGTAGCCCATGACATGGGCTGGTGAAGCGGGTATATAATACGACTGACAGACTGGCTGTACACAGTGCACTTCCTGTCGTCATCGGTAAGGGAAGTCATTTAAATGATTTGCAAAAAGGGATGATCATCTGCTTTTGGGCCAAGAGGTGCAGCATTTTGGAAACAACGATGTATGTGAACTGTTCATGTGCCTTTGTGGTAAAGGTCTATCGTGAGTGAAGGAATGGCACAACTGGGAAAAACCTTCATGGAAAATGCGGAGCTCCATGCACCATTGTCCGAGGTGAACCTCGACTACGACGGTGCGTGAAGGCGAACCAAAAGGTTACAGTCGAACAGCTCACCACATAAATGAACCAGGGGGCATCAAGACACGCATCTACTGCAACAGTTCAGCGAACCCTTCTGCGAATGGAGCTCCGGAGTAGATGGAGAGTGATTGCACCCATGCTAACACAGATGCATTGACAAAAACGACTGGAATTTGCTCTACAGTACGGCGACGGGTAGCCTTCTCCGACGAGTCACGTTTTCAGCTGCATAGAACGAATGGACATCAGCATGTCCGGCGAGAAACGTCAGAGAACCGACACCCAGCATCCATTGCTGGACAAACACAAGGTGGTGGGGGCAGTGTTATTGTCTGGGGAATGTTCTCGTGGTATTCTCTAGGTCCCATCATGCATGAAGGCACTATTGATCAATTTGGTTATGAATACATCCTCTGCGATCACGTCTACCCTTTCATGATGATTGTTTTTCCTCGGGAGGATGGGATGTTCCAGCACGATAATGTGCCATGCCACATGGCCAGAAGTGTCCGCACGTGGCTGGAAGAGCATGATTAAGACTTCAACATTCTTCCCTGGCCTCCAAACAGCCCTGATCTCAATCCATTGAACATTTGTGGGACCACCTCGATCACCGACTGTCTCCTTCGTGATGCAACCTTCAACAGTTGTGAGATGCACTGCAGACAGCATGGCTCCAGAAAGCCGCAGAGACCTATCAGCACCTGACTGAGACACTGCCAACTCGTCTAGCTGCTTTCAGAACACATTTCCTTAAAATAAATTAACAACAAATCTTTTTTATAAGAGCAAATTCTGCTATATTCACTGTTTCATAAAACAGTTTTGCCACTTCTATAACGTACCACATCATATGGAACTTCTTTGTTCCTATTTCTGGTAATATACCATACATGTTTCCGACACTTCCTTACTATATACTCTGGTATCAAATTCTTTGCAAATTTTAGGTACAGACGAAGAAGCTGGCAGAAGACTTAAGATCTTAATTTTGTCCTCAGTTTTTGAGAACTGTTTATATTTTTCTTTTAATTTTGCAATTTATATAGTATAATATGTTAAACTTACATAATCTATTGTTTTTCCTTCCAAGTTTTTCGAAGTATCTTGTTCAACTCCAAATGATGGAGACAATTTTTTTCCTAATGATTCTGAAATTTTTCTTACTTTTTTTCCTTTTGTAGAGCTACATATGAATCAGTATCAATATTATTTTTATTGTCATTCAGTAAAAAATTTTTTCTTATAGGTGGGGCAAATTGTCTGCCCTGGAATAAGTCTAACATCCTGAGTTTGTTCTACTAATTCCAGAGATATTTCTCTTAAACTGTTTTTAATTGTTTGCTTATGGAATTTTAATGGATTACATTTGACACCAAATATCATATTTATTTCTTTAGATATTTAATTTCATGATAATTGCACACAGAAGAAATATTTGAACAAACTCTCAATTTCAAAAGCCTCTGATCTCTGTCACTAAATGCACAAAAGTTTGTGTTCCCGGTCATTGGCAGAAAGGTCTTATGGCAATCTTCATTTAACAAAATGCCAACAATACACTCCATATTTTATATACACAGAAATAGGCTACTAGGAACAATGAATTTATATCCCAAAAACTGTGCACTGGATAGAGGTTTAAATAGACTGGAGCACACACACATAGACTGCTGTACACACAATACGTTGAGTGTGCAAGTTTCAACTTATCTTATCTACATCTGTGACCTTGGCTGCAGCAGCACATTCCACTGATTCCATTCATTCTCCAAGTCAACTAACTACACAGTCATTGCTTTCTTTGTAATTGCACACTAATGGAGATATACAAAGAATTGGAAGTACATATTTCTGCACAGATCTACAAGTAAATATAGGGAATAATTGTATAGTCAAACTTCAAGCTATTAAAATAATTTTTATTTAAAGGAAATGTGTTTTGAAATGTGAAAAGTTTTGCTTCAGCCATGTTATATATATTTTTTTGTGTACCACTGTTGACAGCTACAAACATGCCAGAACAAAAAAAATGTAAAATTGAATGTTTTTTGTTTAAAAACTAGGCAAAACACCAAAGTAAAATTTTGTAATCACTCTTACACTAACAAAGACTTTCTGCAAAAAAAATTCCAGATTTTTTTTTTGAGATAACAGCTTAAAATACCTAAAAATTAACTAAATTTCTAAATTCAACATTTTTTCCTGTAAAGAGAATAAATTCAAATTCAACTCTATGGGGCATTTCCTTTACTACTTTGTGTGAGGAAGAAGTAATAAATAATAATGAAACTGGCGAATTTCAAATGAAAGGTTTTGTGAACTATTAAAATTTGGCAAAAAAAATTTTTACATGTGTTTTTGTGAGTACAAAATTGGCATTACATTTATAGTAAAATAGTTTACCAATACATTAAAACAAAGTACAGAAAATGGTAAGTAAATCATTTTTTGGTTCCAAGTTGATATATTTTATAGAAGCAGAAACTAAAAAAGAAATATCAGACCTTTGCAATAGCAGTTTTCAAACCACCTTCTTCTCTAAACACCCCAGTGAGTTAATAATGGCAATAAATAAAAATATTCAAAATGTGTTTTTGGTTAATCAATATATATAGGAATCATAGACACATATTTAAAATTTTCTGTAAATGACGCTACAACCACTTAAATTCAGATCTGGTGAATTGTACTGGAATGACCCATTGAGGTATGCCATGTAACATAAACAATGTATTCTTTCAAAAATATTAACAAGTCGACAAGGGTGTGTCCATGTTCGTGAGGGATGGCGGTTTTAAAAACAAAAAGAGCAAAAATTAATTTTCTTAATTTACTATTAATGCTATAAAATACACACGGATAGTATTTACAAAATGAAGCCACCTATTTGNAATGTATTCTTTCAAAAATATTAACAAGTCGACAAGGGTGTGTCCATGTTCGTGAGGGATGGCGGTTTTAAAAACAATAAAAGAGCAAAAATTAATTTTCTTAATTTACTATTAATGCTATAAAATACACACGGATAGTATTTACAAAATGAAGCCACCTATTTGTACTATAAACACTTGTAATTCTCAGTAAGAGCAATATGTAAAGTCAATCTTAATTCTAATTTAAGGTCCTTGTAACTGCCTTTATATTGATTACAATCACTTTAGCCACACTTATTATATACACATATTCAATCCAACAGTCTATTGCCATCATTCTGAATGTCTGTCACTCCCAGTTCAATGTCCTACCTGTCAGTCTCGTTCACCACTGTACTGATGCTACAAGTCCACAGACTTCCATCTTATTGGCCACTGTCGTCAGTTGTCACTTTGTTCACCTAGCGCTTTAAGACCGCACAAGACGTCACACTTTCAACTTGGGAGGCCCACCCGGCTTATATAGACCCACTGGCCTGATCCAGAAGGTTCTCTACACCCCGAGTTATGCTGAAGGAGGTGAGGGCAATGACCAGAACATTCTTGCAACAATAACACCAGGCATTCAATCCACTTAAGGAAAGAAGCGGCACGAGTCCCAAAAGGCTTATTGTAAACCTCCGCACACTTGTCAGGTTACCAGTGATGCCCATGACACACTGTCCTTTGCATGCTCGACTCGGGCGGCGCAAGGGAAGCAACGCAGAGTGGCAATATGTAACACAAGTCTGTTCGTCCTGAACAGACTCCGCAACATCCGGACCTTCCTAAAGTGCCAGTCAGTGTATGTACATAACCCTAGGCTTCACTCGAGACCCTCTACAACTCTGAAAGACCACGTGATTGATCTTCTATAGAATACTGTAGGGACTTTCCCAACATTTCTGTAGCTTTGGGCAGTACCCTTTTCACCTGTGGGTTGTACACCCATACCAGTTCTTGAAATACCTTGCTCGGCATTCTCCTGACATACACCTTCATACACCGTCTTCATCCCGTCAAATATTTATTCTGAGGTGCTAATCGAGCAAAATTATGAATGCAAACTAGTCTGAGACAAAATTTGCTGGCATAATCTGGGGCAACTGCTTCCTCTTTTGTCAGTCGACCAAACAGCAGGTCACTAGTGAGGCATAGCTATCTCCCAAACAGCAGCCTTGATGGTGTTACCTTGCAAACTAGTGAACTGCCCAGCGATAAGCAAGGAGAAACAATTGCACCTTTGACTCTCAGTTTTTTTGGCTATCTGCCACAAAGATCAACAGGTATTGCTCAAGAGTGCAGTTAAACTAAGCCTCTTGACCAATCCATCAAACTGAGGGTGTAAGGCTGTGGTCCTAGTCTCTTTCATCCCCAGAATCTTTGTTACAGCCTGTAACATGGCACCTTCAAAATTTCGTCCCTGATTTGAATGGAGTTCTAATGGCTCCCCAAACCTCAATAAGACATGCTCTACAAGTGCATCGGCCACAGAAGGTACTTCCTGGTGAATGACCTCAGGTCACATAGTAAAGAAGTCTTGGGCCACCAGTAGATACTGATTACCTCACACTGTGGCAGGCAAGGGGCCCAGAATATCTACTGCCATCTTCTCGAATGGGGCTCCAACACTATACTGCTGGAGGTGACGTTGTTCTCTACTCCTTGGTCCCTTCCTCGCAGTGCAGATGTCACACATTAAGCATCACTTCTCAACATGCTCCTGACCACGAAGCTAGTTGAATCTCAGTCTAATTCTGTAAAGGGTCTTATTAACATCAAAGTGCCCAATGGTTGTCGTATAAAGCAGTTCCTTTAAGACTTCACGAACTCTACATTCTGGAAGAACCAATTGTAAATATGTAAGATGGCGGGCAGCAGCTAGACGTGTTGTGTCATTGCTTGTGGAGAAGTATCTCGTGTAGGTGGTCGTTAAATTGTCGGAATAAGAATACTTCCAATGCACTAAATAACAGATATAGTTACCAGTAGTGTGGTGGTTTTATATAGGGTTTTCCGTAAACATAATTGTTACTGAAGTTCCGTGTCAGACATGAGTGTAGCGTCGGTTGAGACTGAAATGAGGGGTGTACAAAGCATAGAACTTGCGCACAGTACAAGGGATGTTATAGAGAAACTTCTCACTGACAGTGACATACTCAAACGAATTGCTGAATCAGTGACTGAAATAGTGACAAAGAGATACAATACAAATGTATGTGCGGAATTCAAGGATGAGATTCAGAGGCTGGACATGAGTGAAAACATTGCAGAACGAATGTGAGAAAAGCAGTGACGACTTGGAACAGTACCAGAGACAGGCAAATCTGGAAATTTTGTTGTTGAAGAAAAAACACGTGAGAAGACAGGCAAATTAGTTTTACGTCTCGCTAAACCAATCAGCATTTCTCTCGAGCTGTCTGATATTGACCGCAGCCACCGCATAGGTTTAAAGAAAGGAGTGACGAGGCCGATAATAGTCAAATTTATTAGTTATCGGATGCGCAGTGAAATGTTCAACAAGAAACATTTGAAGACAACAGGAACAACTATAAGGGAAGATCTGACAGATCCAAGGATGTCATTGCTACAAGAAGTGATCAGCAAGTTTGTTGTGAAAAATGTGTGTACTATTGATGGTATATTTTTTGTGAAGCGCGGTGGAAAGAAAGAGAGACTTGCCAGCAAGGATGAACTCCACAGGTTGGCATCTAGTAAATCGTAAAAATTACATAAATTCTTCAGATTTTCTGTAATTGTAATGTTGCATGTACTGATTAATCTTAAATATGTCATCACATTCATGTCAGCAAGAACGATGATTCATTTGGCCTGCCTGGCCCTTTTGTAAGTTAGACAAAATATGGAGAAAACTTTTAAGCCGGTATTAATGTTACTTAAAAAAGCAAAACCACTTTCTGTAATATATGGTATGGAAACTTTCAGTAATATATAGTATAGAAGTAATCTGAGTAATGGGTTTCTTTGAGTTACTTCTCTTAGGGATGCAGGGTTAACCAAACAGCATGGCAGCTATATTAAAAGTCTATTTTTTCATAATTTTGGATGACATTGTTTTCTCATTTGCATTTGTTTTACAGTATCTTGCAAGTAGTGTCTCTTTATTACTCTTATATTTAGATTAGGGCATAAATATGACATCAATTTTGTGGTGTATGATTTGCTATGTGGTAATTATT
Organism: Clitarchus hookeri; assembly: GCA_002778355.1. Lineage (NCBI taxonomy): Eukaryota > Metazoa > Arthropoda > Insecta > Phasmatodea > Phasmatidae > Clitarchus > Clitarchus hookeri. The sequence goes on along the minus strand of NQII01000548.1, from coordinate 418,187 downwards.
GCCATATACTTCTTATTTATTGTTATATTCACAAGGATTTTCAAGGACTGGTTGCATGCACATGTTTCTTCATTGGTTGATGCCTACATCTGATTGTAATGAAACGTCGTCGCCTAACTCCAATGTCTGGCTTCGCTGGTAATCTATGTGCTATTTCACCAGACTCTTTGGACTGTACACCTCTCCCTTACCTGCCCCCAGTGTCACCAGCCCAGCAGCGGGTAACATTAGGCGCGCTATTGTTGAACATCCCCAGTCACTCAAGGTCGTCCACGTGAATGCCCAGTAGTTGACCAGCCACTTTACTGAATTGAAAGAGATATTTGCACTTCATTCCTTACATGCAATATCTTGGTTTCTGAGACATGGTTAAAGCCAACTCTTTCACACTACCTTCTTGTATTTCGGGTTACAATTTTGTCAGAAATGATCCAACTATGAAGGGTGGTGGGGGCGTGTACATGTATATACAAGATTACATAAAATATAAGGAGATTTTGTGTTCTGACAGCTGTTACTCTGGACAACCTGAATGTATTTTTTTGGAAGCAAATATTTCTCAGAATACGGTGCTACTGGCTGTAGTGTACAAGGCTCCACACATAGGATAATTTGGTGGACTAGAAACCGAGTTAAGCCTGCTAATGCTCAATTATGATCATGTTATTATAATAGGCCATTTTCATGTTGACATACTTAAGAGGAGCTCTTGTGAATAAACCTGGTTAACTGATTTGTTTTCTTCATATAATATAACTACGTGCAAACTAGATGGCACTCATCACACTGCCACATCAAATACTTGGATTGATCATATATAGACCGCAAATTCTAATAAGGTCATTGCTCACTGACAATACGAAGTACTGGGAATCTTGCATCATGACCTTGTGTATTTGTGTTATTCATTGCGAGTTTCTAAGTTTATTCCAAAACTTATAACGTACCATAACGTTTAGAATATTGATGACATACATTTAAACAGAGATACTGCGGTGATTCCGTGGCACCTAATAAGAAATATAAACAATATAGATGGTAAATTATCATTATTCAACAATATGATAAATAATTTACTCGAGAAACATGCCTCATTAATAACATGCTGTGTTACCAGGCCACCAGTCCCTTGGATGAACCACACATTGAACAACTGATGCATAGCCATGACTATATTTACAGTAAATTTCCACGGGAGTCTAAAGTAAACTCGCTATCGGCAGAAGGTACATTTGAAGAGTATGAACGTTCAGGTAATTTATGTACTCGCACCATTAGAAAGGCTAAAATGAATTGTACACTACATTTTGACAAAGACAGATCCTCCCTGAAGGAACTGTGAAAGAAACTTCATGGCATTGGTGTGGGCAGAACCAGTATACATGTAGCACATGGTGATTTCAAGGTAGATGAACTAAACACAGAGTTCTTGCAGTACCCACTTTCCTTGACCAAAATGCTTAGTCTAAGATGATCAATTATATTAATGAAATGGCTGAAAATTATAATGCAAAATTTTATTTTACAGAGACGACTGCAAGAAATGTTTATAAATCTATTAAGCAGATCAAATCATAAACTGAGGGAATAGACAAAATACTGATTATATTAATACAAAAGATATTGCCTCATATAAATGGCACACTGACGGATTTGTTTAATTTTTCTTTGATGCTAGCCGCTACCCTTTGGAATGGAAATATGCCATGATACATCCTTTAGCCAAGAGAAAACATCCTAAGGAAGTCAATGACTTTCGACCAGTCAGCATTTTACCATCATTGTCGAAGGCATTAGAATACATAGCCTATCAACATATCCACTCATATGTAAACAGAATATGTTGTGTTTTCGGATATTTCACAGTACTGCTACAGAACTTTTGAATGTTATAGATGATATCAGGCTAGCTATGGAGCAATGCCTGGTCACACTCCTTACACTGTTCAGACTTTTCAAAGGCTTTGAACACAGTAAATTACAACACACTTTTGGCAAAATTACTGAAATATTTATATTTTTCTCGCAGTTTTCTGCACTGGATGGAATCCTACCTTGGCAGAAGACATCAATGTGTTGTGGTTGGCGACGAGACATATGAATATTCCGCTGTTAAGAATAGGGTCCCTCTTGGCTCAGTATTAGGGCCATTACTATTTTCTTTGTATATAAACTATGTTGTCACATCACCTGCAAATATACATCTCCTCTTGACGCGTGGCGGGTACAGAGGATAGGAATTGAGCTGTATTCACACCCTGAGAAATAACCCCCGGGGAAGTCCCGATATATAAAAATACGCTGGGATGAACAGCAGCCGAAGGAAAAAGGGAAAGTCCCGAAAATTAGCTGATATAAGCCCTTGGTGGAGGAAACAGGGTAAGCCCCTGGCCGAGAATAGTGCAGACACAGCTCCCAGGAATCCCCGAGATGCTTGCAGCAACCCCTCCCTCCTCCCCTAGTTTGAGCGAGCGAGTCGCTGACGAGACCGAAATCCTATACAAAAAAACGCGCGAGTTACATCGGGGAAGTCCCTGTTTCTCTCGACACAAATCGCTGACAGCCAATTTGAATATATCGAGAGACGGGTTAAATTCGAGAGCAGCCAAGGTTCGTGAGCATTCAGTCGCGAGAGGTCATTCAATGATCGTCGGGCAGTTGTGATCATTCAGTCGTGGACAGAGAAGGCAGTTAGGCGAGGGGCAGTCACACCAATGGGCCGGAGTTCGGGGCCGGCCCAGGCAATCAGTTGTAATGAGTTGTTCACTGTCAATTGTTCGGGAGCAATTATCGCCAGCCGAGACGGGAGTAGTTCGGCGGTTCAGCCGCAAGACGAGATAGATGAAGCAGAAACTGGAGTAAACAGTCGTGTAACGAGAACAGTGCCGAGAATATGGGTAAATTCCCAGAAACTAGTGGTAGCCCCAGTCCGAGTGGCGCCATTCCCCGAGAAGACAAGCCGTGAGCCGAAACTTCTTGTGTAAATTCCCGAGACAAACCAAGTAAAAGTACGGAGAACTTACGAGTTCATTTCCGAAACGTAGTGGCAGTTTCCGCGGTTAGGAATGCAGACAGAAACGCGATGGCCAGAAGAAAGACGAGGAGGAAGCAGTCTCCAACCAGAAGGCCCGCCGGGATCGCAAGGAAAGTGCAAGTCACGGGAGAACCCTAATCCCGTACTTCAAAAAGAGACCGTTAAAGCCAACTTCATACCGCACGTCAACGAGAGCCAGTCCGAGGGCCCGAACCAGGGGCTACCCAACTCACCATGCCTCAGCTACCAACGAAGACAACACACCAAAAGCCGCAGTCATAGATAAGTAGAGAAACGTCTCCCTTCAACAACCTTCCCCGACACATAGTATTCAGCCCAACAGCCCGTCAGGCAAACGACTTGCAGGGGGCTCAGTCTCACCAGGGTGTGTAATAACTATGTGACCTTCTGATCAATAAAATCCTGGTGTGTTAAATAACTGAGAATACGAGTATTTGTTTACCCCTAAAGCAACATCCTCAGGTGCCCTTAGTCTGTACCAATAATTTAACTATTATGAACTACTGGCCACCCCCTGTATAACTAAGGTGGCCGAGTAGCGACACTCTAAAGTAGCCAATATAAATGTGACAATAGGGATTTTCCCTACTTTTTTTCTGCCTACTGTGTGTTAGTATTATAAATTTTAAGACTCACACTGTGGTCCTTTTTTTATTTGTGTGTGTAAAACTAGAGAATAACACATTTTAAAATAGAAAACAATTTTGCGCGGGAAAAACGGACACTGCCATGTTTATGTGCTTGTAATGTCAGTATACATGTTGGACTTTCTTGATTACATGCAAATGCCTTGGCGGGTAACATGGGCATTTAGAATTTTTATTATATTTTGTTGTTTTGAATGATTTTAATATTATTGCTGTATTATTGATAGTGTTGCACAGTTCCACTAAGCAAAAATACAACTAAAGGTATACCTGATAAGATACCTACGAATAGTTTGAATGAAAAATAAAGCGTGAAACATGCCTAAATGTAGGTAAGAACTGTAAAATACTACGCAATTTGCGACAAAGTACATGTTTTGTGCGTGAAAATTATTTCAGCATCAAGTAAATGTGTTTTCTTACCATAATTGCACTGGTCTAATCCTTCTTAACATGGTAATGTTTATTTTAAAGGTGGTGCCTGTAGAGCCAACAATAAGCCTTTATGCTTCATAAATACTTTGTAGTTTATCCTATATGACAAGTATGATTTTTTTGCACTTTGTTATCAAAATATGAAAATTTCCGTTGTCAGATATAAATAATAACTATGTTATTGTTGAAAATTGCTTCATAATTGTAAAGTTATATGCTGCTGTTTATAACGCCAGTTACATAAGCCTATGACAAAAATATTTATTTAATAAAACAACTCGTGTCATGCTAATTTCAACTGTAAAGGCTTAATCCTATTCTTAGTTTTTTAGGACTAAGTAGAAAACTGTAATTTCAAAATGACATTAATAATTTATATGCGTACGGATATATAATGTTTGTCAAATGTGCCCACCACTGGCTTCAAGTTTTTGAGAATTGTAAAGCATGTGTATGTAGGAAAATATTTAAATTAAGTATAACAACATAAGTCTAAAAGGAAAGTGGTGATACCTGAAAGTAAAATTCTTGAATAAAATATTTACATACAAGTTTAAATTCACCAACTATTGCTGTACTAAAATTATGTTTTGAAATGCCGGCTACATTTCAAACATTGACGAAGGCAGTGACAATTGAAGCAAAATCATTTTAGAAGTAATAGTAAATTTTGTAAGAAACATAAGTTTCCAAAAAAAAATGCATCCCTTTTTCAAAGTTTCTCTTGTAATCCACGGCAACCGGTGGAAAATACGTTTGCACACATGCTAACATTAAGATGGCGAGACCTAACATGTGCAACTACGTCACATGTACTTAAGCCAATAGCAAACAGTTTTGATTGTTTACTGAAGAGTTTAAAATATTTACATTTTGAAAGCATGATAATATGACAAATAAAGTGCACATGGGAATAATATTTTGCATGGTAGTATTATATATTGTAATTATTGTTATGGCATCAATAAACGTGTAATTGATTTTCAAGGAAAATTCCCCAATGAACACTTAAATCAAGACCCAACATGTATACTTACATGGTGCATTTCACTTGGCTTGAAAATAACGTAATTATTGAGTTAAGTAATTTTTCTGTAAAAAAAAAAAAAATTCACGGAAAATGGTTTATTTCCATTCTAAAATGGTGCAGACACAAATATACGAGGGGCATGAACGTATGACTAATTTTGTAATGTGTGCCGACCTAATCTAACAGAACCTAACCCCACGATGGGTGAATCACTATTTTACATTTTTTAACTAACCTAGGATTGTAGGGTTTTACAAAAACCTATATTTTTTAGGGTTTTACACTAACCTAGGATTATAGGGTTGTACACTAACCTAGGATCTTAGGGTTTTAAACTAACCTAGGATTTTTGGGTGTTACACTAACCTAGAGCTGTAGGGTTTTTAACTAACCTAGGATTGTAGGGTTTTACACTAACCTAGGATTGTAAGGTTTTACACTAAATTACAAATTTAGAATTTTAGGGATTTAAAGGACCCGTAAAACAAACCAAAAGAATATCAATTAACTCACCTAGAAGGTGGCTGGTACAATTCCTCTGTCAATGGCCAATTCAACCTTACCTCACTAAACGAAACACCATGTTCCACTAAAACGCCACATACGCGAATATAATGCACTGAAGCACTCGCTAATAGCAGAATAATACACACTGATACTTGTTCATAGGCAAATATAACACACAGAAACACTCGTTCTTGCTTTCTCCGTTTTAAATCCGCCAGATTGGGACGTTGCGACACACCCAGCCAAAGACAGAATGGCTACTGAGCTTTTCCAAAAATTTCCATTATGGTGATGTAACAATACCCAAGAGCCAATACGGTGACGGCAGGAATCATGACTACACCAAAAAATCATGGCGTCCACTCTAAACAAAGCGACGGAGTACTCGTATTTAACTATTTTATTTAATACGTTCTACTTGTATTAACATGATGCCCTCCTAAATATTAACTAGGTAGGCTGTGCAGAATCCATTAATGCTACTTTTGTTTATCTAGGATGTTTCCTTCAGAAAAGTCACTAAACTTAATAATTACCGAAAATAAATCCTAGTAAATAATTAGCCATTTTATTAGGTACCAAGTGACTATTTAAATCAATTGATTATGCCAACCTGTTCAATGTTAAGATAGGCAATTCAGTTGCTACACCGAGTGGAAAAGTAAAAAAGCTTGGTGTCTAAATAGATGAGAAGCTTAACTAGTCTAATCAGTGTACTAATATATGTAAAAAAGTGAATGGCTCCCTGCATTATTTATGAAAACACAAACATTTTTTTTTCTGAGAACGTTAAAAAGATGATATTTCAAACACTAATCTTACCACACTTCAATTATTGCGACCTTTTATTCACCAAACTAAAAAATAATTTGTCTTCAAAGTTGCAAGTACTTCAAAATTCTTGCGTTCGTTATATCTTCAACTTGAAGAGATGGGGTCATAGTACAAGAAGTTGAATTGGCCGCGCTTAAAGGAGAGACTAACTTTCAAGTCGCTGTTATTGCTGCAAAAAATTCTTCCTTTTCCCTGCCGGAATACGTTAGTGCCTTCAGTTAATAAAAAAACAAACATAACCATCATACCAGAGGTTCTTAGATATCCATACCACCCATTAAAATACAAAGTTCTGCTCAGTCGTATACGGTGTTCGCATCGAGAGCATGGAATGAGCTACCAGACCAAATTCAAACTGCAACATAGACAGCCACATTAAAAATTTGTGTTAGGAAATTATTTTATCCATGCAACACATTACCTAAAAATTCTATGCCTAGTCTTAGTAATTAGTAACTGTAAGGGCTTCACATCATTTCTGTATTCCTTGGTTAGTTATTTTCTTTATGATTAATGATTTCATTATATTTGTAAAATTATATATGCATTTGCTACTAATAATTCTGTAGTAGTTTCATAGTATTAAATCAATTATGTTGTAATTATTTGATAATATATCAGTATTTTTGTAGTAATTTTACTGTTTGTGAATCAATATTTCTGTAGTAACTTTATAGTACAAAAATCAATAACTTTGCAATTTTGTAATGACTTCTTAAGTATGTAAATTATTCATTTTCTTGTATCTTTTTTTGATAATACAGCACCATAGGTAAAAATAAGAAAAGGATTAGTAAAAGTAAGAAAAGTTGGTATAATTTCACATATAATTGCGCATGGCCTTAATTTCGCCATGTAAAAATAAGACATAAATAAATAAATAAATAAGCATGTGTGTTCCCCATCAATACTTTCCCAGTTCCTATAAAGCAGGCCATTGTTCAGTACAAGGGAATTCCATTGTGTCCAGTGTGCTTTGACTGCTGTGCTCAGGCTGGATATACCTACCATTTTGGCCAGCAGCAAGTTTCTTTCCACTTTGGTAATGGATGCAAAGTGGGATCAATTTAGTTGAGCTTTCCCAATACCCTCATCACTCCATGTAGATGATCCATCGCACGATACAGAACCTTGAATTCTTGACCTTCAACGATTCACCACCTTTTTCTTCCTAGCATTCACAATGATGACAGAATGGTTCACATGGCCTCCAAGAAAGTGCATCTGTAGTACTGTGAGGTCCAGGTCTGAGCTGTATTTCAAAGTCATATTCATGAAGATGCTGTATCCACAGAGCTATTTGAGCTTTGGGGTTTTTGCAAGAAGTAGCCAGCATAATGAAGCATGTTCGGCTATTAGAATAAAATGTATGCCATAAAAGTAGGGGTGGAACTGTAAAATTGCCTTCACCACAGCCAGAAGCTCCCTGTGTGTCACACAGTAATTGCTCTCAGGCTTGTGCACTACCTTACTACAGTATTACCTCTCCCTCCCATCCTGAACCTAGGATAACACAACTCCAATAGCTACATCATTAGCATCAGTGTCCAGAATGAACATGCTCTCACTGTTTGGGAACCTCAGGACTAGGGGAGATATCAGAATTTCCTTTAGCTTACTAAAAGCAACTTCGCACTCAGTGGTCCAATGAAATTTCCTTTTTGCCTCAGTAAGTTCATGGAGTGGCCTGGCAATTGTGGCGAACCCAAGAACAAATGAACTATATTAGACAGATAAGCCCAGAAGCCTTGAATGACAGTTTTGTCAGTTTGCTTCTACCAATTTCTTATTGCTTTGGTCTTCTCGGAGCTTGTTTCAATTCCGTGGACCAACACCACATGTCCTAAGAAATTAATTTTATTTTGGAAAAGACGGCACATCTTAGGAACTAGTTTCAAGTTAACTGCAGCCACTTTCTGGAATAGTGTGTCTAAGCGCAATAGGTGCTCTTCAAATGTATTTCCTGCAACAACAATACCATCTATGTAAATGTGGCATATCTAAAGGGAAAACTTTTTCCATTAAGCATTTGAAGATGACAGGGGCATTACACGCTCCAAATAAATATGAACTGCCATGTTCCATTCCCTTGAACACTGTAACGTAACAATTGGACGTTATATCTATTTTCTTAATTGGTGTGTCGAGTCACATTGAATTCCTGCTGAACTGGATGGTGAACTTATTTAGGTACCATTTGATATATGTGTGTGTGTGCTGTGTCGATCAATACCAGTGGAAAAATATTGATAATGGCTACAAAACAATAAAGTGCATTGCCAAGTTTGACTGTTTGCTGAGTGAAACCTGAGTCTCACGCCACATAGTTGGCGGCCACACAGACTGTATTTTCTCTTTTACCGAACTGTGGCTATTCTACGGAGGTGTCTGTCCCCTGTGTTTCACATCATTAGGAAGACTGCTTTACTAGTTTGTCATCAGCGGCCCTAGTGACGAAAACCACTGCTCAGAGGGTGTTAGAAAGTACATAAGGCTGATTTTAACATTCTTTGGCTGAGAAATGATAACTGAAGCATCGAGAGTGTTGTGACATCATTTTTATACGCACGTTGACCGCGAGGATCAGCGATATGTTGGGCACTTTACTTTTGCTGTGGTTGGAGAGAGAATTTAAATTTGAAGTCTCATAATAACTTTTTTGTAGTGTATTTTTTAAATATACTTTTAATTTGTAGTTTAGAGAACAAGCATGGGGCATTGGAAGCTGAAAATTTTTCCTTTTTACCTGTCCTTTTCTTTTGATTGGTTCCTATTCTTCCTTTGTGTGCCATTTATGCCGCACGCATACTACAGTTCCTCTGGTTGCAGTTTAATAACACTTGGTGCCATCTGTGTCAATTTACATTGGTATTTTTAGTAAAACCATATTTGTAAAGAGAATTATAATTCTAGGTTTATGCTTCTCCCATTGTTGACGTCACATCGCTATATTCATACAGCACATTATTGTAATGATGTCAGTTTCCCCATTTTCTTGGTTTATATTATTTTATATATGCTTTTAATGTATGCATTTAAATGAAAGTCAAATTGTGGATTCTATCCTTGAAAACAAAATTAGGGCACTTTCTATTTATTGTAAAGAGAAATATATTCACAATGTATTGTAGTTTCTCAGAATAACAAAGGCATTTTTGCACTCATCCTGCATCGCTTGCTGTGTATCTTTCCTCCCCTGTGTTACAACACAAAATGCAGTTTTATCTTTGTCCTCTGGGGTCACCTTGCACTGCCAGTACCCACTCTTCATGTCCAAAGTAGAAAACCACTGCGAACCTGCTAGGTTGTTCAGTCTCTCATCTATCCTTGGAGGTAGATAAGAGTTTTCTTTTGTCACATTATTAAACTGGCGATAATCTACACAAAACCTCAGATAGCCATCTTTCTTCTTAACAAGTACACTCACTGGGCAAAGACCACAGACCAACTGTTGGTTCTATTACATACAACTACTTAATTTCCTTCAGAATTCCTTCAACTGCCTTAAGCGAAGCTAGTGACAGTCGTCTTGGTGACTGCTTTATGAACCTGGCATCTCCTGTATCAATGAGGTGGCAGGTCACATTAGTCATTTGGTCCACAGGAGAAGGCATCCCTATTTCTCTGCAGTAATTCAGAGACAGCCTTCTCCTGTCACCATATAAGGTTTTCTCTTGTTCTTACAAGTTCCTTCAGTAATTCTGATAGAGAATATTCAATTTATTTTGCTATAGAAGCTTCTGGAACATTAGTAATAACTTGTGTCACCTGGTTGCAAACCCCTATCATGGCCCCCTCGTCAAGATGAATGGCACTTAATCATTATAACTGGCAAACTGCCACAGTTTAAAGAGAACAAAGTCCTCACTGTAGTGACACTGCCTAGCAGGATGCCACCTTTCTCTGCTGGCTCAGTTAGACCCAAACACCTGACAAATTTTCCTTGACATCTGCCTGTAATGACAATTTCACTAGAGGCGGGTAGCACAGTGGGTTGACAAAAGATTACTGGGCAGGTATTGAAGACTGAATATTTCTGTTCCATAGTGATTGTGATTTCGAACCATGTTTCAGAGTCATAGAGACCTTGCTTAAGACTGCAAATAAGTACATCATTGCCAATTCCACCGTAGAGGTGACTTGAGACGGTGTTTTCTTAAATGGCAGACGCTGATTGGATAAACTCATACGTAGACGTAGCAAATATTTCTGCAAATGACAATATTAAAGCATGTGTTAAGGTTGAGATTAATGATTTTATTATGCATTTGGAGAAAAATCAAAATTGTTCTGGTCTAAGAAAGTTTTTACAGAACTGTAATTCTACAGATACCATTAATTTTTTAACGTAATTTATTTAGTATAACAAGTACCACTAATTAAAAAGTAGCAACTAGATAGCACTAAACACAATAAAGCTTATTTACAAAAAAATGTTCTTTATTTTCAAATGTAATAGTAATTTACAATAAACACACATATGTAAGATGAAACAAAATATTATCATTTATATTGCGTGTAAAAAAAAAAGTTATAAATGTAAATTTTTTTATCATATAAAATGTTTGTCCTGTACTTGGATTTGATTATTTCAGTTCAAAAGACTGAAANTGAAACAAAATATTATCATTTATATTGCGTGTAAAAAAAAAAGTTATAAATGTAAATTTTTTTATCATATAAAATGTCTGTCCTGTACTTGGATTTGATTATTTCAGTTCAAAAGTGATGGCTTCAATAGTATGCAGAGTTATTTTTTGCCTGCTCGTGTAAACAAATCACATTATTCATACAGTTTTCTTTACAGTCTTTTTCCACTTGTCCGCAATATTTTCCTAAACTAGAAAAGCAATTTTGTTATTTTTTACTACAATAACATTACTTTGTTAGTTTTAATTATTTTTTATGTATTTGCAATACTTATGTGTAATTTGGAATACTCTCTTTTTCAATTTGCATATATAATTTTGCGCATAAATTACGCCATCGTGGTGACAAACATTTGCATTTATTTCTATTTTGTGTCTAGCCGCCATGTTTTGTTTTAATTTGAGTCTTGGTACCATGCCTTAAGCTCGTTCTTGACCAAGTCGGAATTGGTACAAAATAAGCTATGCCTTGAGCATGCCGCATTCACGAAGATTGTCTTTTTTGTAGACTATGAAACATGTTGCGGAAATAACACTGTCTTGAGAAATGACCGAGACTGTCTTAAGCTCAGTCTTGAGACTTGACTATGAACACCACCCTTAGTTCTGTTATGGTCACCCCAGTGTCTGCAGCCATCTGACAAGGAACGTAATTCAGGCTTCCCTCCACCAATATTGAACCCAAATCCTGTTTAACTGAACTTACATGTAAGAACATTTGGGCCTTCCCTCCAGCAGTCATCAACCTTCGCCCCAAAAAATCAGCGTTTACAAGTTTTCTGAATGTGTTGTATCCTCACCTGCCTCTCGCTGCCTACTTTCCCGCTGCTGCTTTTGTGGGCAGTAGACTCTCAGATGCTCCAGCTGTGAACATGACCAACACTCCAACCATTTTGGTGGGGGGTAGCGTAGCTCTGTAGCACGGACCATGGAAGTGATGTTCCTCATAGTCGTCTGTATCTCCTTCAGTGTTTTCTTGATGCTGTCATCGTCATCCTTGCTCAGTGTCACTGCCCGCACTGGACATCGGGGTGCTGAGACCTATATTGCTGAAACCACCTCCAGTGCCCAGGCCAGACCATCCTGCATGATGTGGGGTGCAGACAGGCATACTTCTTGCAGTACCTCTGTGTCAGCAATGGCATCGATGAATAAGCTGACTGTGATGATGTTGCATGATTCCTCGGGGCACCCTTCCAGAAATAGGTAGGACAGTGCCGCACAATGTCTTGCCATAGCTCCTGCAGTGGTTTCTCTAGTTGCCGAGTGCAGCTTTGCAGTTGGCCATATATGCTAAGTGCAAGGCCTCTCAGTACAGATGTGAGGTAGTAGACCCACTATTTTTCTGACCAGCCATTCAGTGTGGCGACTATTTTGAACCGGTGTTAGTACTCCTGCCAGGGAGTCTGGCCATCGGAAGGAGTGGGCTTAATTGCAAACCCCTTCTCCACTCCTGGCTGCAGGACACTAACACTGTGAAGCTGCAGGCCACCTTCATAGTTTGCTGTATTGGCTGCAAGAAGTTGCTCTTTATCTCCACATTCATTGGCTGTCGGCTCGGTGATAATGAAACCATTTTCATCTGCCCCACCATGCTTAGAATTCTGCTGCTGAAGAAATTCCTGCCATGCCTTCTTCAATACATTCACTTCCCTTTTTATTTCACTCTCTACAATGTCCATCCTTTTGATTACATTGATCAATATTTCATTTGCAGTGTCCTTTCACTCACATTATTGATTTTCTTGTCTATATGGACAATCCTTGTATTCACTAACTTGCTAATGCCTTTATTTTCCTATCTGCATTTTCATTATGTGTCTATTATTTCCCTTTAGACATTTTAATTTACTTTGTCTATTTTCTTATCTACTAAATCACTTACTTTATTTATTTGATTATTTGTATTCTTATTAACACAAGTTACATTGTTCGTTCACACTACTTATTTTATTATTTACATCTTCTCTCAAGCTATTTACACTCAAGTTACACTTAAGCACTCACTCGGTTACTTAATCATTTAATTAATGCTCGCAGGCTCTGCAGACATATTTATCGTTATCATTCACTGCTATGCTTGCACAAAACAGTCTTAATTTTTTTGCCTACAGCTATTATAATTAGTATTTTATTACTTATTATTAGTCTATTGCCATTTACAATAAAAAGTATCCAACCCAATTCTGACACCAGTGTTAGAAGTCACCAAGGGCGCATCCAAGTTCTTGAGGGATAGAGATCTTAAAAATAAAAAAAAATAACTAAATTTAATTTATTTTATTTATGATGCTAATAAATACACACAGGAATTATTTACACCATTAAACTAGCTAGATCTGCTATTAATACTTGTTTTTCACAATGAGCACAATATTTAACATTATTCTCAATTTTAATTAAAATCCTTTACCAGCAGTTTTAGTTAAAAGAGACACTTCTATCTACTTTGCCCTGAATTAATTAATTCATTCATTAAACAATCACATAAATTAACTGTGATTCTGTGTGAGGCGAAACCTTGCCAACAAGCCCCAATCAAATACAATGGTAATTATCCAGAGTAGCTGCTTTTCTGTTAAAAAAAACCCCCAAAAAGTGGTATATTTCCACTCTACTAATTACGCAGAACACGAATATACTAGGGGCATTAACGTCTGACTAATTTCGTAATATGTGCCCACCTAACCTAACAGAACTTTACCCCACGATGAGTGAATCACTATTTTACATTTTTAAACTAGCCTAGGATTTTAGGGTTTTAAACTAACCTAGGATTGTAGAGTTTTAAATTAAACTAGGATAGTAGGGTTTTAAACCAACCTCGGATTTTAGGGTTTTAAACTAACCTTGGATTTTACGGTTTTAAACTAACCTAGGATTTTAGAATGTTAATATAACCTACAAATTTAGACTAATCTAGGATTTTAGGGATTTAAAGGAACTGTAAAACACACCGAAAGAATATGAATTAACTCACCTAGGTAGGCGGTGGGTACAATTCCTCTGTCCACGACCCATTCAACTGTCGTGCATCTGACCTCAATCCACAAAACACCACGATCTACTATAAAATCCAACAACACCCACCACATAGGCAAATATTACGCACAGAACCACTCGTTCTTCTACCCTCTAATCTTAAATCACAAGCCTTTGCATGATCGGATTCGGACGTCACAACTCACACATCTGCACTGTGTCGCATCTCAACTTCAACTAATGGCATCTCAACTTCCAGGTAAAATTCCGTTACGATGACGTCTACAGACCCCACAACCAATAAGGTGACGACACAATGCGCATTTGTTCACGTTAATAATGCATTAATTCACCAAAAATCATGGCGTCCGACGTAAACAAAGCGGCGAACTGCTAGTACTTTTAACTATTTTATTTAATACATTCTACTTATTTTAACATTACACTCTCCTGAGGTAAGCTGTGCAGAACCCATTAATGCTACTTTTGTTGGTCTAGGATGTTTCCTACAGAAAAACCGCTACTCTGGATAATTACCAATACAATAAATTACATTACACGATTACACACACCCAACAAATTCAGAATTTATTCTATTTCATTCCACATCTTCCTAGTGATGTGTATTTTTAAAGTCTTTCAATGCGTTATTACACAATACTTAGTGTGATTGCACGAATGCAATAAGTAGTTCTTTCTCTTTCTTTGTAAGTTTACAAAGTTTCTTTTGGACATTTTGGACAAAATGTTTCAGCCAAGTGAGCAGTGAGCAGAATATTTACTACAGCTGGCACGCCGCGCTGCACAGAAGCCAAATGTCTGCTACTCACTACTGGCAATCAGTATTGCCAGTTCCATTGAAAACAAATGCATTAACATAATGTGCCCGCTGTACATGCAGCCGCTTACCAATGTGGCCATAACCTTAATTAAATACATTTTCTAAGATTTTCAAGAAAGTGGATATGAGTGCAAGAGGTTCAATATTATCAACATTACTTTTACCATACTTTTATATAAGTTAAGTTCAAATATAATGAATTTTAAAGTAAAAAAAAGTACAACTAATCAATGAAAGATTGAAAATATGACAAAGATCAAGTAAATTATATTTTTGGTAAAATGCTACAATATTTCATCAAAACCATACGAATGATTACTGATATGGGAATTATTTAGCCTACAACACATATTGTATTCAATGGAGCTGGCGTTACATTCTCTTAAGGGAAAATTTTATCTGTAAAATCAGTGTATGCACGTATATAAGTATCTCAGTAACTAAATGTTCTGGAAATACAACTTTTTCTCCAGGAAAGGTAAAAATCAATTATCTACAATTATCTAACTTTTTACTTTTATCCAATTAAATATATAAAATAAGAAAAAAATTAGCATAAATGGTAACAAATATTATTATTAAAGCTTTCCTGCTGTTTCCTTAAGGTAAAGTAGAAAAGTACAGAGTGGCATCTGTAGTTTGATCCATTGCCTCACAACGTGTAATAATACCCTAATGCAACAGACCTAATTTGCGAGAAATTCAGCAACCCGGAAATGCACATTACATACAGTCTTGGGAGTAAATTCAGTAATTGTTGTCATCAAGTGATCGTATTTGAATTTTTTATATTAGGTAGATTTACATATAAAGCTATACTATACAATGCTGCGATACTATGTTTTGAAATAGAGAGGCAAACAGTTAAATGAAACTGTTCACACATTGTGCTATGCTATGCAAGTGAATTTGCTGGTCAAGCAATTTTTTTTCTCTCACTTGTGCTATTTACTGAGCTGTGCATGTGCACATGACATTTACTGTGACATTTTTAAAAGTTTTTTAAAATTTTCAAAGCATGTTAAGTGACGTCTTTTGGATTTGATGTTAATTGCAGCCATTTTGTAGAACTCTTAGTTAAGTAACGCCATAGTGTTTTTAAGATAATTTGGCGGATTTTAATGGCTTTATATTTTCCGGGGCTCTACAGTATATTTTTCATTACAACTAGCCTCACAAGCAGGCAAGAGTGTCTTCACACAACCTGCAGTCGTAACATGCATCAGCTTGTGCACTTGCTTGTTATCATACTCTGGATATGCATTGCTTACTTTTTACTATGTGTTTATCTGTTTTGCTCTGTGCTGTCCCTGGCACAGTAACCGCTCCCATATGCTATGCTATGCTGCTGTTCGTTTTTGTTGGTGTGATCCTGTAAAAAAAAGTGCACTTTGTACCTGCTTTAGTGAGCTTTCTGCAGTCCAATGCTACCTAGTAAGCACTTTCGGTACTAATTTTTAGCAAATTCTTCCACTCACAATGCACTACTTCACGTCATTCTAATTTTTTTCCGTGGTTACTGGTGAGAGCATATCGCAGCAGAGCCAAGAAAACTCTGTGTTGTGCCAAACAATGTAGTCACCATGTGTGCTAGCTAAATTTCTTTTAATTATATAGTTTAGACAAAATTTAAAGGAGAGTAGAATAGCGCAGAAGGTGCGGTAGTGTTTGTGTAGAGTTGGTGACCAACCAACGATGCTGTTCAACTAAGTCTTCACCAAACCATCCTATGGGTAAGTCTGTTCATCAGTGGTTTTGTTTACATGTAACATGTTCATTCTCTATCATTAATTGTTATTTTCTTTGGTTACAGAGGGTTTTCATGTTTTCTTTCTTCCTTATTTTTCTGTGATATCTTCACGTAAGAGTACATTGCATCCTGCTTACCTGCACCCTTGATTGGCTCTGCAAAAATGGTTTAACTTCCTCAGCTTCAGTGGAACGAACCCGGCATACGTTCAATTTATTGTGATGCCCAGATCATCTAGGCTGAGTTGACTCAACCACTACTAGTTTAATCTCACTCTAACTATTCATAATTTTGTGTCCCATGACAGAACATCTAAATTTATTGGAAGTCAAGAAATATTTATTTTAAAACTTTTAAAGTGATGGAATGAAAATTAATTTATGCAGGAAAGATTTTTTGGAACTGGTTGATTTTTAAAATTTTAATTAATAATGATTAAGAGATTAATGTAAAATAAACCTAAGATTTACTGTAAGGGGCACCATTTTCTCTTTTCCCCAGTTTATTTTACTTAAATACATTTTTCTATTCAGATTAATTCCTTTGCAAGTTTGGTAATTTTACTTAACTCCAATGATGAGTTTTCTGTCTGTATCATAGGTTTACTAACTTGATTTTAAAAAACGTTATAAATCGCTTAAGTATATGTCTTTCATTTAACTTCCTTTTGTTTTCTAGCTTAATTTGTGTAACCTCGGGTGTTTATAAACATTAAAAAATTTTAATAGTGTCATTTTAATGATTTGTGCCACATTTTTTGAGTACACATATTCCTTCATTTATAATGTAATGTTTGGTAGCAGTTCATACATTGGTTAGTGGCACACTGTTCACCATCTCTTCCTATTTGTATATGTCCACCATACCTTAGTGTGTATCATATGAAACTATCAGAAGTCCATTATAATATAAATAATATAATCTTACAGTTGGACTGTTACCTGGTGGCAAGTACATCCTTCCCTTCACTCTCTCAACAGGCCCTTTCTAAACTGACTAACCCCTCTTACACTCACCAACTCTTCCTGAAATACATTCCACTCCTTCACTGACCTCACGAGCATGAAGTGCTTTTCCTGCTCCGTTCTCCTCCATACCATCTGAAACTCCCCATTGCCACCATCTCTCCCTCTATACAGCCCCTTGTTAGCAGTGCACCTACCTACCTCCTCCACCATTCACCATCCTATATACAACCGAACCAACTTTTATACTCTTCTTCTGCCCTGCAAGGAGCTCCATCCCATTTCCTTCATCATCATTGATGGCCTAAAGTTATTTTCCTCCTCCCCATCTTGTCCCTCCCTTCTCATTGCTTTCCTTTGTACCTTCTCCAAATCCCTCAACTCCACTTTCACATATGGGCTCCATTCTGCGGCTGCATATTCCAACAATGGCCTTACCATTGTAAAATAAGCTTTTTCTTTCACCTCACTGCTGACTCCCTTCATAAGCCTTTTCAACATTCCTAGTGCTTTTCTCCCCTTCGAAACCACTCTCTGAACCTGCTGCTTCCATCCAAGATCTCCTT